>CM016620.1:94036762-94636762 GCA_005393395.2 Gossypium australe | reverse complement strand
AGATAGTGTGGGGTACACACCTGATTTGCTTAACGAAATCCTTGAAATCCCGAAAAATCGATCTACTGCTTTAGATCCGTTAACTCCTATATTCGGCCAATCATTTAAACATATTAATAAACCTTTTTGGCCACAAATCCAAATCCTAGTAGGATTTATACACTTAAAACTTACCTTAAGGATCTTAAATCCCGAAATTATCCCTTGGTTGTAGCTTCTGTCGAAATTCCTAAACCACATGTTAGATCCGATTTTATCCTTAAACATGATAAATAATTCTAGGCCGAATGTACATATGACTTACCTTGTGGATTTTAAATCCCGAATCTCACCGAATAACTAGGGAACACGTAGCTTATGGTGTACCTTCGGGAAAAGAACTTCTCCTTCCTTGTAGTCGACACTTAGTAAATCCTGAAAGATCCTTCCAAATTTCAGCAAACAAGTTTCTAATGGGATTAGTCCTAGATTTCGGTAAATTTTAAAAGAAAAAGGATGGAAATCGAATGAGATCTTACCCTTACTTTAGATATCGGCAGTTCCTTTGCTTGAAGTCTCAAACTATTCGGCTATGGCCTTGATCTTAGCAAGCTTTCGGCTTTTGGAATATTGAGAGGAGAAGAATGAAGAAGAAAAGAATAGGGGTTGCAGAGAAAATTCGGCGGAGGTTATCAAGGAAGAGTAAATAATGCTGAATGGCCTCTCTATTCTTTTTATAGCTGAATTTACTAGCTAGAGTCCCTTACTTGGCCACCACTCTTCTATTTGATAGCTTTATCCTTTGTATTATCACTAAATAAAAGAATTTAATCCAACCATTATCTCTTGAAAATAATGATAAATAAATCCCTTATTTATCCATCATTTAGCCGAATTTTAAAGAGAATAAAACTCTTCCTTTTTAAATAGCTTGTGCCGTCCACCTCACTTCTTCTGGAAGCAAAATAAAATTTCTTTTATTTGCTTTCCATGTGACTCGAACTCAGGCCCACTTGCTCATGTAGGTGGCGTCACTTACTTGGGCCTTAAGTGGCATTTCCAGGCCACTTTTCCAAGCCTGTTTGTGTGTCAAATTCCTCCTATTATTTTTCTTAAGGCCACCTTGCCTTAGTTTTCTCTTTTTAAGCCTTAAAACTTGACATTTCTTTACATTTCCAAGTTTCCAAAAATTTTCGTTTGGCTCTTTAAACTTGACATTTCCTTACATTTCCAAGTTTCCAGAAATGTTTACTTTCCTCTTTTGAATCATTTCCACATCATTTCCTTACATCCCCTAGTTTCCAAAAATGTTCACTTTCCTCTTTTAAACTTAACGTTTCCAAAGCATTTCCTTACATCTCCATACATTGCCTTACATTTCCATACATTTCCACACATTTCCATACATTTCCATACATTTCCATACATTTCCTTACATTTCCATACTTTTCCATACACCTTAGGGTTCCTAGAACTCCTCAGAACACATCCAACACACCCACTGAGCCCACTATCTCATGAATTACTTACGAACGCATAACCCCTAATCTAGGATGTTACAGTAACCCTATTGGTTCCATCAAGAGGATGCTTGATCACCTATCTTTTTCCATTGGCTCTCACAATTAAGTCATAGCAAAGTGATAAGTGCTAAAAGTAACATATTTTAACTTCATCCTTAATGCGTTTTTGGGTGATTATTCGATGATAATTGTGAATTTTATGCTTATAATCCTTTAAATTTATGTTTTGATTCTTAATAGAGCATTTGGGAGCAAAAGGAGTGAAAAACGAGCGAAAACTAAAAAATCGGAGCAAGCTACAGAAGCCACACGGGCTAACCCATTCCACACGACCTGGCCAATCAGTTGTGTGACCCACACGAGTGTGTGGTAGGCCATGTCGATTGCATGGATCTGCACTTTGAATAGTGGAAAACACGATTTTTAGGTTTTCTAGGTATTCTAAGATGTGTATATGACAAAAATAAGAAGATAGGAGAGATCCGTCATAAAATATTCAAGAAAACAACTCAAAAAACATCATTGAAGCCAATTCTGAAGCATATTTCTGTCAAGATTGAAGACTCCTAGTTGATTTCTTAAGAGATTATCATGAGTTTCTTTATTTCTTTCGGTTATACTATCTCTATGATGTTTTTATTTGCAAGCATGAATTAATTTTCTAAATACCTAGGGGAGATGAACCCTATGATAAATTCTGTCTTTTGATTTTTATTTTACACCATAAATACTTAAATCTTGTTCTCAATTATGTGTGCTTAATTCTTGGTTTGATATTTCAAGATTATTGATCCATGTTTGATATGCTTAAATCAGAGGAGGAATACACCTTGTTTAAGAGTAGATCTTTCGCAATTGAGTGGAGTTGCATGCAATCCTAGAAATAGGATGACATAAATCTATCAGATTAGAGTCAAATCTAATAGGGGAATCCATAAATCAAGTTAATGCGATAATAGATGTTTTAATTAGAAAGAAATTTCAATTAACCAACCTAGAGTCAGTTGCTCTTACTTTTGAAAGAGATATTAGCATAATTTAGGGATTTTTACGGATCAAGATAGTAAGTGAAGAAATTGTGTAATTTAGATTGATAGTGCCAGATGAAGTCTAAGTGAATTCTTTTCTAGTTATAGTTTAGCTTCTTAGTTGTCAACTGTTTATTTTCCTGAATTGTTCTTTATCATATTCGTAGATAATTAATTTAGTTGTTTTAGTTTTTAATCAATCACTCGATTTATTCCGTTAAATAATAGAAAGACAGTAATTACTAGTACTTTTAGTCTTCGTGGGAACAATATCTTTGCTCACTGTAGCTATACTATTAATTAATAGGTGCACTTGCCTTAGTCAAATTATTAGTTTGTTTCGTGGACATCACAAAGCTTCGAGCAGAGATCAAGCTCATCCAGCAAGACAAAGATCAAGAGATTTTCTTACGCAATGATTTGCTCACTTACCCGAGGAGGTGATGGCTTAGCACTTCTTTTGAACAAAAAAGAGGATTAGTAAGCTGGAGATGTTGATTTTTTTTTTTGGATGATTTTCTTTTACTACTACTAATAGGAGTAATCTTCTTTACTTTGTTGTTACAATAAAATAGTCTTTTTCAATTATTTTCTTTATAAGCTCTGTAACTATTGAACATTGAAAATCTAATTGGTGATTGGTTGGTTTTACATTGTTGCACATGCTCTTATCATCATTTTACTTAAATATAATTATAGTATTTTAATTGTTGATGCAATTACTTACAAGGAATTAATGTTAAATTGTTTGATTATGCTTTAAGATAAGTTTGATATATTAAGAGAATTGTGCTAAGGGGAGCAATTGTTGTTTTGTTGATATGCTTCTTCACTTTTATGATTTTGTTCAAAAAATTGTCAAATGTGGAGATTATTGAGGGAAGTGTTTAAAGTGGCTATCTATGTGCCAATTGATGTGGCCACTATGTTTATCACTACAACACGTCAGCTCACTTGCCATATTTGAAGTTAACAATTTCGTAACGAAATCTTTGAGTTATAATTGATGTTAATATTATGAAATTAGACAAGTCCATTTATAAAGATCAATTTATTTGTAGAAACACATCTTAAGGATTGGATCAAAGCTGATTATACATATCAAATCCCTTAAATCAAGGAAGTTGGATTGAGATAGACATTGAAGACTTATCTCCAACAGTTCACTTTACATTGATCTTTATTATTATATCTTCTGTTTCTAATTGTTGTTTAATAGGGATGGTATTGTAATTTATATCTGGAATATTTAGTAAGTCTCAAACCTCTTATATATTTGATAGGCTTATATAGGTTTTGTACTGAGTATTGATGGAACGTATTTATTCATAGTAGAACGCATTTTTGATAGTGCATTTGAGAGAGTAAATTTGTGTTGTTTACTACCCAAGTTCTTCGGGGAGAGGTAAGTGATCTAGATCCTTAGGTACAAAAGTAAGATCACATACTGAGGTGTAATAAAACTTGAACCACTTGTTATTATTAGAATTAAAGATAATGGATGTATTCATTGAACTAGGTTCCTCAAATATGAAAAAATCGAACCGCATAAATAATGTTATGCGTTTTTTTTCCTGTTGTGTTGATTACAATTATAACATTTGAAGTGTCCGCTGCAAGTATCAATTTTATTGAAACACTATTTTTCTTAGCACTTTCTTTGGTTTTAATTAATGGATGCAATTTGATGGTTTTCAACCCTCGTAGAGGATTGCGAGAAGAAGATATTTGTTTTTATTTGCAGAAGCGAGTCCTTCTATTTGAAATAACGATTAATTGAATTATAGTAAGAAAAAAGAATTGGTTTAATATTTTGATCCTACCCATTCCTATTTTTGCTCAACACACACCAAATCTCCCAATTATAAAATACGAAAGCCAAATGGATTACGATTGTATATGCTTTCATTTTTATTTAATTTCCTTGACATCAATTTTTTCTTAACAATGCTACTCTAAAAAAAACTTTATCATCATAAGTTTAAACCATCATCAATTTTTTTTTTTATAACACAATCAGGAATCAGGAATCATCTATTTATTTTGGTTCTTTTCAACTATGTCTTGTAATGTTTTAACTTAATAATTGAGTAATATTACATATTTAATCTGATGAATTTATTTATAAATAAATCATTACAATATATGCAAAAACAATATAGAATATAAAATATAAATTTATAAATATAAATAAACTTAATTAAACAATGAAAAGATAAGAAAATCTCAAATGTATGTTTGTTTTATTGAAAACAGCTTTATGAAATATTTTATACAAATTCATCCAAACACCAAAAAATATTAACTTTTAAAAAAATAAATATTTTTCAAAAATCATTTTGAGTGAAAATGGATCCTAAAAGTTAAATATATAAAATTAGAGAAAGCCAAGAAACTTTGGGTTTATGTGTGAACTGAGTTGGCCAATGGGCCAAAATAGAAAAGCCCAAAGCATATAAAAACGGATTAAAACCATTTTCTCCTTATGTATTTATTCTGGGTTTTCAAATTTTTGCAGTTGGAAAATGATTTTATTAAATCCAATTATATTATAGTAATTGAATCATCAAATCAATCTAGGTTGGATTCGATTCTAAATATTAGTTTTAATATAGGAATATGTAAATACGTCTATTTATAAATTATCTGAATAAGCTACTAATGCTTAGCTTGATTATTAATATTAGGAAAATTTTATTTACTACCTATATATTACCATAGTTAAATATTTTTATATATTTACAAAATATCTATATATTTTTTTACCACAAGCTTTATTTTAATATTTTAATATATTTAAATATTGTTACAATTTATTTTAATATTTTTATATATTTAAATATTGTTACAAAAATTGTTTCGCTTGCATTGTTTGTATATATATATATATATATATATATATATATCGATAATGTCATTGATGAGTTGGAGTGCATTTAATATTCTTAATATGAGAGCGTATTTATCGATTTTAATTTTCTCTTACACACAATTTAAATCATTTTTATTTTAATTTCATAGTTATTATTATTAGTTTTATTTATTATATGTTATTTTTAAATGCATACTAGTATTTTAAATATATGGGTTCCATGTGCATACTCATGTCATAAAATTTCTAATTTTGAAAGAAGAAGTAAAAATGAAATTCAAAAATATAAAAGTAGTTTTCAAATAAATACTTATTTTTATTATTAATTATATATTAAATATTAAAAACTCAAATACCTTTTATTTTATTTTTAAAATTTAAGTAATTTTTTTATTAAATTAGTGTTAAGGTGACATCAAATTTGATCAAGAGGTGAAATTAAATTGATTTTATTATTGTAATTTGAGTTAAATTATAAATAATTATACTTATAATTGAAATCGAGAAGGTAAACTCATACAAAAAAATTATAATAATATAAACTGTGTACCATATAGGTGGTTTTAAATTTTATGGAATAGTAGAAATCATTGGATTAATGGGCTTATGATATCTAAAATTTTATGTTTTTCAAGAAAAGCAATACTATGGATTTTGTTTTTCTTTTTCCTGTATATTTTGAAATTGAAGTAACATGGATGATTATAAATATACTTAAGATAAATGCGACAAAAATTCATATATTTATATTTATAAAAGATGGAAGTCGAACTTGAAATTGTATTGCTTGGTTTTCTGCAGTGCAGCATATTTGATCAAATACTAATCTATGTTACCTTAATTTTTCAGTTTCTAATGCATAGGATATATATATATATATATATATATTACATAGATGCTTGTATCCAAAGAACATAAATGCTAACTGCACAATGTTGACTCATATTTTGCATGTTTGTAAATGCACTTTTGGCGGAGTTATCACCTTGTCCTATTGGCTCCATTCATTTTTTTTTCCCTCCTTTTTTTTTTTTTTTTGTATTGATTTGATTGAGTGGTCAAAATCGTATTCTGGATGGACCATCCCAAGTCATAAATCAGCTACCTAGCTTCCCATGTTTCTCTTTTTCTTCAAACATCAAAATTGTCCACATTTTGTTTATGTTTTCTAGTGGAATTCACTATCAGTGTCCAGGTCTTTGCCATCTTTTCTGTTCATTCAGTCAATTTGGAAAGTCTTTAGGGGAATGCTCCTTTTCCTCCAGTGCTCAATTTCCCTAGCTTCTTTATTGACGGATCACATCTTGAAGTTCACATCTGATGCGGTTGCATTTGCCTCCATGTTATCAGATTCAAACATTTCTCTTTCAATCATGCAGGTGGCTAAGAAATTTAGAGCTTTCATCATTCCTCACTCATAAATATGAACAATTTGGAAGATATAAAAAAAGGACGAGGCATGATCTTATTAAATCGCGTACATTTTCTTAAATTCATTGTTTAGAATCTCAGAGTCTGACATCACAGACATTGTCCAAGACCGTGACCGGCTCGCCTGTGATGATCTTCGTATACTTCTCATATTTGAAGCTTCGATCCGATGCCTAATCACCCAATAACACATAGTGCCTAAAGTAGTGGCCATTATACTTGTTCCTATAATTGTCACTCCAATTGCAAGCCACTTTTCATCTTTGCCAACTACAATAAATGACAATGCCAAGAATGCCACTGAAACAAGCACACAAGCCAACCACATTAACTTGTTGATAATTGCCATCATCTGCTTCTTTCCCTTGCTATCAATCACTACAACTGAGGTCTGAACCACCACAACAGCCAGAGAAATGAAGAGGGCAATCGAATCAAAGATGAAGAAGATTATAAAAGCAGGCTTTGGAGCTATATTTGCTTCCCCAAGGGAGTCGCCGGGCGGAATGTCATTCGGGTCATCGACATATTGGCCAGGGACAGTGAAGATGGCTGCAAAAGCAACGGTAGCGATTAGGACAGCAACCACAGTGGTGGAGTTTATTGCATTGTTAAGACCTTCAGAATGCATTTTGTTGATTCTTTTGGCTATGCCTTGCACTTGTTTTCGGGTTTGGAGGGTGTGTTCTAGTTGATAGTGCACTTCATGCTTTATATCACTCACAGTTTGTTTTAACTCTCGAGCTGGGTTCGTTGCTGCCGGCTTGATGGCTCGAGCACTTTGAACCCCAAGCTGTTGCAGCATGGATGCAATCTCCAGGTGGCCGGTTTTCTCAGCAATGTCGAAAGCGGTTTCGCCACATCTGTTAACAGCTTTAATGTCGGTTTCTTTATATCCAAGTAGCAATTTAACAATCTGCACAAAAGAAAAAGATTCCATTAGCTTACTTGATATTGCCTTCTTCCTTTCCCAAATGAAATATCTTCTGAAATGGATACCAAATTAAGGTTAAAATTCATTAGGTAATAATTAAACCTTTTTTTTTTTTTTTTCTTTTAGGGAAGATTGTGAACTTATTGCATCTATAGTTGTCACGATTATGCAGCATTTGTTGAAACATGTAGTTTGACCTTTCGAAATATAATAACCCACTAGTTCAATTAAATCTTTTGGCAGATTGTGAGAGACTTCAGGCCTTTGTTAAGAAGTCAACCAGCAGGGTCAGAAATCAATAATGAGAAGCATTTGCTCTTGAAAGTAATCTTAAAATTAATTCAGAATTATTATTCTCAATCACACCGGATAAACCATCTAATTGGCAGCCATTGAATTTAATTATTCTTTAACATAATAATACCCTGTCTATGAACAAGGGATTGACCTGGTTCAATTTGCAGACAAACATGAATGGCTAAACTGACTGATAAACTCAAAATAAGAGTGATTTACCTGAGCTCTTCCCTTCCTGGTGGCTATATGCAAGCTTGTGTTACCCTTGGTATCAACCATGTTTATCATCAATGAAGGATTCACCCTTATCAATTCCTCCACCACAGCAAGACTCTGCCCCTTCACCGCCATGTGAAGCGCGGTTTGCCCTTTCTTATCAATCCTAGGAGCAATCCCAGGTTCACAAGCCAAAAGTGCCTTCACAACATCCAAATGACCATTCCTTGCTGCAGAATGTAAAGGCGTTTTACCATTACTCCTTGCTATTATAGCCAAGCTACTACCTACCTCCAACAAGAACTTCACATTCTCAATATGGCCTTGAGTCGCCGCCGTGTGAAGAGCCGTGGTGTTCGATAAATCGACAGTCATAGCCAGTTCCGGATGGGCTGCTAGTAGCACTTTCAATATATCTGCAACAAGGGTCACTCTTGAAAACCTCATCTTCACCACCAAAAAACCAAAAACAAACAATTCAGGTGTTGGAAACATACCTAAATCTCCTTGTTTAGCAGCAATGTGGAGTGCATCAAACCCATTTCTCGCTTTGATCCCAGCATTAACAAGATCGTAATAGTTAATCATCTCTTTAACCAAATCCACATAACCGTATTCGGCCGCAACATAAAGCGCAGTTTCGCCGGACTGGTTCTGGTTAGCTAACTGCTCCTTCAGTGCATCCTCCTCAATACCTGTAAGGATTTCTTTCACCGCTGCAAGATTCCCAGCTCTTGCCGCTGAATGTAGAGCTGTATCATCGCGTTTTCCCGTTAACTGTTTGGTCGTTTTTTTCCTACGAGCCGGAACACTTGGCTGCTCAGTTGTTGGTCTCTCCATGTCAATCACAATCAAAATTTTTCTCCTTTGCTCAACTTTAACTTCTGTTATGAATTGAAAAACCTTCTTTTCTTCATCTTCCAGAAAAAACCCAGATCAAAATTTGCATTTTTTTTTTTCATATAAACCAGCTAATAAAATGAGATTCTAAACAATCCTTGATCTCAATGATCCCAACACTTGCATCCCAAAGTATATGCCTGTGTACAACAGAAATCCATTTTCAGCTTTCTTAAAACACCAACCAACATTTCATTCAATGAATATTTATAAGAAAACAACTTAAAAGTCTTAAACCCAGAAACCAAAAACAAGAAAACCCATAAAGTTGAATTATTTAGGAAGAAGAAAATGGAGAAACACAAAAGAATGATATAATAATAATTACCTGAGTCTGAAAAAAAAAACAGAGTTACTTTTGCTCTAATCCATCAAAAACCAGACTACCAGAGCACATGTATAAGTATCAACCTGTTTTTGATTGAACTTCTCTGTTACTAATCAGAATACTAAAAAAAGAAAAGAAAAAAAATTGCTTTGACCCCCCTTTGTTTATGAAGAAGAAAGATTGTTAAGTTTAAGCTATAGAAGGTAAAAACATAAAAAGCACATGTATTCACAACTTCAAGCGAATCTAAAACCAGACCCATACCACATACTATAAACTAGAACATAAAGAGAGACTTTTGTAAAGGTTGTCATCATTACAACGTTTAGGGGAAACTTTTCTTATTTTGTTTCTTTGGGTTAATAATAATAACGTAGGAATGTAATCATGGCATTTTATTAACCAATAATAACAATGGCATTTGTAGTTTTCTAAAAAAACACTATTAAATATTATTTTTAAATATTGACGTGTATTTTATTAAATTAAACCTAAATTTAGTATTAATGTCACTTACTAGTCTCAAGAGTTTCTAGGAATCTTTTTTCCCATTTTTGTGAACTTCTCTATAATATGTAAAACTAAAATTTATGACTTTTCGACCCAAAGTAAAAAAGTAAAATTTATGACTCTACATCTTCTTTTATAAGGTTCCAAATTTTCTAGCGTTGAAAAAACTGATTCAAAATATTTGTTTGTTGTAATATTTACTTAGTATGTTTTATTCTTTTTACTTGTTTATATTAATTGAGATGTGATTTAGTGGTAAATATATAATTTTTTTATTTTTTATATGGTTTGTTGAGTTGTACAACCTATATGAAGGGATGATTTCAGCATCCGTCTTTCAAGAGTATTTCAGTATATTTGTGCCCATCGCCTATTTATTTAAATTCCTCTTAAAAATTTTGTCTCACTTCATCTGTAATTTTAAACACTGTTTTTGTGTTTTTGTGATACTTTGAGTTATCTTCTCCAACATTTGTATGTTGTTCTTGGGTGCATATCTCATGGTGACAAACAACAATGTTACGAGTGTTACTTAACCAGCGATTCTCATCTTCCATGGCAAAAGTTATGAATTTTGGATCATCAAGATGACACTTTTTAGGTCTCAAGATTTATGGGACTTAGTTGAGAGTGGATATTCCAATGATGATGAAAAGGCCAAGTTGAAGAAAAACCAAACACGAGACTCCAAAGCATTATTCTTTATTCAATGTGTTGTTACGAGTCAATTTTTTCAAAAATTGCAACATCAATTGCTGCAAAAGAAGCTTGAACAACATTACAAATGGCATACTAAGGCTCTTCGAAAGTAATCAGAATGAAGCTTTAGTTTTTTCATCGTGACTTTGAGACATTGAAAATGAAAACCAGGGAATCAATGCAAGACTGTCTTTCAAGAGCAACCGCAATCGTCAATCAAATGAGATCCTATGGAGAAAAAAATTTAAGATCAAACTATTGTTGGAAAAGTATTGAGGAGTTTGACTCCAAGGTTTAATCATGTTGTTGTAGCCATTGAGGAGTCAAAAGATATGGCTTCTTACTCCTATGATGAACTCATAGGATCCTTACAATCTTACGAGGCAATACTGAATCAACCAAATGCAAAAAGAGTGACAAAAAGGCCTTTCAAGTGATAGGGAATCTTTTGAGCAACAAAGGAAGGCGACATATAGATGAGGTTATCATGGTAGGTGAAATTACCAAGGCAGAGGTAGTTGAGGCAAAGGAAGAGCTACTAGATACTATGAACAAAGGCTGATGAATGAGAAATAGAAAATCTACAAGAGCAATGTTCAATGTTACTATTACAAGAAGTATTGGCATGTGAAGGTAGATTGTTGGAAAAGAGAAAAGCAATAAAATATGCAAAAGATGATGAAAAGATTAAGTTATTTAAGGTCTATCAAGATGACACTATAGCTTCAACTTACATTTGATTCCTAAAAAATGACTATTCAAATCATATGACCAGGATAATGTCTTTGCTCAAAGAGCTAGATGAGTCATACAAGGTGAAGGTGAAACTTAGTGATGGCAAGTAAATGCAAGTTGAGGGAAAGGCACAGTTGCAATAAACAATGGTCACAATAATATACAACTATTTTATAATGTCTATTTTATTCCTACTTTATCTCAAAATTTGTTGAGTATTGGGGATGTGACATCCCACCCGGCGAAGCCCTAGTGTTCAGATACTGTTGTTTATAGAAGTAAGGCATATAAAGTAAGTTTTGAGTAGGTAGGTATTAAATTTGACTAAGTATATGAGTCTATGATTGCACCTTCGGCGAAGTCTGCATTAAGCGAGCTAGGTGGTTTGGTAGACTCTTATGAAGAGTATACGTCACCCTAGTTGTTAGACGAAACGTTAAGCCCTTAGTTTTAAGACCTTAATTCGAAAAGAACTTTATGTTTTATTTATTATTTTATTATCCTGATTGAACAATCTGATTAGACGAACGAGAATTTAGTTAGTATTGGACTAAATTTCTGCAACCTGTCAAACCTGCATTTATGAAGAGAAAGAAGTGCTTAGTCACAAGGAACGAGAGGTTTGGAGGGAAATCAGACTTATCCACTAAGTTTTTCCTTCCGTGTATATTTGTATAAAGCAAGCTTTGGCTTCCTAAGTAAGTTTTATGCTTTCTTTGGCAACCATATTTTCTTCCTAAACTTTCTCTAAAATTTTCTCTCGGAAAATCCTAGACTTAAGACTTGCTTGAAGATTTTGGGTTTGTTGTACTCAGCCAACTCCATCGTCATTTAGTACCTGGTAAATATCGATGAAACTCAGGTTATTTTCATAGTTATTTACAAGGCCTTAGGGTTTCATGCTTAAGGGTCGGTTTAAGGGGTAAGGGAGGAAACTTTTAGATTCCAGGTTTCCTGATTCATGTTCTTATGAACTTGTTTAGTTTTCTAGTGCAATGAACTAATAAGTTTAACTATTTATACTATAGCTCAAGATACTTCTGAGGGCTCCCGTGAAAAAAGGGGCAAAGGTCTTGCTGTTTGAACATTCATGCATTTTTTGGTGAGTTTCTTCTTACTTTCATGTTTGTGTATAATATTCTCGTTTATGTTTTATTGAGGTAAGCACTCTTATTCTATAAGATGATATGTTGTGTATGGGTAATAAAGGTTCGTGGTTATAAATCTGAGTTAATTGTTTGTGTAAATGGAGTAAGGGTCTTTCTTTGTGTTTAAGCCACCATCCATTGTTTCTGGAATGAACAATATGAACTGAGTTATGAAAATAAAATCATGTCAATGTCTTCAATGAAATGAGTATTGAAATGACAGACCACAATACATGAATAGGGATAATTGTAACATTCCAAAATTATTAAATTTTGGTTGTTTAAGTGTAGCAAATAATTTGTTATAGTGTGTTATTTAAGTGCCTTGGAAGTCTACTTTAAGTCTTGAATTCGAATCTCGTGCTGTGCGTGAGTGTAATATTTTTGTTCTTTATAATTGTGGTTGTTCAATTTAAATTAAATACAAAAAGGAAAAGAAAGGTGGGATTTGGGATTAATTAAATCTCTTATTTTTTTATTTTTAATTTATTTTGTTGACCAAATCCCTATTCCTCTCTTTTGCAAACATCCAACCCCACCCCTTTTTTGGCTACATGTTTCTTTTCTTTCTTTCAACTTTGTTTTATTCTCTTTTTTATTTCTTTTTCTTCTTGCCAACAGCCGACTCCTTCTTTTTCTATTTTGCCGTTTGCAAAATCTTTCTTTTGTTGCGTAAGAACACTGTTATTGCTTGTTGTGATCCCGTTGTTTGCTTATCTCTTTCCTTTCCTCGTGGTGGATTTGATCGTATTGGTTTCTAAGGTTGGGGTTTTATTGTTCTAAGCAAAAATCCTTTGATTAATGATTCTATGATTAATGTAGTGTTGTGGTTAGGAGAAGAGCGTGTGGTGATAGACGACTCTCCGAAAAATTAAGTTCTTAGTGTAGTTGCTGTATGTTTGTGGTAAGTGCTCATTTGTGGATATAAGGACTGTTATCTTTGAAGAAAGAGTGAATTTAAGTGGAAATCTTTGTGTTAAATCGAAGTTGTAATTGTTGGGTTTTGGTGTCTGTAACAACCTGTTTTCAGCGAAATCATAACAGTGATTTCCGGACTACAAATCTGAGTCGAAAAGAAAATTGATTTTAAAATTATTGCATAGTCTACATCATGATAGAAAAGATGTATGAAAATTTCGATAAGAAAATTTTACCGATTTCAAGTTTAATTATGGAAAGGAACAAATTGCATAAAATGCAAAAGTTGAGTTCTAGTAGCTATAAGTATCAAATAGCTATGGAATTCAAAACTTGAGGTTCTTATATGGTAATTAGACCATTAAGAAAAGTTAGTAGATATTTTTGATGATTCATCCATGGAAATTTAGAAAAAGAAAAGGATTAAATTGGAATATGGAATAAATAAAGATGATAATAGCCTAATATCATCTTATTTCATCATCTTCCCCCAATTTTTTATGGAAACCCTAGGAAAAAGAAAGAAAAACAAGCAAGCCTAATTGGGTAAGCATTCTTGTTCCGTTTTTAATAATTTTTATATTTTTGAGTTCGGAATAACCTAATCTATCTATTTTGGAGATCAATTTGTAAAGATATTAAAGTATTGAAATTTTTCCATGGATGAATATGCTAAAAATTTAAAATTTATCATAAAAAATGAAAAGTTGTTGATAGATAAACAACTTTTGTAAAGTGAATTTTCATGAAATTGTGATTTACGGACTAAATTGTAAAGATGTAAAATTCATGAAAAATTTCTGATTTTTTATGAAATATATGTGCTGTAAATGTTATATATAAAAATCGGTTAGGCTTGGAATAAGGATTAAATTGTACAAATTTCATTTTCTAAGCCTAGGGACGAAATCGTCATTTATGAAAAGTATAGGGGCAAAATGGTAATTTTGCCTATGTGTGAATTGAAAGTATGAAATGGATTAAATTGATGTTAAATTTATTTATATAGATCCGAATAGACCTAGTACAGAGTTGGATAGAGGAAAACAAAAAGTATCGGATTAGTAGATCCTTGTATACGAACGTTTATCGAGGTAAGTTCGTGTAACTAAATTGTGTATTTATATGTTTTAAATTGAATAATATGTATGTGAATTGTATCGTTGTCATGAATATGAAATAAATCTTATATCCGACAAAGCCCAACACATGATAAGTCATGTTTGAATAATGGAATTCGATGGATACAGGATTTCCCGATTGGTTATGGTCTTGCATATGTTGCAGACACACCTTAGCTCGAATGAGCATCCTGTTGTCCTATCGAGCTTTCTATTACATGGTTCCTGCGAGCATTCTGATCGATAGTGATCCTACATTTGTTGCGGACTACCGCAGCTCTTTGTAAGCATCATGTTATATGATCGGTTGTGATCCTGCATATATTGCGGACACAAGTGCAGCTCTTTATGAGTGTCCTGATATAGGCTCTTCTTGAGCTTCCTGATATGGCTCGCTTGAACATCCTGTTATATGGCTATCCGGAGCTCCCTGATAATAACTCGTCGGAGTTACTTGTTAAGCTCAATGAGCTTCCTGTTCTAAACTCTTATGAGTTTCCTGTTTTAGCCCGGATAAACTTCCTGTTACATGGCTCACATGGGCATCCTGTTATATGGCTCGAGAGAGTGCTTCCTGATTATGTGCTATAATCGGGTACCCCTAAATATGAGTTGACAATTTACAGTTTTGTACACTTTGAGTGTACTACATGTGTATCCATTGATATTTCAAATAAATTCAATGGGAATAGTTTTGACATGGTTGAATTGAACTTAAGATGATTGATTATAGAAATGCACAAGTTATATGGAAATATGATATGAAAAGTACATGTTTATGAAAGTTATTACATGATGAGCTCATCTTTGATTTTTGATGTTTATATGATATACATGACTAAGTAGTTTCTTGAGATCATATGTGTTTAGGCAAATGGCCATAATGATTTGAATGCATGTTTGTATACTTATTTTTAATGTACATGATTGGTAAGTTAAATTCTTGTTATACAAACTTACTAAGCATTTGAAATGTTTACTCGATTTTCTTTTATCTATTTTATAGAGCTCGAAAGCTCGTAAAGGTTGTAATCGGTCGGAGCATCATCACATTATCCTTCAGCTCATTTTGGTATAAATAGCAAACTTGTTTTGGTATAATGGCATGTATAGGCTAACTTGGCTAGTGTTGGCATGTAAATGGTTGTTTGTAATCTAGCCATTGGAATGGCTAGTAATGGTATAGTTAATGAGTATATACTTGAAGTTTTAATATGATTAATATATGTGTGCTTGGTATGGTTAGATTGAATTATGGTAAACATATATGTCTTTCGAAAGGTAAGTTTGAATATATGTGATAATATATCAAGTATAATGTTAGTGTTGTCTTGATTTTTAACATCTTGAATTGGTTAATATATGTATGCAAGTATTAATGTAGGTACAAGGTAAAATTTAAGTGAGAAACAAGGCTTGGAAATGACCTTATTTTGTCCACACGGGTAAACACACAGGCGTGTGTCTCAACCGTGTGTGACATATGGCCATGCGCACGGGCGTGTGGTTTGGCCGTGTGTCCCCTACATCTTAAAAATTGAGAAACAGAATGCTCAGAATTAGTCACACGGACAGAGACACGGGCGTGTGTCTCAGCCGTGTGAAACCTCACCTATTTTTGAAAATTAAATTGTCCACACAGCCTAGCACACGGGCGTATGGCTAGCCGTGTAACCCAAGTCAATAGCTATCCTAATTTGAACACGGGCTAGGACACAGCCGTGTGCCTCACATCGAATGCCTACACGGCCTAAGACACAGTCGTGTCACTTGGCCGTGTGAGCCACATAGCCTGACCACACGGGCATGTGTCCCTGCACTTAAGAAAAATTTTGAAATTTAGCAAAAAAAATTTTGATTTTTTGGTTTAATCCCGATTTGATTCTAACGTGTATTTTGGGCCTTGAGGACCCAATTAAGGGACGATATGATTGATTTCATATATGAATAGTAAATCATATGAAATTTTTTGTATGATCTGTAAAATTCAGTAATGCTCTGTGACCCTGTTTTTGGCGACAGATAGGGGTTAGGGGTGTTACAGTGCCGATTATAGGATTCTAAGTGTACAACTGTGTGGTGGATCAATCCGCTGTCAAGTCCCAAAAACTCAAGCGAAACTTGATAAAATTACAAAACATAGTTGTTTTTCAAAGCTGCCCAGTGTCACACGGTTGTGTGGCAGGCCGTGTGATAGATAATTTATGCCATACACCCGTGTGGTAAGCCGTGTGAAATTTTGCAGCCGTATAGGTAGGCCGTGTGGACCACACGGGCTAGCTTTTTAGGTCATGTGGGCTTTTCTGACCAATTTTAGAGCTTGGTTGGGGCTATTTAAGGGACTCAAAAATTGGGTCTGTAGGCATCATATGGGATCGAAAAAGTGTAAGTTTTGGTACATAACATACATAGGTAAGCTTAGGAGGTAGGTTATGTTATAATATGATTCGTAGGAAAATATATGTGTTTGCATGTCATATAATTTGTGATATGTATATGTTGATATTATGATTATGTTTATAAGTATGATTATGTTTTGGGGTGGGTTATGATATGATGGAGGAAGTGTTATATGACAGTTTTTGCTATAATTATGGTGGCTAGACCGTAAATTTCTATCTAGCAGTTCAGCTGCATATATATAAGTGACACACTGCCACATATTGGTGTGATTAGATGGTCTGAGATAATGTGTAGCGAATGAGGGTAGGACATGATATGATATGATATGATTCATTATGATATGATAAGATGTGATCTGGTATGAAATCTAATACAATATGAAATATTAAAATATGTGCTCTGATTTGAATTCTATTATGCTATGACACGTTCTGATTTATAAATATCTCGACTAAATTTTGTGGGCCAAATCACACAGTGGGCTTAAAGGTCACACCTTTATTTGCTTTGTTTCAGGTGATCCTCAGACTTAGGATTGGTTGGCGACATTGGAGCTAGGGTTTCACACTTTTCAGGTTTTATATGTTACGGCTCAATTAAATTATTTCTACAGTCGTAGAATTTTCTTCCGGTTCAAATGCAGTCTGATTGAGCTTTTCTTGAGCTAGCGAAAGAACCAATCATACACATACAATTAGGCCGTGTGGTAGGCTCGAGAAATTTTGCATCGTTCTAATAATTCTTAATTTACTTAATCATGAAGTCAATCCATAAAAAGTACTATGATTGAAAACTTCTTATTGTATACTATCTATGAAAGCAATTCATCTAATTGTTTTGTCTAATGACCTCGTCATGTGTGTTTTACCCTCATATGATATCCTTGATTCCTTTGAGTTAAATTCATTCACCCAATACAATCATATTTTATCTCATTGTCACCATTATGTCTTCTTAATGATTAATATGACCACTGTTAACAAATGACTGTGCTAAATCACTCGTTCGTGAACAAACAACCCGTGGACACGTTCCATATTTATCAATCTACACAATGTCAATGAGAGGGTATCATTAACTCTTTAATCAAGTTATGAATTCCATTGTTGCTAGTAAAGTTATGCCATACGCAAATCATATACCCAGCATATCGACTATGGGCTTGATTATCTTTAGAGCATAAGCTTCCATTTATATCAAAACACATGAGTTACATACGCATGGTTAGTGACTAACTCAAGATTTAGTTAAATCATATAATGAACGTCACAAGTGAATTAATTTACAAACGGATTTAGAATTACTTTATCTTGGGTCCAATCCAATGTATCATTCTTTCAATGAGTACATCTATGTCTCTGTCCGTGGAGTCAACTGCTCTGGTAGCCAAGACTAGTCATCTCTTGAATTGGAAGTGTTGACGACATAATAATCCTTCTAAGTATTTGAATCAGATACTCACTTTGATTATTTTACAGGATTACTGACTCGTTTAGATTATCTACTGAAGTAAATTATATTTCTTGCAATGTAAACGTTCTTACAGTGCCACTTATCATCAATTTCAACTTAGACAATCGATGATGTAATATTTACTTGTCATAATTTCTCTAAGTATGCAAAACATGAAAGACATAAACACAAAAAATATAATAGTTTAATGTGAAATCAACTTTATTTATTTTTTCATCATTCAAATACATAAAAAATAATACATGTTTAATACAATATGGGCACATTTTCTAACAACAAGAAGATGAAAAAATAAGGAAAAAAGAAAAAGAAATAAAAAAGAGAAGAAAATGAGAGCATTCCATTAAATTTAATGGTGGAGTGATCAAGTTGGTCGAATTTTTTAACGGAGGTGACCAAATTAATAATTTTTTTGGCAGCCAAAATAAGAATAACCTAATTTAAAGTGGCTAACAAGATAATTTACCCTAAAATAAATTATTAAAAAAGAACTATAACATCCTGAATTTATGGGCTTGTGCATTTTGTGTAGTGTATGCTTAAAATATTAAATTGGGAGCTTGAGATACAAATGGGGCTCAAATTGGGTTGAGGCCTTGTTTTAAATATTTTATTTAGACACTCTAGGGGCTTAAATTAAAGTTTAGTAGTTTAAGTGACATATTGGGCTTGTGGCCCAGCAACTAGGGGCACAGTAAATGGGAGCTATAGTGGCGTCACTTGTGCATGAGGAAGGCCCAAATTTTGGCAGCTTGAAGCCCAGGTTTTAGGGCTAAAATTCAGCACTTGAAGAGGAGCTAGGGGGGACGGCACAAGGTTGTTATTTAGGGATTTATTTAATGTGGATAATAAGCAGATAAAGGCAATTATTTAGGGATTTATTTTATGTGGATATTAAGCAGATAAAGGCTATTATTTAGGGATTTATTTTATGTGGATAATAAGCAGATAAAGGCTATTTTTGAGGACATAATAGATCAAGATAAGGGAAAGGGATGAGGTTAATCTCTTGATTGCAGAGTTGGCCGAAAATCAATCTCTGCTAAGGGGAGGAATCGGTTTTCTATATAAAGGGGGGATGCCGAAATTTGCTGCTAAAGCTCTCATCTTTTCTCTTTTCTTTGCCGAAATTTCTACTCTATTCTTTCTCTCTTCTCTTTTCTTTTTCTAACAGAAACCAAAACTCTTGAAGTCTCGATTGCCGAAACCCTGCTATTTTTTCCACTTTTCTTTTGGCCGAACCTCTCTACCCATTCCTTGCTTTTATTTTTTCCAATTCTTTAAAGCCGAAATCACTAAGATCTCACCTCCTGAAGTTGCCAAATCTTCTTTAATGGAGTCTACTTGTGCCGAAATTTGAAGGAAACAATAGGTAAGTGTTGATTTCGAGATTTCAATGTTCTTTTGGCTTTTCAAAGTCCTTAGCCGAATGGCTATTAGAAACTAATCTCTTATTTCACTTTTCTTTTCGGTATTCTGAGATCTGAAGAGGAGTTAATCGTGTAGATCTCTAAGTCATAAGTTTAGTAATACTCGAATCAAGGTACTTCCGGGATTTCAAGGTAAGAAAGTCTATTGATTTTAGTATGTAAAAATAGAAAGAACACTAACCATGGCCGATTATAAGAGAAAGCTTATTTTTCATATCTTTCCGGCTTTTTGAGCAAGTTGTAGATCGGTTAAGCAAGAGTATCGACACTAATCAGGTGTGTAACACTTCCACACCATTAGATTGATTACTAGTATATATATAAATATATAATAAATTTGTTATACCATGTTAAATGCCGAAATCCCAATATATCGTTTGGAAACCCGAAAAAGGGTAAAGGCTAAATATTAGGTTAGTGATTTCTGCCACTCAACAGTGATTGATTATGTTAAATGATATGTGATATATGTCGATTGTTTTATATATACTTGGGGTTGGGTGATTGATGAAAGGGGAAGTGATCTGTTCTGGTGGCTTTTGCCATTTCAGCCTGGTGACTCTGTCACAACTCTGTTTCTGGTGGCTATTGTCATTTCAGCCTGGTGACTCTGTCACAACTCTGACGATGAGCAGCATGACTGCCATCAATGGTGTGTAGCGGTGTGGGTTGATTGTAAAAATCCCCAACGGTGTGACTGGCAGGTAAGGAGGTGTGTAGCGGATGGAAACTTAGGTTTTGGGTTGGGCTTTGCATGTTATCTTTTATATTAAGTTTTATATTTTGATCTGTGGGGCTAAGGCCCAAATTTAATGGTGCATGAGGGTTGCACACTGAGTCTCGCGACTCACCCTATTATTTTAACCATTTCAGGTGACACTTAGTACATTGGACCGGGCTGGAGGAGAGAGCAAGATGGCCATGCGACAGAGCGTTAAGAATTCGACATAAAGACTTAGTTTAATATTTTATTTTCTTTTAATTAATGGGTTTAAATTTCCTTGTAATAAGGCCATGGGCCACTAGATTACCATTTATGTTTTGGGATTTTGTTGGGCTTTTATCTTAAATTTTATGTTTTCAATTAAGTTAAGACTTGTATGAAATTTCAGTTTTCATTTAAAATCCACCAAGATAATTTATGACTTAATATTTTATTCTTTAATGAATTTTTAAGCTTTCGGAATAAAGGTGTAAACCTAGTAATTGTTTTCCAAAATGCGACATGTTTTGTAAAATCTTTTTAGTGATATACCAGATCTGGTTGTAGTGTTTGGGCCGGGTTTGGGGTGTTACAAATTGGTATCAGAGCTCGGTTCAAAACTCGGCTTTGGGGGTTTTTGGGCTCAAAACGTTTTCTAAAGATGAGTTTTGAAACATGCATGTTTTTAAATGATAACAGGTTTGTTAGCTCGGCATGGCACCTGCGTCTCCAGCCCAAGTCCGCCAGGTAAGTATTCTGAACCATTGTGTGATATATAGATATATATATATATATATATATATATGTGTGGGCTTGACGGGCTTTATGGGACGTAGATTAGTTAGATTAGAACTTGATGGACTTTAGGCCTAGCTGAAACAACTCCTAAAATCTCATAAGACTTAATTTCACTAAACAAACCCGTAAACGAGTCGCAAGACTAGGGTGTGGCAACAGGCATGCGCATGTCTAGGATTGGATCCGGAAGAGTCTGGTACTTAAGCAGTCCTAGTGACTCACCTTCTCTTCGCTGGAATCCCACCTGGTGCATAGTGACTGTTCACCTTAGTTATGAGGACTTGTTGATGGGCTAAACCTTGTAATTAAAACCCGAAAGGGACCAGCCACCCTATTTGAAAAAAAAAAACCCCCAAGTTTTGTAAAATTTTCAAAATACCTTTGATTTATGAAAAATTTCCAATCAACCATGTTTTGAAAACTTTACCCGAACAATCACATGTTTACAAGAGTAACCCGGACTATGAAACTAGATTTACCAAAAGTACCCCTGTCTTAAAAAAAAACACAACAACAACAAAATATCCAAGGTTTGTAAAAAAATTACTAAATTACCCTTGTTTTGCAAAATGACCAAAATATCCCTAGTTTGTAAAAGTTACCAAATTACCCCCGGATTTCAAAATTATTGAAATACCCCTGGACTTTAAAATTACCGAAATACCCCTGGACTTCAAAATTACCAAAATACCCCTGGACTTTAAAATTACCGAAATACCCCTAGGATTGCAAAATTACTAAAATACCCTTATTTCACAAAATCACCAAGGACTCTATTTTGAAAAATTACGAAAATACCCCTATAGGAAAAATTACGAAAATACCCCTGGGTAGTGAAACAACAAAAACACCCTTATGTGATGAATGTAAGTACTTGGATGCTATTTGTATGTCGATGATTGAATGTATGTGTTTCCTAGAATTAGAGGATACGAACTTGAGACTGAACTGTGAATTCGAAAGAACTACTTTTAAAATTACTATTCATAAGATTGTTCGTGGTTAATCAGTGGAACGAATTAATGATTCATAAAACTCTTAATCAGATAAACATCAATCGGAAGAATGAGTACGAGGGGTCGAGGACGTCCGCCGCGTGGACGCGGTAGGGGTAAGATGGCTTTATCTGAGCCAGCAGGGTCTGGCCACGGGTCAGGAAACGAAATGCCGGATCCTCCAGCTGTGGAGGGAGAATTATGGGATCAGCCGACTGGAGATGATGCTGTATCTCAGGCGATGTTGAGGGTTTTAGAGAGAGTTGCTGGAGTAGGCAT
This sequence comes from Gossypium australe, assembly GCA_005393395.2. Taxonomy (NCBI): domain Eukaryota; kingdom Viridiplantae; phylum Streptophyta; class Magnoliopsida; order Malvales; family Malvaceae; genus Gossypium; species Gossypium australe. The sequence continues at coordinate 94,614,042 of CM016620.1, read as the reverse complement.
GGGCACAGGAGCCCGGAAATATGTACCGGAACGGCTTAGGGCCAATGGGGCAGAAGTGTTTAGGGTAGTTTCTGGCGTAGCCCCTAACACAGCTGAGTATTGGATGGAAGCGACAGAGCGCATAATGGATGACTTAGATTTCACGGTAGAGGAGAAGTTGAAAGGGGTCGTGTCTCTTCTTGGAGACGAGGCTTATCAGTGGTGGCTCACGATGAAGGAGGGTACTGCCGCAGATCAGATTGACTGGGACTTCTTCAAGGAGTCATTCCAGGGAAAGTATGTTGGGGCCAGCTATGTGGATGCACAGAGGAAGGCATTTCTGAATCTGGTGCAGGGAAGTAAATCTGTGGCTGAATATGAGGCAGAGTTTTTGCGTTTGAGCCGCTACGCTCGAGGAATGGTAGCAACCGAATATGAACGTTGTGTTTGGTTCGAGGATGGATTGCGGAATGAGTTAAGGGTTTTGATAGCACCGCAGGGAGAGAGAGGGATTTTGTTGTTCAGGTGGAGAAGGTTAAGATAGCCGAGGAGGTAAAACGGACTGAAAGACAGGAAAGAGATAAGGAGCGAGAAAGGACTAAGAGAAATTTTAGGCTGGCAGGAGCATCTGGGAATTTACAGAAAAGGCCTAGGTCTGATGGGCCAGCTCGTGCTCCGGCACCTGCTGCGGGGAATCAGAATTGATTATGTAATTGGTGTGGAAAAGCACATTCTGGGGAGTGTAGAAGAAGAACAGGTGGATGTTTCAAGTGTGGATCCACGGAGCATATGATTAAGGACTGTCCGCAGGTGGATCAAGCACAGCCCGCTGGACGTGGTTCTGATCAGGTTATGAGAGGTGGTCAGCCAGTACCAAGGGGTCGTGGTCAAGTCAGTGGTGGCAATGGCACAGGACATGGTCGTGGGGGTGCAGGTTATGCTGAGGCGAGGCAGCCAGCTTTGGTCTATGCAGAATGTCGCCAAGAGGACGCTCTAGATGCGAATACCGGTGCGTACTCTACCATAGTATACTAAGTGTTTCTTTTGGCTTTAGAATTAGAGTGCACAGTGGAACATAGTGATGAGACTTAGGTAGTACGATTAATAGTTTGTTGGAAATTTCGAGGACGAAATTTTCTTTAAGGGGGTAGAACTGTAACATCCTGAATTTATGGGCTTGTGCATTTTGTGTAGTGTATGCTTAAAATATTAAATTGGGAGATTGAGATACAAATGGGGCTCAAATTGAGTTGAGACCTTGTTTTAAATATTTTATTTAGACACTCTATGGGCTTAAATTAAAGTTTAGTAGTTTAAGTGACATATTGGGCTTGTGGCCCAGCAACTAGGGGCACAGTAAAGGGGAGCTATAGTGGCGTCACTTGTGCATGAGAAAGGTCCAAATTTTGGCAGCTTGAAGCCCAGGTTTTAGGGCTAAAATTTGGCACTTGAAGAGGAGCTAGGTGGGACGGCAAAAGGCTATTATTTAGGGATTTATTTTATGTGGATAATAAGCAGATAAAGGCAATTATTTAGGGATTTATTTTATGTGGATAATAAGCAGATAAAGGCTATTATCTAGGGATTTATTTTATGTGGATAATAAGCAGATAAAGGCTATTTTTGAGGAGATAATAAATCAAGATAAGGGAAAGGGATGAGGTTAATCTCTTGATTGCAGAGTTGGCCGAAAATCAATCTCTGCTAAGGGGAGGAATCGGTTTTCTATATAATGGGGGGATGCCAAAATTTGCTGCTAAAGCTCTCATCTTTTCTCTTTTCTCTGCCAAAATTTCTACTCCATTCTTTCTCTCTTCTCCTTTCTTTTTCTAACAGAAACCAAAACTCTTGAAGTCTCAATTGTCGAAACCCTGTTATTTTTTCCACTTTTCTTTTGGCCGAATCTCTCTACCCATTCCTTGCTTTTATTTTTTCCAATTCTTTAAAGCTGAAATCACTAAGATCTCACCTCCTGAAGTTGCCGAATCTTCTTTAATGGAGTCTACTTGTGCCGAAATTTGAAGGAAACAATAGGTAAATGTTGATTTCGGGATTTCAATGTTCTTTCGGCTTTTCAAAGTCCTTAGCCGAATGGCTATTAGAAACTAATCTCTTATTTCACTCTTATTTTCGGCATTCTGGGATCTGAAGAGGAGTTAAATGTGTAGATCTCTAAGTCATAAGTTCAGTAATACTTGAATCAAGGTACTTCCAGGATTTCAAGGTAAGAAAGTCTATTGATTTTAGTATGTAAAAACAAAAAGAACACTAACCATGGCCGATTATAGGAGAAAGCCTATTTTTCATATCTTTCCGACTTTTTGAGCAAGTTGTAGATCGGTTAAGCAAGAGTATCGACACTAATCAGGTGTGTAACACTTCCACACCATTAGATTGATTGCTAGTATATATATATATATGTAATAAATCTGTTATACCATGTTAAATGCCGAAATCCCAGCATATCGTTTGGAAACCCGAAAAAGGGTAAAGGCTAAATATCAGGTTAGTGATTTCTGCCACTCAACAGTGATTGATTCTGTTAAATGATATGTGATATATGTCGATTGTTTTATATATACTTGGGGTTGGGTGATTGATGAAAGGGGAAGTGATCTGTTCTGGTGGCTTATGCCATTTCAGCCTGGTGACTCTGTCACAACTCTGTTTCTGGTGGCTATTGTCATTTCAGCCTGGTGACTCTGTCACAACTCTGACGATGAGCAGCATGACTGCCATCAATGGTGTGTAGCGGTGTGGGTTGATTGTAGAAATCCCCAACGGTGTGACTGGCAGGTAAGGAGGTGTGTAGCGGATGGAAACTTAGGTTTTGGGTTGGGCTTTGCATGTTATCTTTTATATTAAGTTTTATATTTTGATCTGTGGGGCTAAGGCCCAAATTTAATGGTGCATGAGGGTTGCACACTGAGTCTCGCGACTCACCCTATTATTTTAACCATTTCAGGTGACACTTAGTACATTGGACCGGGCTGGAGGAGAGAGCAAGGTGGCCATGCGACAGAGCGTTAAGAATTCGACATAAAGACTTAGTTTAATATTTTATTTTCTTTTAATTAATGGGTTTAAATTTCCTTGTAATAAGGCCATGGGCCACTAGATTACCATTTATGTTTTGGGATTTTGTTGGGCTTTTATCTTAAATTTTATGTTTTCAATTAAGTTAAGACTTGTATGAAATTTCAGTTTTCATTTAAAATCCACCAAGATAATTTATGACTTAATATTTTATTCTTTAATGAATTCTTAAGCTTTCGGAATAAAGGTGTAAACCTAGTAATTGTTTTCCAAAATACGACATGTTTTGTAAAATCTTTTTAGTGACATACCAGATCTAGTTGTAGTGTTTGGGCCGGGTTTGGGGTGTTACAAGAACAAATATTAACTACATATTAAATAGGTTTAAAAAACTATAATAATAAAAGTAAAATAATCTATGGATAACAACCACTTCACAATCTTTTTTATTTATTAATTTATAAATCAATCGGTACATTTTTTTTATATTTCTTCTAAACTTTCAATGCAAAGTATGAATTTAGAAATGAAAATAATAGACAAATACAAGAATAGAAAAAAAAAAAAACATTTCCAACACCATTTTTTGAAATCTTGTAGTGAAAACTAATATTTAAAATGGTAAATTATTCAAATAGTCACCCAAGTTTTAGCACGTTCCTATTTTAGTCACCGATTTTTTTTTTGTTGCTAATTTAGTCACTCTATGAGATCAATTTTAACTTTTAGTCACTCCCATTAGAAAATGTCTTTGGTCATAGAATAAAATGATGACATGTTTGGGTATAATAACAAAGTTAGCCCTTAACATTTTAGACATTTAGTTAATTTGATTTTAATTATAAAAATTCAATAAATTTAGCTCATAATGTTTACATATGTCAACTTGATCCCGATTTTAGAAAATCATAAAATTATAATTACAAAAAATAAAAATACATAAAAATACAATAAAAAAAATCAAGGTTTGAACATATTTTTCCCTTAAAAGTGCAATGAGTTTTACCACTGCACCCAACAATAACAACATTAAATATTTTAAATTTTAAAAGAAAATTTTTTTTAATAATTATTTAAAAAGGATATGCTTATCTATGAAATTTTATATTTTCCTAGATAAAATTAATTTTTATGATAAATATTTTTAAACTAATTTTTAATAATATATCTGAAAAAAATTATAAATTTTAAAAAAAATTCTTCAACTACTTTGTCAATTATCATGTAAAAAACTTATTTTTACCAAAATTTTACATTAAAGTAGTATTTAAAAAGACACCTAATAATTGGATTTTGGTGTAATTGCTTGTAATTACACGAGAGTGGCATATTTGGATAACCATTGCAATTGGTGAGTTTCCACCAAATTGGGTGTAATTGGAGCACCCCAATTACACATTTTAATTCTTAGGGGAGGGTGGGAGTTAGAGTTATTATGCAAGTAATCACACCCAAATCTAAATTTTAAAATTATTTTTATACAAGTTATAAAAATTATATTATAAGCATGAACTTGTATAAGTGTTTGGGATGATTATAGTGAAATGTTTCTTATAGTATAAATCCTAAAAAAAATTCTAAAGTTATGACAAAAAAATATTATAAAATTAACTTACGTGATATAAAATTGTTATAATATATTTATTTATAAAAAGTAATGACTAAGAAGTATAGACATAACATATTTATGTGTTCATGTCATATATTATAAAAATAATATACTTAGTCATAAAAAAATGTTATAATTTTTAATCAGAACTTATTTATAAAAAAATAACTTTCTAAAGTTAGGGTAAACATATATATTATTTATAAGAAGTGTTATGAAAGGTTTGGACAATTTATAAAACTTTTTATATAAATGTTATACATTATAAATTTTATATTATTTTTACATATTTTATATATTATAAAAATGGATATAACCTAGAAGTTTTCTCCAAATTAAGTTTTTATGATTAAAGCTACAAACTATTTGGATTATGAACCCAAATATTATAAGATGATGTTAATTATGTAAATAGAAAATATTTTCTTAACTATATTGTGGGGTATAATACCATTTAAGAAAATTGTGTCAAACACAAGCACCATAAACAGCTCGTGGTTTTTTTAATTTGAAACATTCAAGACTTTGAAATGTGGTTAAGAAGACATTTGTTATTTTAAAAAATATTTCTCATATTAACAATATCATCTTAGTATACCATAAAAAATAAGGTTAACTCGTACTAATATATTGCATATTTCATAAATTCAACCATAGGTAGAATTGAGATGAGTCATACTTTGAAGAGTATATGAAAGAAAAAGATCTTGACAATCTTAATGATTCAAATTCAAATTTAAATGACGATGAAATCGATCAATGGCCAACAGATGATGATAAGGAGCATATGTTAAATATTAAAGAGGGAATAACCCAACAAATATGCACTAGAACAATTAAATAATATAGCATATGTTATTTTTGTTATTTTTATTAGTAATTGTACTATCAACTATTTTTCAGTCTAACATAATACATGTTATGATTTCATTTTAATTTTTGTTACTTGTTTAGGAATTATTTTTATCATACTAATAATTTTTTATTGCAATTAATATTTTTTTAAATATAACTTATGTAACTATGTAATTACAATTTGTACTACTAAACATGACATAAGAAATTACAATTATTTACACTCTATTAGTCAAACACATCTAGGAACTTACAGTTCTTTGTAATTATAAGAGAGTGTAATTACTACTCTAGTAATTATGTAGTAATCACACTTTCATTCAGTCACTCTGTGTTGTCTAAATAAACCTTAAAATTAATGGAGTGTTTGGTAAAAAATGTTTTGGGCCTTTTTTAGCTGTTGGGGCACAAATAGAGAATTGGGTAGTCAAATTCTCTAATTATAATGTTTGGTGAATGGAGGTTTGTAAGAGCTTGTTGAGTTAAAACCTCCAAAACAAAAAACGCTGGAATGAACAACTTTTTTCAACAGCTAATTGAGAATTACGTATGTGAAATGATATATTTGATCATGCATACTAAAAAATTACTCCATTTGCCACATGGTCTCAAACCTAATAGGGGTGCCAAGATATCAGTAGCCTCATTCTTTCATTTTTACTTTCACCTCTAAAGTCTAAAGTAAATCTTTTTTAAAAAAGAAAAAAGAAAAAAGAAAAAACCTCCACCATGAATCTACAAAAAAAACTCCACCATAAATATACAAAATCAACATTGCCGCAATAATTTTTCAATCGTGCCCATTCATCCTTGAATATTTATGTACTCTTAATTTATTCTCAATTTACTTATGTAAAATAATTTGTTATGCAACTTTATATTAATTGAAATATACTACTTGACAAATTTATTTAGAGAGTGACATAATTATCACTAATTTACATACTAAGAACATGACATAATTATCAGTAAGAATATAGTTTACAATTATATTGATAAATTATTAATATTTATCAATTTCCACAAGGTTAATATTTGCAAATAAGGAACTTAAGAAATTTGTTGATATAAAATTTTAAAAATATTCACAAATTAATTTCCACAATAGATGTTTTAATTCTTTGGTAATAGTGTTTTATTTCAATAATTTCACCTAATAAAGATTAAATTATTATAAATAAATAAATACTTAACAATAATTTGTGACATACCCTTATTTCTCATGTTATACATATTAACTTTCAACTATCAATTAAATTTTACCAAACACATTAAAATAAATAGTTGACGAAATTAATTAATAGAATAAATGAGTGAAACTAACCACTATAATTAAATATCAACAAATTGTGAAAAAAAGGCGTAAACCAAGTGAATGGGAGAAAGTTTTTTGTTTTGTTCAATGGTAGGTATAGATTATTAAATTGCAAACAGGCCATCACTGTGGGTGAGTATCACGTGCTGATGTCAGCGTGGACTTTAAGGAATAAAAATTCTCGGTCTGTTTTACTGCCTTTCTAGTAATAACTTGACATATGTATTAAAAGTTTTTTAACGCTAAATAAATGTTTATGGTTAACTTTAAATCTCCTTTTTCTTTATAACGAGACTTAGGGTGGATTTGGATGGGCGATTGAGTGCGGTGCGGTGCGTTTAGCTTACTTTTTGTCTCACGCTACAGTATCTAATCTCACCGCCACCGCTGTTTTTACACTAACCGCAGGTAAACGCACCGCCCATCCAAACCCACCCTTAATGTTAAGGATAAACAAAGTATTGGACAAAATTTAATACATAAAAATATTATTAGAGAACACTAAAAGTGATATTAGAAAATGGTCAGTGGTGGGTTAGTCCTTAATTATTTATATTGGCAATGTTGTAATAAAGGGTTAAAAAGATAAGCACATGGGATTATTCAAAACTTCATGACCCATAACATCTATATGTTTAAAGATATAATGAATTATTTGGCTTTTTAATTTTATAAAAAAATTATTTTACTCGTTCATTTAATTTTTCGTTTATTTTAATTTTAATTTTAATTATTTGGCTTTTTATATATTTTATACTAAATAAAGAAAAATGGATTCTTCATCTTCAGCTAAACTGCTGACCCAAATTAGGATCTCTCTCACTTGTTCCAGTCTTGTGTTTAGATCCATAACCTTTGCTTCATTTGCTTTTGCAAATCTTTGCCATGACTCGCTTTTCTTAAGCAGGATGGCCTGTTGTTGCTTCCTTTGCTCCCGAGCCTCTCATTCTGAGTTTTCCAACCCCACACAACATCAAAAAATGATCAAATGTTCACTTTTCTTTTAAAAAGAAGTACAATTTAAAATTAAATCACAGTATAAAAAGAAAATACTCAGATTTCATATTTTATGTAACATATTATTTCAATTTCTTATGAAAATAAATAATAAAATATTTAGTTTAGAAAAGTGAAGTCATTCACGTGATTTTAGTTGAAAATATAATTATATTGAAACTGCTTTTTCATAAATGTAAGGTGAAAAAAACCCATTTCCTGTTGAAAACATAGACAAATTCAAAGTCAGAAAATAAATTAAAAAAATGGAGTGAAAGAGGTTCGTAATTTTGCCAATTTCAAGTTAAAAAAAAAAAAAGAAATGATAATGATTGCAGATTATGACACAAAGCTGACAAAGCTCAAAAAGCCATTGCGAGGAAACGAGGGGTCCACACGGTAGACCGCGATTGAAATTTTGGACGGACTCGTGAACTCCCACGCGGGTGACCACCCTTGTAAATTCCATTCAATATTCCACGCGCCCCTCACGCATTTGTCTTACAGACGCCCGACAAATTCTGGCACGGCCATATGGAATTATCCAAATACCAAATAACGAACCACCTTAACGAACACGATTGCCTTCATTTCAGATCCAAGAATATTTTCCCCATTTTAGCATATATCAGTTGTACAAATTTTTATTCTAATATTTTTTGTCGAAATCATTTTTAAAGGTTGGTTAAAAAATGGGGATCGACTTTAAAACAAAAATGGAGTCGCCACTAATCCCTTTTTATTTAAGTGTGACATTTTATTTCAAAATATTGATTTTTGGTCTACAAAATACCAGAAAACGAGTTCGGGAGTCGGTTACGTACGAGGAAGGGTTAGCATCCCCGTAACGCCCAAAAATTGGTACCTAATTGATTAATTAATGCCCTTATGTCGAGAATTTGAAAAAGATTTGGAAATATGATTTCTTTAAAAATTTGAACAATTTGAGTTGAAATTGGAGATTCCTTTGTTCTTAAAGTATACAAACATCACATCCAGACACGATATTTTTAAACCATCGTAACTAAAATTATCTCATAATTCACGAAATTTATTAAGAGGGTATTTAATTATTTAGTCAAACGGAAAATCGAAACCCAACACGTTAGGGCACTATTTTCCGAATTTCTAAATACTAAACATTGCCTTATCTTAAAACCTTTAGGTGAAATATAGTAATTTTGAAAAATGTATTTTATTTAAAACGATGATCTTATGAAAATATCATATTAACACATTATCAAACATCAAAAGCAATTATAATATACTAACATTTAATATAGGCAATAAAGAAATAATAATACAAAATGTGACAAATAATAATTCCTACACTAAAGCAATTGTAAATACATGATGAAGTATAAACAAATACAATAAACAATAAAATCAATATGAACACATTTCATGCAGGTTGAAAATTTTCGTACGATAACCTCTACCAAGTAGTAAATACAAAAAAAATGTATATATATGTGTCGAGAAAATAAAATACATTTTAAAATAAATAAATAATTTATATTTATAAAACTACATTTTTAAGAATGAAAAATATACTATGCAATATAAGTAATTTTAGATAGAATAAAATTTTATAAAATAATATAAGATATAATACTATATAATATAAAATATGTTTTTTTTAAATGTATAATATAATAATTAATAAAAATCATAATATATAATAAAATAATATAAAATAATCAATAATAATAATATATAAGGACTATACATAATAAAAATAATTAGTAAATAATATATAATAATTTTAAATAAAAATATGTACATAATATACTAATCGTAAAAATTATATATATAATAAATAATATAAATGAAATAGGTTATAATATAATAGACTTTATACAAAAAAAAATTTAAAAAAATATATAATATAATATAATATATATAATATACAAATTAAAATATAGTATAATAAATAATACATAAATTATAAAATAATATATAAAAATATTAAACCAAGTAAACTAATATATAATAATGAAATATATATACAGATAATACACAAAAATATATTTATATTTAAAAAATTAATAAAATAATAAAATCATATAACATTTTAATATAATAATATAGTATTAAAATAATAAACAAGAAAAAAGGATTAAATAACAATAAATATAAAGGAGTAAAATTAAAACACGCGTCGTTTTATAGGGGATCAATATGGCAATTATGCCAATTTTTAAAACGGCATCGTCTTGATTTTTAACCTTTAAAGCAGTCAGAAGGATTAAATTGGAAACAAAAACATATTTTAGGGCTAATTTCATAAAAATAAAAATGCGAATTGGACTGAATTAAAATTAATTAAATTGTGGAAGGATCAAAATGACAATTAGACCATTTAATGAAAACGCGCAGATCCTCCCCGGGTCAGCTCAACGCGCGGATCCTGGCTTGCTAAACGGTGTCGTTTTAACGCATATTTGCTTAAGTGAAAACGATGTCGTTTTATGCTATTATATAAATCAGTTTCCAAAAGAAAAAAAATCATTTGTTCCTTTTTCTGAAATCCTCTCAGACCCCTCCCCTCTCGCCTGGGTTTGATCACTGGGCCTCAAGGCTCCTGCCTCCACACGCCCCACGCGCCGTCATCGGCGCAACCCCATACGGCGGTTGGAGTTTTTCTAAAAAACCTCGAATCGACAGGTATTTCCTTTTTCTTTATTTTTTAATAGTTTTTATATATATAAAAAAAAAGTAAATCGAAGAGAAAAATAAAATGAACAAAAAATAATAACAAATCACCTCTGTTTTTTATTTACTTGTATATTCTCTGTTTTTTCATGTGTATCCTGTCTCTGTGTATTCTCGTGTCCCCCTCTTGTTACAGGTTTTTTGATGGGTTTTTATAACCCGAAAGGAAAAAATGAAAAAATAGAAATATTGATTCTGGCATATTTTGTTGCCAAGTTTGAAACACCCCAGACCCGGCCCACGAGCCTGAACCGGATCTGGTATGTTCCTTAAGAAAATCGGCTTCAAATTCTTTTGTTACTTAGAAAATTTTTGTGAATTTTTAGAAAGATATTGGTTTTGGGTTGGGCTTAGGTTGGAAACCCATTTATTTAATTTAGAAAACATTTAATTTTGGTGACAAAACAATTTAGGGTTTATTTTTAAAATAAATTTAATTAAACTTAGTCAAAAATAATTCATAACATAACAACTGAAAATAAAAGCAGGGAAATAAAACCATCCAACTTGGGCCTTATGGCCTTATTACATCATATAAAACCCAATATTAAAATTAAATGTTCTAAAACGAAATAAGGTCCAAAATAATAAAATCTTCAAATTATGCATGGCCACCTTTAGCTCCTGCCGACCCGGTCCATTACTGCTCATTTCCTGAAAAATAGTCCCACAAAGGGGTGAGTCAACAGACTCAATGTGTACACAAACTAACAATCAACATTCCAGGCATACATATTCATATCAAAGCATATTCAAATCAAATAATGATGCAACCCAACCCAAGCCTATTTGTCCATCCGCTACACACCACCCGTACCTGCCAATTACACCGTGGGGACTACTAAGTCAACCCTCCATCCGCTACACACCATCGAAGGCAGTCGCTGCAGTCGACGTGCTCATCGCCCACTTACGTTGTGTCATTAGACACTATATTCAAATAATGTAACCGAAGTTACCATATTCACGCAATGGGGCCGTAGCCACCATATTTCGTTGGTGAGGCCGAAACCAACACCTTCATTGGTGAGACCGAAGTCAACACCTTCGTTGGTGAGACCGAAGTCAACACCTTCACTTTCTTCCTTCACATATATCCCAAATGCCCCAATTATTTTATAACATATTCCACATACTTAATTTTCATTCATGTTACTAATCACATGTTCAAAGTATATCACATTCATAATCCTATCAAAAGTAGGAAACATACCTGGGTACTCCTTACCACATTTGTGGTACTTAACCACATTCACATACTGATACATATTCATATATTTAATAATTACCACGTAATTTATTGAAGGTTAGTAAGGGTACACACCTGATTCGCTTAATAGGTTCCCTGAAATCCCGAAGAGAATCAACCACAGATTTAGATCTCAAATCCTACATAAGTTAATCACTTTAAAAGACCATTCGGCTACTTTTCCAAATACAACTAGGATTTGTATTACTTACCTTATTGCCGAATTGATTAAATCCCGAAATTGTGGTATTCCTCCCTTAAATTCGGCTTAAAATTTCCAAAACTGAAAAGAATTTCTTGCCTTATAGAACTGTCGAAATCCCTATAATCATATGTTAAATTTAATCTAACATATAAATCATAACCTTTAATCAAATATATTTATCTTACCTTAGATCCTCGAATTTCCAGAAAGATTCCTCCTTGTATTCAACTTTAATGCTTTGATTGATTGCTTCTTTGCCTAGAGTCACAGAGTTTCGGCTATGGAGATTTAACAAGGATCAAAGAAAAGGGTTTTCGCTTGACAGATGAAGAAAAGAGAAGAAGAAGAAAAGATGAAAAGAAAATTCGGCAGAGAAAATAGGAGAAACTTTAGAGAATTTCGGCAGAGGTTTTCTTGAAGAGAAAAGAATGAATGAAGAATAGCCTTACTCTTCCTTTTATAGCCAAAATTACTAGCTAGAGTCCTTTACTTGGCCACCACTCCTCTTTTTGATAATATTATCTCTTTTATTCAAAAATTAAAGGTGTTTAATCATTTATTTATCTCCTATTATTCACATATTTATGTGAATAAAACTCCTTTATTTATCTCTTATTATTCACATATTTATGTGAATAAAACTCCTTTATTTATCTCTTATTATTCACATATTTATGTGAATAAAACTCCTTTATTTATCTCTTATTATTCACATATTTATGTGAATAAAACTCTTCCTTTTCTAGAAACCCATGCCGTCCACCTCAGCCTTCTGGAAGCAAAAAATTAAACTTATTTATTTGCTTCCCAAGTGACTCGAACCCAAGCCCAACAGCTCTTGCACATGGTGCCATTTCCATAGGTCCTAAGTGACACCTTCAAGCCACTTTTCCAAGCCTGATTGTGTGCCAAATTTCTCCAACTTTTTCTTTTAAGGCCCTCTTGCCTTTATTTCCTATTTTGAACCTTAAAATTTGACATTTCTGCATCATTTCTAAGTTTCCTAAAATTTTCGATCGGCTCTGTTTACTTGCCATTTTCTTACATTTCCAAGTTTCCAGAAATGTTCATTTCCATTTCTGAATCATTTCCAAAAATGTTCAAGTTTCCAAAATGTTCAGGTTTCCAAAAATGTCTAAGTTTCCAAAATGTTCAGGTTTCCAGAAATGTTCATTTTCATTTCCATCTCCATTTTCATTTCCATTTTCATTTCCATTTTCATGCATTTCTAGGTTTCCAAAAGTATCAAAAATTTATTCATAGGACTTGAAACTTGTCATTTCATACAATTAACCTGGAAATGCATAGGCCCTATCCAGGATGTTACAAAGTTTGCTGCTCCCCTTTCCTTTTCTTGCATGTGATCGAGAAGATCTCGGTAGTGAAGGCGTTATCCGCGCGCGAATCGTGGCCTGACGAGGGGTAGACTGAAGGGCTATTGCTGCGCGACGATTGGGTTAGGGTCTGCTTGCGGCGCCTAGGGTTTCCAGGAACCCAGGGCTACTGATTTCGTTTAGTAGTTGGGCCATTTTAGGCCGCCTGAGTCTGGGTCGGGTAATTAGAATCTAGTTTAGATCTGATGGGTCTAGGGTAGTTTGTTTGGTTTTGGGCCAAAGGTGTAAGTGGGTTAGGATTGGGCTCGGGTATTGGGTCAGGATTGGGTAAGTCATCTGTAAGAAGATTTTGGGCTTTATTTAATTTGGCTTTGTAACAGGACTATAAATGGACATTATTTTTGTTTTTTTATTTTTGGTTTGTTTTATTTAAGCTCGGACAAAATGGGCTGATTACATTTTTCTTTTCTTTTCTAAAAACCATTCTTAATTATTGTTTTACATATAAAATTAACATTAAATCTGGGTTACTTAAACATAATCAAACAATAAATCTTCCTCATTTTATAGCCAGAACTATCATTCAAGCAAATTGGAAAATCAACATCTTTTTTTGTTCTTGAGAGTCCTTTAACATTTTCCAAAAAGATTTAATTAAATTGCTTTAGACATATGGCGAAAATAATTTAAGAATTTTTTTTTTAAAAAAAGGACAATAATTGTTATACTTTAACACTTAAATTAATAAAAATTTTAATATTCAATAACTCAATTAAATATATTACTTTTCAAGAGACTTGATTTTTATTTTTATTTTTTGGAAATAGTTCATTGGCTCTTACACCATTAAGCTTCGTGTTTTTCTTATGACTATATGGGGGGTTTTGTGCGTGTGTGTTTTTACATTACCAAGACAATAAAAGTCCCTCGCCTATTATACTTAAACTATTTTACCTTGTTTAAATAAGTATTTATATTATTTTTGTAATTAAATAAACTCTATTTTTATCCCTGAAAGTTATTCATTTTAATATTAAACTAAAAATATTTTGAATTTTTAAATTAATTTGTGTTTTATGTCAATGTTAATTTGATGGAAATAGTAACATAATATTTTTTGAAAGTAAAACAAAACAATATTTTAAACTTTACTCATAATACACTTAATTATTCTTTTAAAAATTACTATCACTCTTTTAATTTTACATTGATATTGAAGTATATTAGCCAACTCAATTTATTTTTGTCATAAAATCAGGTTTATGTCATTATCATGCAATATATATTTCTATTATAACAAAAATGGTTTTAATTAAGGGTAATATATCTAGATAGTCAAGTTTGAGGGTTCCTGCTCACACTTTTTTTTTTTTTTAAATTTTGTAAATTTTATATTTTAATCTCTTCATTATTAAAAAATATTTGGTCAAGTTGATGTGATTTTTTATTGGTATAATAATAATTTTAACACTTAATATTTTATACATTTTAATAATTGATTATAATTTTAAAGAATTGAATAAATTTAGTATTCCTTGTTTACACATTTTATTAATTTGATCATAATTTTTAATTTCAAAATTTATAATTAAAAATTATAGAAATAAAAAATAAAACTACCCAACCCTTTCCTTAATTCTTTTTTCATTTCATTTTTCTCTCTTAAAGAAAAACCCAACCCCTCTCGCATGTTTTTGCTTTGACTGAAAAACTCGAAGAACCCAAATTCCAGTGCCGCTAACCACCTTTGACCGCCATACCAGAACTCCGATCAACCCCAACTTCTTGATAGTTAAAAACTGTTCTTTCATATTCAACATTATAATTTCCAATTCTTTTCTTCCAAAAATGTCATCATTTTCTCACTAGTTTTTATTTTTAAATTATCAGAATGTCAGCTAAATCCAACTAAGATTCTTTTATGTTTGGAAAATTTTGTGAATTTTTTGTTTCATATACACAATTCTTTCTAGGAAGATTCGCAAGAACATATTTCACGGATATGGTATTTTCCAAGTTTGTGTTAAAGGTTCACCGGTTTGAAAATGTTGAGTCTCAGGTTATCTTCAACTTAGTGGCCATCAACTCCTAAGGGAGGTCCCTTTAGATATTGGTAAAATGCATCATTTTAATGTCTTGAATTTAGGTTACAATCAATTCAATGGGAAACTTCTTACAAAGATTGGAAATTTGCCACTTGTGGCACTAATATTTGTTTAGTTCTTAAACATCTTATCAAGCTATAAATTTCAACAAATTGAAGATTTTCTTCTATCGCAATGTATGTGAAAGAGAGAGGAGGCTGTCGGATACTTTTGTAGTCTATAATTGTATGAATCATAGTCATTATTTGGGATTTACATTATTAGTTGGGAGTAGTAAGAAATCGATCTTTGCCTTCTTGTGGGACAAATTATGGAAACGAGTTCAGATTTGGAGTAACAAGCTCCTACTTAGAGCAGGGAAGGAGATCCTTTTGCAGTCGGTAGCACAAGCTATTTCAGCTTATTGTACGACTGTGTTCTTACTACCAGTGTTTATATGTGATGAGTTACAATTGATGATGAATTCTTTTTGGTGGGGGTATGAAAGGAAACTTAGGAGCAACATCCATTGGTTTAAATGGAAAAGAATGTGTAATCGGAAGGTTGATGAAGGGATGGGGTTTAGAAACCTGCAATGCTTTAATTTGGATATGCCAGAAAAGAAGGGGTGGTGATGCTAATGGCCCCAGATACTCTTCTTCGTCGAATTTTCAAAGCTAAATATTTTTCGAGACTTGATTGGGTTCCAACCCAAGATTTAATTGGAAGGGTGTTTTTCAGGCTAATAGTGTGGTTGTCGCTGGGTTGAGGTGGAGACTTGGCATGGGGGAATGTATAAACGTGTGGAGGGATCCTTGGATACTAAGTGATTTCGATTATAATGTGGAAAACATGAATATGGATTTCGATATAAGGTCAGGGTGTGTGATTTAATGATTCATGGTACAAAAGGTTGGGATATAAGTAAACTATAAACTATTTTTTGTTTGGAAAACGGGGTCGACCTAAAAATGAGATATGAAGTCACCACCAACTTTTTTTTGTTTAGGTGTGATTGGATCACCTTGTAAAAACTAATTTTGGTCTACGAAATAGAAAAACAGGTTCGGGAGTCGATTACTTACAAGGAAGGATTAGCACCATCGTACGCCTAAAACTGGTACCAAATTGATTAACCAATGTCCTTATGTTGAAAATTAGAAAAAATTAAAATGTAATTCCTTTTGAAAATTGTTTGATTAATTTAAATGGGAATTTAAGATTTTCTCGTTCCAAAGGAATAAAACTCCATATCCAACACGTTAGGATATGACGTCTTAAACCTCGAAACCAAGATCATCTCACAATTTCCAAATCATGCGATTAAAAGGATATTTAATTATTTGGTCAAATGAAGAACTGAAACCCAGCACGTTAGGCCACAATTCCTCGAATTTCCAAACATCAAATATTGCCTTGTTTTAAAAACTTTTAAATAAGCGATTTTAAAATCGACTAAAAATGCTTTTATTGAATCACTATTCGATAATGAGAAACAAAAATATAATATCGAGCACGGAATAATAATACGTGAATACAACTTTGTACAAATGGATGACAAGAATAATAGTATGAACATACAATTCAAAATATACAAAAACAATAATCTCACAATTCCTATTTTGAAAATACTAACATTATTAATCAAGAAACAATGAAAGCTAAAAAATATAACTAATTAAAAAAAGAATTAAAACAAAATATGGCAAGTCTTCAAACGTGGATGAATAAAATTAAAATAATATAAACGACGGGAAACTTGGAGTCAATATGATATAAGAGCAATTTAAGAACTATTAAATAAGTGAAAATTTACACATAAACAACACATGATAGAGTTTGAAATAGATTTTAAAAAACACATTGATGAAAATAACTAGTACATAAAATAATAATATAAATGAATTTGAAAATAAATATTATATACAAAGAAAATTAAAGTAAATAATATACAAAATAACATATTAATCTACATAAATAATATATGAAATAAAAACCTAATATAAGTAATTTGTATATGAAGATAATAACATATAAAGGTTTTCGAAATAAACAAAAATATATAATAAAATATGGGCTTAAGAGAAAATAAATTTAAAAATATACATATATACATAAATAGATTTGAAAGAAAATACATACATAACATGAAATTGATAATATATACATAAAAATAAAATAATTTTAATAAAAATTTTATATATGTATGTATAAATTAATAATATATAAGAGTATTTAAATTAAATATTATACAAATTTTAAAACAATCAACACATAAAGGACGATTTTTTAAATTAAATATGTAAAAAATAATATAACGTCGGTAATGACAATATATCGCAAAAAAAAAATAGAAATAAAGATAAAGAACACACAGATTTTACGTGGAAACCCTTTCGGGAAAAACCACGGGCAGAGGAGAAGAAAATTCACTATGTCGAATTCGAGTCAATTACAAGAGGAATAGACCATGTCTATTTATAGGCTTATAACGCCATATTCTAATAGGAGTGTAGTAAGATTGAAACTTCTTATTCTAATCAATATCAAATAGATGGAGTTTAATAAGGTTTAAAAAACCTTATTCAAAATAAAATAAAAGAAGTGTAATTTTATAAGGATTCTTCTTTTATTTTATTTTACCATTGTATTTTATTTAAATAAGAATTTGGGTCACTTAATCCTAACAATCTCCACCTTGACACGAATTCTCAATAAACAAGTTCTTCATCGCGAACTCTCAACGAACAAGTTCTCTACCTCTTCTATAAAACCCCTTAAGGGTTTAACTTCAACAATGAACACCAACCAAGTCTAAGCAATGCTTAAACTTGGTTATAGGAAGTGACTTAGTCATCATATCTGCAGGATTTTCATGAGTACTAATTTTGCTCACAACAATATCACCACGAGCAATAATATCACGAACAAAATGATACCGAACATCAATGTGTTTTGTTCTCTCATGAAACATTTGATCTTTTGTAAGGAAGATGGCCCTCTGACTGTCACAAAATACTGTGCTGATTTGAATGTCTTCATTGAGCTCACTAAAGAGTCCCTTCAACCAAATAGCTTCTTTACAAGCCTCAGTAATCGCCATGTACTCAGCTTCAGTGGTAGACAAAGCGACTATAGTTTGCAAAGTAGCTTTCCAACTGATTGCACAACCTCCGATTGTAAAGACATAACCAGTGAGAGATCTTCTTCTATCAAGGTCTCCAGCAAAATCAGCATCAACATACCCAATGACTCCATCTCTAGTTCTTCCAAACTGTAAGCAAACATCAGTAGTACCTCGTAAGTATCTTAAAATCCACTGAACTGCTTTCCAACGTTCTTTACCAGGATTCGCCATGTATCTGCTAACTGCACTGACTGCATATGATAAATCTGACGTGAACAAACCATAGCATACATGAGAGATCCCACTGCACTAGAGTATGGAACATGTGACATGTACTCAATCTCATCATCTGATTGTGGAGACAAAGCCGATGAAAGTCTAAAATGGGCTGCTAAAGGAGTACTAACAGGCTTAGCACTCTGCATATTGAACCTGCAAAGAACTTTTTCAATGTACCCCTTCTGACTTAGGTACAATTTACTTGCTTTTCTATCTCTGAGAATCTCCATACCAAGTATCTTCTTTGCTGGTCCTAAATCTTTCATCTCAAATTCTTCACTTAGTTGGGCTTTGACCTTTCTTATCTCTCCTTTATCTTTTGCTGCTATCAACATGTCATCAACATAAAGAAGTAGATACACAAAAGAACCATCACTGTTTTTCTTAAAGTAAACATAGCTGTCTAAACTACTTCTTTTAAAATCATGAGAAGTCATAAAGGAATCAAACCTCTTGTACCACTATCTTGGTGACTGTTTCAAACCGTAAAGAGACTTTTTCAGCAAGCAAACATAGTCCTCTTTTTCTGAGACTGTAAAACCCTCTGGTTGTTGCATGTAAATATCTTCCTCAAGCTCTCTATGCAAAAATGCAGTTTTTACATCTAACTGCTCAAGCTCCAAATCTTGCATGGCCACAATACCAAGCAAAGCTCGAATCGAACTATGCTTCACAACTGGGGAGAACACATCTGTAAAGTCCACTCCTGGAATTTGACTGTAACCCTTTGCAACAAGCCTTGCTTTATATCTGGGTTCTTCAACTCCTGGAGTCCCTTCTTTCTTTTTAAACACCCATTTACAGCGAACAACCTTTTTACCTTTAGGAAGTTTCACAATATCCCATGTTTTGTTTTTGTGGAGTGATTCTATTTCCTCTTGCATAGCAAACATCCACTTTTCTGAGTCTTCACAGCTAACCGCCTCAGAATAATTAGACGGCTCTTGGTTTGCATCTATATCTTCAGCCACATTTAAAGCATAAGCAACTAAATCAGCCTCGGCATACTTCTTTGGAGGTTTAATTTCTCTTCTAGTTCTGTTTTTGGCAATAGAGTATTGTGGTGAAGAAGCAACTCTATTCTCAAATTTTGTACTGGTTTGAGGAGTTGTCTCTGTATTAATCTGATGCTCCACCTGCTTTTGATTTTCTTTATTGGAAGACTCTTTAAGAGATAAGTTAGGTAGCATAGCAGTTTCATCAAAAATAACATCTCTGCTAATCACAACTTTTCTATTTTCAGGACACCATAACTTATACCCTTTTACGCCGGCTTTATAACCAAGAAAAACACATTTAATGGATCTCGGTTCCAATTTTCCATTATCAACATAAGTATACGCAGGACACCCAAATATCCTTAAATCAGAATAATTAACAGGATTATCAGACCATACCTCTTATGGAGTCTTTTTCTCAATGGCAATGGATAGAGATCGGTTGATCAAAAAACATGCAGTAGAGGCTGCTTCGGCCCAAAACGACTTTGGTAAGTTGGCATTTGACAACATGCACCGAACCTTCTCCATGATCGTTCTGTTCATTCGTTCTGCAATGCCGTTTTGTTGTGGAGTATGACGAACTGTCAAGTGTCTCACGATCCCTTCTGACTTGCACAGTTTATTAAACTCATCAGAACAAAACTCTAAGCCATTGTTTGTACGGAGGTATTTTATTTATTTTCCTGTCTGTTTTTCAATCATAGCTTTCCAAGACTTAAATGCGGAAAACACATCGCTTTTCTGCTTCAAGAAGAATGCCCAAATTTTTCTAGAAAAATCATCAATAAAAGTTACCATATAATTAGCTCCACCTCTCGAAGGCACTCTTGATGGCCCCCACAGATCAGAATGAATATACTCCAACGTTCCCTTCGTGTTATGGATTCCTCTGGTGAATCGAACTCTCTTTTGCTTCCCAAAAATGCAGTGCTCACAGAACTTCAGTTTGCAAATTTCTTGCCCATCAAGAAGTCCTCTTTTGCTCAATTCTGCCATGCCATTCTCACTCATATGCCCTAGGCGCATATGCCAAAGTTTAGTAATATTATCATCTGACAAGGAAGAGGAAGCGACAGCTGCATCACCAATGACAGTAGAACCCTGCAAAACATATAACTTGGCAGTTTTTCTCTGCCCTTTCATCACAACGAGGGAACCTTTGAAAATCTTCAAAATCCCACTTTCAGCTGTGTATTTGTACCCTTTTGAATCAAGAGTACTTAACGAAATTAAGTTTCTCTTCAATTCTGGAACATGTCGTACGTCACTAAGTATTCTGACAACTCCATCAAACATCTTAACTTTAATTGTTCCAACACCTGCGATTTTATACGAAGCATTATTTCCCATCAAAACAACACCTTCAGACACTGCTTCGTAATTTGTAAACCAATCCCAATTGGGACACATGTAGAATGCGCAACCCGAATCAAGTATCCACTCCTCGCTCACTTTAGAATTGTTGACAGAAACGACTAAAAGTTCACTATCTCTGTAGTCTTCTACAACATCAGCTTACCAGAATTTTCTGGTTGTTTTCCCTTGTGATTCGCAGCCTCCCTTTTAATCTTGTTCTGTAGCTTATAGCACTCAGATTTAATGTGCCCTTTCTTCTTGCAAAAGTTACAAGTTTTACCTCTGTTTGAAGACTTTGATCTACCCTTAGATTTACCGCGAGGATTCCTTTCCTGTGTCCTTCCACTATCATCATCAGCATTCCGATCTTGTTTCCCACGAACAATAAGACCCTCTCCCTGGGAGTCGGATTTAACCACAAGATGCTTCATCTTATCATACGAGGTCAAAGAATCATAAACCTCATCAACTGTGAGAGACTCGCGGCTATATAAAATCGTGTCTCTAAAGGTTGAATAAGACGGGGGCAACTAACAAAGTAGAATCAACCCTAGATCTTCCTTATCATACTGAACGTCCATGGCCTCCAAGTTTGAGAGAATTTCTTTAAACACTGTTAAGTGTTCGTGCACAGACGCACCTTCCTCCAAACGATGAGCATAAAGTCGTTGCTTCATATGCAACTTGCTGGTTAGAGTTTTCGACATACATATTTGTTCTAGCCTCTTCCATAATGCTGCGGCAGTCTTCTCCTTCATCACATCCTGCAAAATTTTGTTAGATAAATGCAGATGTAACTGTGTTAACGCCTTTTGATCCTTGCGCTTCTTATCTTCCTCCGTCAATGTCGAAGGCATCTTATCTACCCCTAGCAGGGCTTCCTCTAAATCCATCTGTGCAAGAACTGCCTACATCTTTATCTGCCACAACGCAAATCTGGTGTTGCGATCCAACAGCGGAATTTCATACTTTAAAGACGCCATTACCGTGATTGAGATGAAAAAAAAAAACCCGGAAGCTCGGATACCAATTTGTAAAAAAAAATATAACGTCGGTAATGACAATATATCGAAAAAAAAAATAGAAATAAAGATAAAGAACACACAGATTTTACGTGGAAACCCTTTCGGGAAAAACCACGGGCAGAGGAGAAGAAAATTCACTATGTCGAATTCGAATCAATTACAAGAGGAATAGACCATGTCTATTTATAGGCTTATAAAGCCATATTCTAATAGGAGTGTAGTAAGATTGAAACTCCTTATTCTAATCAATATCAAATAGATGGAGTTTAATAAGGTTTAAAAAACCTTATTCAAAATAAAATAAAAGAAGTGTAATTCTATAAGGATTCTTCTTTTATTTTATTTTACCATTGTATTTTATTTAAATAAGAATTTGGGTCACTTAATTCTAACAAAATATTTATATAATAAATTGAAAAGCATATACAAGTGGAAGTATAAAACAAATTAAAACATTGTAAAATCAATAAAATAATTCAAAATAGTTTATTAAAACAACTTCTAAAAATAAATAATAAATAGATTTAATGCCATAAAAAAAGTTGCAAATATTATAAACAAAAACTAAAAAAATACTTAATTGAAATAAAAATAAAATTAAAAGGCTACTTTATGAATAAATAAAATTATGTAAACAAAGTCAAGGATCAAACTAAAATGTGCACAAATGCTCAGGGATTAAACTAGCAAATATTTCAAAAGCCAAAACGCAGCATACAGATTGGACCAAATTGAAACGGCGCACAAATCTTCGAGAAAGAATTAAAAACGAAAGAAATAAAAAAAAGCCAATTGAATATCAACACAAAAATGGAGGGACTAAGTGCGCAATTAGCCCTTCAACACGTAAACACGCGGATCCTGCGGGCATTGGATCGGGTCGAATCGGGGCGGTCATACACGGCGTCGTTTCGAGGCTACTAGAATAATCCCAAACGACGTCGTTTCCTTAATGAACAAAATTTTCTTTAAAACCGGATTAAAACAAATCTGTCATCCCTTTTTTTCAAAACAAAACCCTAGCCCCCCCTTTTATTTTTCTTTCAGCCGAATCCAAATCCTCTCACCAACGAATCACCACCTTAATCGGTGGTCGGTAGCAAACAATAGCCCCCCTTTTTTAACCCCATTTTAAAAATATACCAGTATTCACCAAATTTGTAAAAGAGGGTTTTGATTTCCCATTAGGTACGATTTCGACGAAGGAGGCGAAGCTCTGACGACGCTACCCTAAACATGTACTTTCCTATCACTTTCTTTTTTATTCTCGCATGCAAAGAAAAGAAACGAATCGAAAACTAGCAAAATTAAATCTGAAATCCCCAAAAAATTGAAATCGAACTTTCAATCTGTTTTTCTTTTTTTGTATTTTGTATGTGTAAATCAGTGTTCATAAAAAAAAAAGAGGCTTTACAATTCTTTGGTTGCTCTTGTTATAACCGAAAAGAAAAAGGAAAATACAATATATTTTGTTTTTCTCTGCTTTGCTGTCGTTTGTACTCTCTTTGTGTAGGTACGGAGGTATGGGGCTAGTTGTGTAACACCCCAAACCCGGCCTATGCGTTAAGACTAGACTTGGCATGCCACACAATTCAAACTTACGTCTAGCCATAAATGCTTTTAATGAAAACAATTTTTGCAAAACGATTTTGAAGTTGGAGTTTATCAAAAATCGAGATTTATTTGAAAACCATGATTTTTTTTTAAAAACATAAGAGTTTACAATTTCATTTTCAGAGAAATATTTGGTTAAAACTTTAATAATTGGTTGAAATAAATTTATAAAAGAGTTTTCACAAAATTTATTGAGTAAGTGATATTTAAGAAAAATCTTTTTTTTTTATACGCAAGTTTAAGAAAAACATTTATAAAAATTTAACAACCCCATTTAAGTAATTAAAACATATAAAAATCCATCCACGCACAAAAATCCATAAAAATAATACCAGAGGCCTTATTACACCGTAATTGAAATAGTACTTAATTAAAAATACTTAAAAGAAGTTCAGAGTTTTTATAACTCATCATTCGTAGTATGGCCTCCACACGAAGTCATCCCCGGCCCAAGCCTCCATTAATTATTATTACCTGAGAAGGGTAAGGAAAACGGGGTGAGTTACTTAGAACTCAGTGTGTAACCCACTTACCGTGTCCACTGGGCCATAACCATATAAACATATATTTGGGCTTGAGTCCATTTACAAATGTACATTATATAATCAAATATAAGAATGCATGGAATATGCAATTCCCAACCAAGCCTAATTTCCATCCGCTACACACCACCCGTACCAGCCATCACACCTGTGGGGATCAAGTCAACCCACCCCGCCAACACACCAATTGCAGGCATTAAGCTATTTAAAATATTTGTGGCATAGCCACCGAACTAGATTGTGACAGAGTCACCGAACTAGAGGCATTGAGCCATTTAAAATATTTGTGGCAGATCCACCGAACTAGATTGTGACAGAGTCACCGAACTAGAGGCATTGAGCCATTTAAAATATTTGTGGCAGAGCCACCGAACTAGATTTTTTTTTTTGGCAACAGGCCTTTCTTCTCTTCGTCAATTATCCCAACCCATGCAGTCATGTATATATATATATAATGCATAACAATATATTCATAAGGTAAATTTCAACAAAAATCCCATATCACAAGTATTAATTTGGCCCGTTAGTCAAAATAGCAATTTAGCTCATTTAACGATCTAGCAGTTTTGGCCCATTTATCACATATCAATATGTCCCATTTATCAAATAAGACATTTGACCCATATAGCAAATTATCAAATTGGCCTATATAGCAATTTATCAAATTGGCCCATTAAGCAAATTATCAAGTTGGCCCATATAGCAATTTACCAAATTGACCCATATAGCAATTTATCAAATTGGCCCATTAAGCAGATTATCAAGTTGGCCCATATAGCAATTTACCAAATTGACCCATATAGCAATTTATCAAATTGGCCCATTAAGGGTATTTTCGTAATTCAGTCCATAGGGACATTTCATAATTCAGCCCATTAGGGGCATTTCCATAATTCGGCCCATAAGAGCGTTTTTATAATTCGGTAATTTACCCTCTAAGGGTATGATGGTAATTTTCGCAACCTAGGCTTAATTACTAATTTGGGGCATAAAAATCAAAACTGTCCATCTGTGTCGTACTGACTAAACTAACTATAACTTGAGTTGGGAAACTCAAAATTTAGATCCTTAAATTTTCCCTGAAACTAGACTCATATAACTTCTTACTGTAATATTTTCAGAATTTTTGGCTTAGCCAATTAGTACAGTTTATTCTTCAAAATATCCCTTGTTTCACTGTTTGACAGTTCTGCCCTCTCTTCACAAAATCTCAGATATCTTATTGTACATAACTCAAATACTGGTTTCGTTTAATCCAAATAAAAATAGACTCACTAAGGATTCTAATAATATAAACCATGTCCTGTAATTATTTTTCTACAATTTATAGTGATTTTTCAAAGTCAGAATAGGGGATCTCGAAATCACTCTGAACCAGTCTCACAAAAATCTAAAAATATCAAAATATACTAATCCTTTGCTTGCTCCGTTTCTTTTATAAGAAAATAGACTCAATTATCTTTCAATCCATATCTCCTTCACTTTCTAATTCAATTCCTACTATTTTTGGTGATTTTTCAAAATCACGTCACTGCTGTTAACCAAAACTGTTTTGTTACAAAATCTGGTTACCACTTCGAACGTACGTACGCCCAAGTGGCCACAGATGCTGGTTTGCGGCTTTTCAGTCTTTCGACCGAATCACAGAACATTTCATGCAAACATTTAGAGAGGTATGAGATTACACACCCCATTTCAAACATGTATTCGGAAAGTAAGGGATTACACACCTGATTACGGTAAGGACTAAACCTTCTTGATCGTCGACACCACTACTTCCAAAGGTCAACGAATAGAGAAGAGCAACTTAACTATGATATATCCGACTTCTACCGATTTGACTTAAGGCTAAAGATTAGTTGGCAAGGATGTGTTATTCAGCCAAACTACTAGAGCACAGATTCAACCAAAGGAAGAAATGTCCAATACACAAGAAAGGAGAAGAGATATGGCTAAGAGGTTTTTGCTTCTTTATTTACAAACAAAATTGAAGGGCTGAATGTTCATCCAATATACCTAATTTTAAAGAATTTAATTCATCTCTCATGCCATCCACCTCATACCCCTTATCACAAAATATATGTTTACCCCACCATGACAAGAAATATGCATATTCATGAGGAAATTTAATTAGTGGTGAGTCAACATTACCACTAATTATATCAAAAGGTAACTTTTTATTAGTCATCTTTTCACCTTAATAGCCACTCCCTCTATGCACATTCTTTTGAAGGATTTTTACAAATTAAAAATCAACCCATGCTTATCTCAAATTTTGTTTGTTTATGAAATTTTCATGCTTTTGCCATGGCTCCCATTAATCATACTCCAATTCTTTTTTTTTTTAGGATGTTACAAGTTGTGGCGTGGTTGTACGTGGCACTTGGCATGGGGCGTATGGAAACACGCTGGAGGCTGGGCTGCGGCGCATGGGTTCTGCCCTAGGGTTTCTGTTTGCTGAACCTCTTGGGCCGTTCTTGTTTGCTTTGTTATTGGGCCTCTGGGTCATTGTATTTTATGGATTGTAAATGGACTTTTATTTATTGGTTATTTATTTGTTATTTTTTGGTTTTTGGTTTTAGTTTTATCGGGCCCGGGCAAATTTGGGCTCTTACACATATTATTAGTAAATTCTTATAGCTACAGAGGTTACTCATGATAGGAAGATATGACATTTCGATAAGAACGAGATGTATAAGTGAGGTCGATCGGGGGTGTCGAAACCATTTTTTGCTCCTAATTAGGGTCGACTTTGGTTTAAAAACGAAAATGAAAAACGAAAAAACGGGAGTCGCCACCAATCTTTTTTCATGAGGTGTGATCGGATCACCTCGTGATTTGATCATTTTAGTAAAAGGTTTGATTTACTAAAACGATGGTTTTGGTCTACGAAATTTAGAAAACGGGTTCGAGAGTCGGTTACACACGAGGAAGGGTTAGCACCCTCAATACGCCCAAAATTGGTACCTAGTTGATTAATTGATGTTTTTAATGTCGAAAATTTGAAAAGATTTTAAAATATGATCCTCTTTGTTTAAAATAAATTAAATTGGATACTGAGACACGTTTATTTCGAAGAAGTAAAATGTCATGTCCAGTGAGTTAGGATACGACGTTTTGAGTCCTCGAAACTAAACTTGTCTTATGACTTTTAAAACTAGAGCATTTAAATTCAAAAAGGATATTTGGTCATTTGGGTCAAACGAAAAAATCGAAACCAAGTAAGTTAGGGCACGATTTACCAAAATTCCAAATACAGAATATTGCCTTTGTTTTTTAGAAATCCTTATCCCGAGATAACAAAACGTCACATCCAGTGAGTTAGGACACGACAATTTTGAATTCTTGAGAATAAGTTTTTATTTAACTTTTATGCTTTGATTTTAAAAAGAAAATAATAGGTTTTTTAGACTCGATGAGAAAAATCGAAACCCAGTAAGTTAGGGTACGATTTCTTTCGAACCTTAGAACGCAGAGTATTTGCTTATTTCAAAATAAAATTTCATATTCGGGTATGGCTAAACGTGAAAATTTACTTTAAATTGAGAATAAGCAAATAAACATATGAATAAAGAAACTTTGAATGAAATGGTTTAAAAATAATGATAATAAAAATAATAGTAATAATAATAATAATACTAACGATAATAATAGCAATAATAATAGTAATAATAATAAACGAATAATAATAGTAATAATAATAATGATAAAAAATAAAAATAAAAAATGATAATAGTAATAGTAATAGTAATAATAATAATAGTAGAGGAATAACATAACAATAATAACAAATATAATAATGATAATAATAATACTTAGGCAAGTAAATATTAAAGAAATAATAATAATAATAATAATAATAATAATAATAATAATAATAATAATAATAATAATAATAAATTAATGAAATAATAAATAAAACGAACGAATAAAGGAATAAAAATGTACATAATAATGATGAAAAATAAAAGAATATATGCATATGCCAACAAATAAATGAATGTATAACACATATAAATATAAGAACTAAGATTAAATTGGAATTAAAGAAAAATTGATAGCCCAAATTGAAAATAAGACATTAAAAGGACTAAATTAAGAGAAAAGTAAAATTAAAAGTCCAAATAAAAAAGAAAAAAATGAATTCGGGCCCCAGTGTAATGCGCGAATAAGGGGGGGACCAGAAGGGAAAATATCCCATTCCCTTTGCGCAGCGTTTCAATATGGGCCAGAATGCAACGAAAATAAAAGTATGTGGTAAAATTAAAAATAAAAATAAAAATAAAAACAAAACAAATAAGGACTAAATTGCAAGGCACTGCAAAAGCAGGGGGATTGCGCATGCAAATAGCCCGTTCAATAGAAACATGCGGATCCTGAGGAAGCAGGTCGGGTCACGCACGGGCTAAGCATGAAACGGCGCCGTTTTGGGGTTTAAAGACCCAAGCCAAAATGACGTCGTTTTAGCCCTTAAAAAAATCAAAATTTCCAACAAAAAAAATCATTTTAACACCTATTTCAAAAAAAAAAAAAAACTTTCAAAAATTCTCAAAACTCTCTCCCTTCCTCTCACATGGCCCAGAATCCGGCCAACTTTCCGACGTCGAACCACCACCGGCCACCATCGTCGGCCACCGTGCTCGGTGGCCAAAATTCCTAAAAATCCCTTTTTTGACTATTCTAGCCCCCTAAACCTAGATCCGGGCCCGAAAATTCCAAGAATGCACTCTAAAGAACAAAAATGCGAAGGAACTCTTGGGTTCTCTTCCTCGATTGCAAGAAATGTAAGAGTTTCGTGCTTTTTTGATGTATGTATATTAAGTACTGTTTAAAATAAACATGCAAAGTAAAAAAAAGAAATAATAATACCTACAAAAACAATCTAAACTTTCGGTATTCTTGCGTTTTTTTTTTGAAAATATCTTTTCTTTTCTTTTTTTTTTGTATTTGATGATATTTTCTCTCCAAAAATACATTGCTGTTGTTGTTGGGCTTATATAGCCGAAAAAAACAGAAATCTTTTACATCTTTTATTATTTCTGCTTTCTGTCGTCTGCTTCTTTTTCTCTGTTTGTAGGTCTATGGTGAGGTCAACAAGTCTTAGGCAGTGTGCACGCCGGTGGCAGCACATGGGGGCAGTACGTCGCTGAATAGGGTTAAGGTTTTTTTTTTCTAACATGTTTAAGGTTATGGGCTATTTGGGCTTGAATATTGGGCCATTAGTTTGGGCTGGTGATTTGGGTTGTAATTTGGACTTATTTTTTATTTGGTTTTTTTTTTTGTATCTGATAAGTAGTGGGCCTAGGCTAAATTCTACAGATCATGTCCCTAGAGGATGGTGTAGCAACATCGATGAAATCACAGATCTTATCTCCCTAAGTAGTAGTGGAGCAGATCGAAGATGGCAAATCTTATCTTTCCGAGGTAGTAGTGGAGCAGATTTTAGCCACTAGCCTTATCTTCCTGAGGTAGCAAGGGAGCAGACTAAAAATTGTAGATCTTGTCTCCTCGAGATAGTAGTGGGGCAGGTCGAAGACGCGGATCTTATCTTCCCGAGGTAGCAGGGGAGCAAAGTTTAGCCACCAGCCTTAACTCCCTGAGGTAGCAAGGGACCGGGCTAAAAATTGTAGTCTTATTAAAGATTGCAGATTTTGTCTCCCTAAGCAGTAGTGGAGCAAATCGAAGACGACGAATCTTATCTTCCCGAGGTAGCAGGGGAGCAGATTTTAGCTGGCAGCCTTATCTTCCTGAGGTAGCAAGGGAGCAAACTGAAGATTGTAGATCGTATCTCCATGAAGTAGTAATGAAGCAGATCGAAGACGGTGAATCTTATCTCCATGAGGTAGCAATGGAGCAGATTGAAGCCATCAGCCTATTCTCCCTAAAGTTGCAGTGGAGTAGGTTGAAGTTACAAGTCTTATCTCTCTGAAGTTGCAGTGGAGCAGACTGAAGATAGCAAATCTTATTTCCCTGAAGCTGCAGTGGAATAGATTGAAGCTATAAATTACAGATCTTATCTCTCTGAAGTTGCAGTAGAGCAGATTAAAATAAACCTTATCTCCTTGAAGTTGCAGTGGAACAGACTGAAGACAGTTAATCCTATCTCCCTGAAGTTGCAGTGGAGCGGATTAAAATGACGAATCCTATACCTCTGAAGTTGCAGTAGGTTGGATTGAATTTACCATAGAAAGTCTCATCTCCCTGAAGTTGCAGCGGAGCATACTGAAAATAGCGAATCTTATCTCCCTGAAGTTGCAGTGGAGCAGGTTGAAATTACCAAATCTTATCTCGTTGAAGTTCCAGCGGAGTAGATAGAAGCTACAAATCTCTTTTCCCTGAAATTACATTGGAGCGGATCGAAGCACTAATTCCTATACCTCTGAAGATACAGTGGATTGGAACGAGGTTACTTGAAGAAGAAGAAAAGAAGCGTCGAGACTCAGTAGGTCCAGACAAAATTGGCCCTTTTATAGTCTTTGCTCCATTCTCATTACACGACAACGAGCAAAGAGGGGCAAATATAATAGGCCAATTTTGGCCTGGTCTAATTTGAAAAATGAAACCAAAATAATAATAATAATAATAATTAAAAGTCTAAAAGTGTTAGCAGTCCATTTTAAAATAACCTATATTAAAACCCAATTACAAACCCAAATTAACCCATGCCTAAACTAAACCCTAGCCCACCAAACTAAACACTTTCAGCCAAACAAAAAAGAAAACCCTAGCCACCAAGCCTTGCTGTCGCCGCTCCTAGCAGCCACCTAGGCCTGCCCCTGGCCGCTGCACGCCTTTGACACCTCCACGCGCATCTGACACCTGCAAAGCAAGAAGAACACGCAACAGTGGCCAAAAAGCAGTATAAACAAGTAGAAAAGGACAAAAATAGAAAAGCAAATAGTTTGTAATGGTCTATAAAAACAACAATAGGCATTTTTTTGTATCTTCTTCTACTTTACGAATGCACAAGCAATTCAAAAAAATAAAACTGAAGTTTTAAAAGGTTTTGCTTTGTTCTTTTTTTCTTCCTTTCGTTTTCTGTTTATCTTTGTTCTTATGTTATTTTTTTTCTTTTTTTTAAAAATCCATAATAACAAAAAAGAGGGAAAAGAAATGCGGACTAGAAGGGGTCGGTATTTGCCGCATACTAGAAGTCCTTATTTGTTTTGTTTATTTTTTTATTTTTAAATTTACCGCATACTTTTATTTTCGTTGCATTCTGGCCCATATTGAAACGCTACGCAAAGGGAATGGGAATAATTTCCCATTTGGTCCTTCCGTTTATCGACGCGTTACAATTAAGTCCTTCCCCTTATTTTCATTTCAAATATCGGCCCAAAAACTCTGTTTAAATTTCAAACTAATCCTAGGCTTTTGCCTTATCACGATTTAGGCCCTTTAATTTCATTTTAATTTCGATTTGATCCTCATTTCAATTCCACCACTCTTGAATTTATTTTCTACATGTTATTTCGTTTGTTATTTATTTATTTTTATATCATTTTTTATTATTACCTTATCATTATTTAGCTTATTTATTTATTGCTCTTAATTTTTTTATTGATTTATTTCCTTATTGTTTTTATATTACTTTATTTATTATTTGGCTTATTTGCTTATTGCTCTTATTTTTTTAGTTGATTTATTTTTATTGTGCATTGTTATTCTATTGCATTTATATTTATATTTATTTTACTTATTTACTTATTTAAATTTTACTCCTTTATTATCACAAGCTTATCACCTATTGTTATTTTATTAATATTTACTTGTATATTACCCTTTTTTATATTGTTTGTGCTTTACATGCATACATATTATTGATATTTTATATTCATTATTATTATTATTGCTATTAGTACTATTATTATTATATTGTTATATCATTAATTTTCGTATTATTATTACTATTACTATTATGTCTCTATTTCTATTTATTTACCTAAATTTTAAGTATATTTTGTTTTACTATATATTATTATTATTTATTTACTCATTTTCTTTCGTAATTTTTAACATTAGATTATTTGTTATTTTATTATTAATATTGATATTATTTTTATTTACTTATTTATACCCTTTTCATAATTTTAAACTCTATTATTTTTTTATTAATATTATTATTATTTAGCTGTCTTATATGCCATTTACTTACGTATTTATTTACTACTGCTTTTAACCTAGTTTCAATTTTTACTTTTTTTTATTTATTATCAGTTTTAATTTATTTTTGTCTTTATTAATGTCGTTCATACTATCACATCCATTTTTTTATGCGTATCAACACCGTAATTTATTATTACAACAAAATCATGCAACATTTTACCCGATACATTAATCTTTGTTTCAAAATAAGAGAATACTCCGCGTTCTAAGATTTGGAAGAAATCGTACCCTAACTCACTGGGTTTCAATTTTTCTCACCGAGTCTAAAGAACCAATTATTTTTTATCAAAGCATAAGTTAAATAAAAACTTATTCTCAGGGATTCGAAAATGTTGTGTCCTAACTCACATGGATGTGACATTTTGTTATTCCGAGGTAAGGATTTCTAAAAACAAATGCAATATGTATTTGAAATTTTGAGAAATTGAGCTCTAACTTATTGGATTCCGATTTTTCATTTGACCTCAAATAACCGAATATCCTTTTAAAGATTAAAATACGTAAGATTTCAAATAAAAATCAAAGGCCAAATTATTCTCAAGGATTCGAAATGTCATGTCCTAACTTACGAGGCGTGATGTTTTATAGCTTCGAGATAAGAAAGTCTTCAATATATTTTCGACTTTTTTTAGCATTCCAAAACAAAATATACATCAATGCAAAAAGGGATCGTATTTTAAGTTCTTTTCGAGTTTTCAACTTTCGACATAAAGACATCAATTAATCAACTAGGTACCAATTTTGGGCGTATCGAGGGTGCTAACCCTTTCTTGTGCGTAACCGACTCCTGAACCCGTTTTCTGGATTTCGTAGACCAAAAAATCGTCGTTTTAGTAAATTTAAATTTTATTAAAATGATTGAATTACAAGGTGACCCAATTACACCTCATCAAAAAGATTGGTGGCGACTCCCGTTTTTCGTTTTCATTTTCAAAAATTCACAGAAATAGGACAATTTTGGCATTATTTACGGAAAAGGGCCATTTCCCCCCAAAACGCGTCCACGTCAGCGCATTTTGGGGGGATGCAGCAGGAAAGCGCGCCCTCAAGGGCGCGCTTTTGCCCTCCTTACCCCGACCGCCTTTTCAACTATTTTTAGTGTTACGGTATGAGGTTTTAGGGTTTTAAGGCTAGGGTTTAGGATTTTTTAGGGTCGTTGGGTTTAGGGTTTTTAGGGGAAAATTAATGGTCTAGATTATATGGTTAATTAGGGTTTAGAAAAAATATGTTTAGGATTTTGGGGAAAATATATTAGCAAAATAAAAATTATTTGAAATTTTTTAACAGTTGTATCTGGCAAAATAATTTTGAGAAGACGTTTCTGAACAAATAGTGCCGAAAATGCTTCAAGCAGGATGCGCTGTCAGCAAGAGTACTAAAAAGAGCTCCCACGTGGACGCTCTATTGCTACAGTAGTCTCCGGTAAAATAATTTTGAGAAGACGTTTCTGAACAAACAGTGCCCAAAACGCTTCAAGCAGGATGCACTGTCAGCAAGAGTACTGAAAAGAGCTCTTACGTAGACGCTCTTTTGCTACAGTAGTCTCCGATAAAATAATTTTGAGAAGACGTTTCTGAACAAATAGTGCCCAAAACGCTTCAAGTAGGATGCACTGTCAGCAAGAGTACTGAAAAGAGCTCCCACGTGGACGCTCTTTTGCTACAATAGTCTCTGGCAACCCTTAGACTATAAATCAGCCAAATTTCATTCTCAGGTTGCATAACAAAAATTGAGGCAAAAGAAAAATAGAAACTGAAATGAGTGAACGTATTAATGCTGTTATTTACTACGATGGTGAGGTTTGTGACACCGAAAATGGTGTTTTTTTATCGGAGAACACAGCGCGACTG
This sequence comes from Gossypium australe, assembly GCA_005393395.2. Lineage (NCBI taxonomy): Eukaryota > Viridiplantae > Streptophyta > Magnoliopsida > Malvales > Malvaceae > Gossypium > Gossypium australe. Next base: position 94,579,705 of record CM016620.1, on the reverse strand, counting down.
GGTTTTAATCGGAACATAGATTTGATAAAACTTCGCAAAAGAATTAGGTGTAAAATCTTCGGAACAACGCCAATAAAAGTTCAATCTATTAAGTATAGATTTTGCGCTTCGGTTGATCCGGTGAGATATGACTCATTCGACATAAAAGTTCTTCGGAGCTTTGAGGCAATGGTGAAGACTCATCTTGCCAGTAGATCACCATATCTTGAGGTATATGTACAATTTTCATCTCCAAGTGATCTTCCTTCGACCTCAACATCTACTGTTGTTCTAGGGGAATACACGACCCCAAGCCGACATTCTGTTAGTGGGAGACAGACTACGGAAGTTCCCGTGTTTGGTGGTAGTACGGAAAACATAACCCCTACACGACACTTGATTGGTGGACGGGACATGCATATCCTTCCTTTGATGTCCAATGATAGAAATACGTATTGGGGAACGTTATCAACTTCTAGTAGTTGGCAATCCACATATGATTGGGAACATTACGAAAGATGTTTAAGGAGGGATAATGTACTCCCCACGACATCCACCGGCGAGGGGCCCTCATTCGTTGTAGATTATGGTTGGTCGGATGATGAGTCCGATGTGGATCCACCTCGAGAGCCCGGGCCCGATGGTGTAGAAGTTGTATTATTTTCTGAACCGGAGCCTGTTCCAACCGTACCTGAAGATGTTGAGGTCGGTTCAGATGAAGAAGAAGAAGATCCGCTATTTAGGGTGTACTCGCCTCCAGCCAACATGCATAATGTCGATCTATCTCAAGACGATGCATTGGAGTTTCCTAAACTACCACACCGGACACATGACCGTACAAGTTCATCGTTGGATTCGAGCGAATTAGAAGTTGGTAAAGAGTTTTCCAACAATGATGCTTTTCTTGGTGCATTGAAACAATACAGCATCAAGAATAGGGTTAACTACAACGTGGTTAAATCCAAGCTCGATAAGTACGAGGCGAAGTGTGCAGTGCAAGACGGCACATGTTTATGGAAAATCACGGCCTCGTTGAGGAAAAGGACAGGCTTGTGGGAGATCAAAAAGTACAAAGGTCCACATACATGTCTTGCCGGTACAGTTTCACTATGTGTTCAATGTTTTTGAATAATACTAATATTACGTAATGTTGCATTATTTAACGTACTTCGTTGACAGGTGTTTCACAAGATCATCCGAAGATGGATTCAGAGATGTTGGCTGACTTAATAATATTGACAGTGAAGGCCGATCCCAAGACTACAGTGCCAGCCTTAATTGGCAATATTCGTAGCCAATTGGGGTATACGCCCTCTTACCGAAAGACTTGGATAGCCAAGCAGAAGGTGTTGGAAAAGTTGCATGGTCGGTGGGACGCTTCATATAATGAAGTGTGGCAGTGGTGTCAGGTGCTGGAGAGATATGTCCCAGGCAGCATCACAGACCTTGAAACGGAACCGGCGTACTACAATGACTGATTGCTCTATGGATGCGCAGTGTTCAAGCATCTTTTCTGGACATTTAAGCAATGCCGAGACGCGTTTATATACTGCAAGCTATTGGTACAAATTGACGGTACCTTTATGTATGGTAGATATACGCATCGGCTATTGCTAGCTGTAGCATAGGACGGCAGTGGGAGAATCCTTCCAATTGCATTTGTAATAACACCGGGGGAGTCAGCTGATGGCTGTGATTTCTTCCTATCTAGGTTAAGGATGCATGTCTGCCCCTAACCTGATATATGCGTTATATCGAATTGGGGCCCTGGAATACTAGCCGCAATAGAGCGACAAGGAAGCCTGTGGCATCACAAACACCATCGATATTGCCTAAGGCATGTTGCGTCCAACTACTACGGGCAACATCGATCTACAAGTCAACGACGACAAGTGACCAATATGGGTATGTAATATCTATTAATATAATTTCGTTTGTAATATTCAATTTATTCTTAATTGAAGAGTGTTATGTAATATTCGCTATCAACTTATATTGGCAGGATATGAGATCAATAAGGATCGTTTTCACGAGATGTTGGCAAGTTTATGATCAGTTAACGAAGAAGGCACAAACTACCTATGCAATATTCCTTTCGAACAGTGGATACAAGCATACGACGGCGGCCTACGATATGGTCATATGACCTCAAACCTGGCCGAATGCATAAATTCTATTCTAAAAGGAACGCGTCATTTGCCGATAAGATCGATTGTGCGAGAGACATATTTTTATTTAGCGGTACTATTTTCGAAGCGAGCAGCGAGTTATAAAGGCCAAATGCAAGGAGGTCATGTATGGTGCGCGAAGGTCTTGCGAGAAATTAACAAGGGGAAGGTACGAGCCAACACCATGCACACAGTGTGTCACGATCGCGACAACCTATGGTTTCGTGTGACGGAGTTTGACAGACCGAACCAAGGTATTGTTGGCGGGCAATATCATGTACACTTGAGAAATAGGACCTGCGACTGTGGGATATTTGATGCACTTCGTTACTTATGCGCTCATGTACTTGCGGCTTGTTAGAATCTCCGTCTTGATCCCATGAGCTATGTCGATGAAGTGTATAAAATAGAAAACGTGTACAACATGTGGAGACACGTATTCCCACCAGTCCCAGATGAACATAAGTGGTCGTCTGTATCGTTTGCACCGTATAAGCTGTTGCCGAATAGACAACTGAGGCGCAAACCAAAAGGTCGACCTTGCTCGACTAAAATACACAATAATATGGATATCCGAGAAACAGCCAACCAACGTAGGTTGTGCGGATGGTGTAGGAACCCAGGCCATACATCTCCCTCGTGTCCAAATCGGAATAGTTGACAGCCTTCTTAACTTTTTTGTCTCTTGGTGGCTATGTAAATTCTATTTATTTCTTGATGAAAACGGTGAACTTTTATAGAAGGACTAATTTGCAAAAAAATAAAAATTAAATTACAATAAAAAACAAATCTTGGACTTTTATTTTAATTAAAGATATTAAAATTAAATTACAAAAAAAAATAAAAAACAACTTTTATTATTTTTAGAATTAAGTGACCCAAATTCTTATTTAAATAAAATAAAAGAAGAATCCCTATAGAATTACACTTCTTTTATTTTATTTTAAATAAGGTTTTTTAAACCTTATTAAACTCTATCTATTTAATATTTATTAGAATGAGGAGTTTCAATCTTACTACACTCCTATTAGAATATGGCTTTATAAGCCTATAAATAGACATGGTCTATTCCTCTTGTAATTGATTTGAATTCGACATAGTGAATTTTTTTCTCCTCTGCCCGTGGTTTTTCCCGAAAGGGTTTCCACGTAAAATCTGTGTGTTCTTTATGTTTATTTCCATTTCTTTTTTCTTTGTGATATATTGTCATTACCGACGTTATATTTTTCACAAATTGGTATCAGAGCTTTGGGTTTTTTCATCTCGATCACGGTAATGGCGTCTTTAAAGTATGAAATTCCGCTGTTGGATCGCAATACCATATTCGCGTTGTGGCGGATAAAGATGCAAGCAGTTCTTGCGCAGATGGATTTAGAGGAAGCCCTACTAGGGGTAGATAAGATGCCTTCGACATTGAAGGAGGAAGAGAAGAATCGCAAGGATTGAAAGGTGTTAACACAGTTATATCTACATTTGTCTAATGAAATTTTGTAGGATGTGATGAAGGAGAAAACTGCCGCTGCATTATGGAAGAGGCTAGAACAAATATGTATGTCGAAAACTCTAACTAGCAAGTTGCATATGAAGCAACGTCTTTATGCTCATCGTTCGGAAGAAGGTGCGTCTGTGCACGAACACTTAATAGTGTTTAAAGAAATTCTCTCAAACTTGGAGGCCATGGAGGTTCAGTATGATAAGGAAGATCTAGGGTTAATTCTACTTTGTTCGTTGCCCTCGTCTTATTCAACCTTCAGATACACGATTTTATACAGCCGCGAGTCTCTCACAGTTAATGAGGTTTATGATTCTTTGACCTCGTATGATAAGATGAAGCATCTTGTGGTTAAACCTGGCTCTCAGGGAGAGGGTCTCATTGTTCGTGGGAGACAAGATCGGAATGCTGATGATGATCGTGGAATGACACAGGATCGAAATCCTCGCGGTAAATCTTAGGGTAGATCGAAGTCTTCAAACAGAGGTAAAACATGTAACTTCTGCAAGAAGAAAGGGCACATTAAATCTGAGTGCTATAAGCTACAGAACAAGATTAAAAGGGAGGCTGCGAATCACAAGGGAAAACAACCAGAAAATTCTAGTAAGCTGATGTTGTAGAAGACTACAGAGATGGTGAACTTTTAGTCGTTTCTGTCAACAATTTTAAAGTGAGCGAGGAGTGGATACTTGATTCGGGTTGCGCATTCTACATGTGTCCCAATTGGGATTGGTTTACAAATTACGAAGCAGTGTCTGAAGGTGTTGTTTTGATGGGAAATAATGCTTCGTGTAAAATCGCAGGTGTTGGAACAATTAAAGTTAAGATGTTTGATGGAGTTGTCAGAATACTTAGTGACGTACGACATGTTCCAGAATTGAAGAGAAACTTAATTTCGTTAAGTACTCTTGATTCAAAAGGGTACAAATACACAGCTGAAAGTGGGATTTTGAAGATTTCCAAAGGTTCCCTCGTTATGATGAAAGGGCAGAGAAAAACTGCCAAGTTATATGTTTTGCAGGGTTCTACTGTCATTGGTGATGCAGCTGTCGCTTCCTCTTCCTTGTCAGATGATGATATTACTAAACTTTGGCATATGCGCCTAGGGCATATGAGTGAGAATGGCATGGCAGAATTGAGCAAAAGAGGACTTCTTGATGGGCAAGAAATTTGCAAACTGAAGTTCTGTGAGCACTGCATTTTTGGGAAGCAAAAGAGAGTTCGATTCACCAGAGGAATCCATAACACGAAGGGAACGTTGGAGTATATTCATTCTGATCTGTGGGGGCCATCAAGAGTGCCTTCGAGAGGTGGAGCTAATTATATGGTAACTTTTATTGATGATTTTTCTAGAAAAATTTGGGCATTCTTCTTGAAGCAGAAAAGCGATGTGTTTTCCGCATTTAAGTCTTGGAAAGCTATGATTGAAAAACAGACAGGAAAATAAATAAAATACCTCCGTACAAACAATGGCTTAGAGTTTTGTTCTGATGAGTTTAATAAACTGTGCAAGTCAGAAGGGATCGTGAGACACTTGACAGTTCGTCATACTCCACAACAAAACGGCATTGCAGAACGAATGAACAGAACGATCATGGAGAAGGTTCGGTGCATGTTGTCAAATGCCAACTTAGCAAAGTCGTTTTGGGCTGAAGCAGCCTCTACTGCATGTTTTTTGATCAACCGATCTCCATCCATTGCCATTGAGAAAAAGACTCCATAAGAGGTATGGTCTGGTAATCCTGTTAATTATTCTGATTTAAGGATATTTGGGTGTCCTGCGTATGCTTATGTTGATAATGGAAAATTGGAACCGAGATCCATTAAATGTGTTTTTCTTGGTTATAAAGCTGGTGTAAAAGGGTATAAGTTATGGTGTCCTCAAAATAGAAAAGTTGTGATTAGCAGAGATATTATTTTTGATGAAACTGCTATGCTACCTAACTTATCTCTTAAAGAGTCTTCCAATAAAGAAAATCAAAAGCAGGTGGAGCATCAGATTAATACAGAGACAACTCCTCAAGCCAGTACAAAAATTGAGAATAGAGTTGCTTCTTCACCACAATACTCTATTGCCAAAAACAGAACTAGAAGAGAAATTAAACCTCCAAAGAAGTATGCCGAGGCTGATCTAGTTGCTTATGCTTTAAATGTGGCTGAAGATATAGATGCAAACCAAGAGCCGTCTAATTATTCTGAGGCGGTTAGCTGTGAAGACTCAGAAAAGTGGATGTTTGCTATGCAAGAGGAGATGGAATCACTCCACAAAAATAGAACATGGGATATTGTGAAACTTCCCAAAGGTAAAAAGGTTGTTCGCTGTAAATGGGTGTTTAAAAAGAAAGAAGGGACTCCAAGAGTTGAGGAATCCAGATATAAAGCAAGGTTTGTTGCAAAGGGTTACAGTCAAATTCTAGGAGTGGACTTCACAGATGTGTTCTCCCCAGTTGTGAAGCATAGTTCGATTCGATCTTTGCTTGGTATTGTGACCATGCATGATTTAGAGCTTGATCAGTTAGATGTAAAAACTGCATTTTTGCATGGAGAAATTGAAGAAGATATTTATATGCAACAACCAGAGGGTTTTACAGTCTCAGAAAAAGAGGACTGTGTTTGCTTGCTGAAAAAGTCCCTTTACGGTTTGAAACAGTCACCAAGACAGTGGTACAAGAGGTTTGATTCTTTTATGACTTCTCATGATTTTAAAAGGAGTAGTTTTAACAGCTGTGTTTACTTTAAGAAAAACAGTGATGGTTCTTTTGTGTATCTACTTCTTTATGTTGATGACATGTTAATAGCAGCAAAAGATAAAGGAGAGATAAGAAAGGTCAAAGCCCAACTAAATGAAGAATTTGAGATGAAAGATTTGAGACCAGCAAAGAAGATACTTGGTATGGAGATTCTCAGAGATAAAAAAGCAAGTAAATTGTACCTAAGTCAGAAGGAGTACATTGAGAAAGTTCTTTGCAGGTTCAATATGCAGAGTGCTAAGCCTGTTAGTACTCCTTTAGCAGCCCATTTCAGACTTTCATCGGCTTTGTCTCCACAATCAGATGATGAGATTGAGTACACGTCACATGTTCCATACTCTAGTACAGTGGGATCTCTCATGTATGTTATGGTTTGTTCACGTCCAGATTTATCATATGCAATCAGTGTAGTTAGCAGATACATGGCGAATCCTAGTAAAGAACATTGGAAAGCAGTTCAGTGGATTTTAAGATACTTACGAGGTACTATTGATGTTTGCTTACAGTTTGGAAGAACTAGAGATGGAGTCATTGGGTATGTTGATGCTGATTTTGCTGGAGACCTTGATAGAAGAAGATCTCTCACTAGTTATGTCTTTACAATCGGAGGTTGTGCAATCAGTTGCAAAGCTACTTTGCAAACTACAGTCGCTTTGTCTACCACTGAAGCTGAGTATATGGCGATTACTGAGGCTTGTAAAGAAGCTATTTGATTGAAGGGACTCTTTAGTGAGCTCAATGAAGACCTTCAAATCAGCACAGTATTTTGTGACAGTCAGAGTGCCATCTTCCTTACAAAAGATCAAATGTTTCATGAGAGAACAAAACACATTGATGTTCGGTATCATTTTGTTCGTGATATTATTGCTCGTGGTGATATTGTTGTGAGCAAAATTAGTACTCATAAAAATCCTGCAGATATGATGACTAAGTCACTTCCTATAACCAAGTTTGAGCATTGCTTAGACTTGGTTGGTGTTCATTGTTAAAGTTAAACCCTTAAGGGGTTTTATGGAAGAGGTGGAGAACTTGTTCGTTGAGAGTTCGCGATGAAGAACTTGTTCATTGAGAATTCATGTCAAGGTGGAGATTGTTAGAATTAAGTGACCCAAATTCTTATTTAAATAAAATAAAAGAAGAATCCCTATAGAATTACACTTCTTTTATTTTATTTTAAATAAGGTTTTTTTAAACCTTATTAAACTCTATCTATTTGATATTGATTAGAATAAGGAGTTTCAATCTTACTACACTCCTATTAGAATATGGCTTTATAAGCCTATAAATAGACATGGTCTATTCCTCTTGTAATTGATTCGAATTTGACATAATGAATTTTCTTCTCCTCTGCCCGTGGTTTTTCCCGAAAGGGTTTCCACGTAAAATCTGTGTGTTCTTTATTTTTATTTCTATTTCTTTTTTTTCTTTGCGATATATTGTCATTACCGACGTTATATTTTTCACAATTTATTAAAGATATTAAAATTAAAATACAATAAAAAAATAAATAACTTCTATTTTATTAAAGATATTAAAATTAAATTACAAAAAAAAAATAACTTTATTTAATTAAAGATATTAAAATTAAATTACAAAAAAACAACTTTTATTTAATTAAAGATATTAAAATTAAATTACAAAAAAAAACTTTATTTAATTAAAGATATTAAAACTAAATTACAAAAAAAATAAAATAAAAAACAACTTTTATTTAATTAAAGATATTAAAATTAAATTATAAAAAAATAAACAACTTTTATTTTATTAAATATATTAAAACTAAATTACAAAAAAAAAATAAACAACTTTTATTTTATTAAAGATATTAAAATTAAATTACAATAAAAAATAAACAACTTCTATTTTATTAAAGATATTAAAATTAAATTACAAAAAAATAAAAAAAACAACTTTTATTTTATTAAAAAATAAAAAAATATATTACAATTAAAAAATAAAAAAGACGGTCGGAACCAATGTTGGTGCCGGTCGGAATCAGTGCCACATGGGGGTGGTCGGCGGTTACGCGCTGGATTCCTCCTTCTTCTACCTTCCGACGGGGGTCGTGGAACCTCAGGCGGGGATTCTGGTTCCTCCGGCAGTGGGTCTGGTTGTGGGTATTGGGAGGATGACCCACCTTGATAAAATAACGACTGCGAAGGTGTTTGCATAAACCATTGCGGGGGTGTCTGAATCCCATAAGGCGAAGGAGACTGGTAAAAAGAAGAGCTCCCCGACGGCACCTCGTGTGATCCCTCATGCGACGACGGCCTCAAGATCGACTGGCCAGTCGGAGTAGTTGGGAACGGACTCGAACTGGGCCATGCATTCCAACCTGCAGTAGGACTGGGAAAAGGAAACATATATGGGTTAGGATACATATAAGGGCTAGGGTACGCACCTGGCATAAAGGCCAAAGGCTGTGATGTCGGTGTCATCGGCTGAAGTGTTGGGCCCGGTGACTGTATGGGCGCTGTTGATGGGCCCGATGACTGTGTCGGCGCTGTTGATGGTCCCGTGTCATCACCCATTCTCCTTGGATTTAAAGGGCCCCGTCGTTCCCTTTATTGACGAAGTTGCCGTTGCCTCTCCTCTTTCGACAATAAATACGGCTTGCCATGGATCCTAAACCATGGCATGTATTCCGGCACGCACACTAACTCAAGAATGACGATCGGTTCCCGAATAGGTATATAATCATACCGGTTCTCCCACATTTCGATGTATGCTGACCAAAATCGTGGCCAATCCGTGTGCAACTGCCGTAAGTCGACTTTGTGCTCATCATCGAACACCTCAGGTGGCAGGGGAATCGGTTGTCGGAATCCAAAGTGACGCAGAACCCGATTTAACTGGTGCATCTCCACGGTGGCATAGTTGATCAATGGGATCTTCACATGCCAAATGTTCGGATTTTGAAAGAACTCCTCTGGAATTACTGTCCGAATTGTCGGATCCTCGTATGGTGTCCATTGAAACTATATTAACATGACCAAAATATTAGTTATATACATAATACTAAACACTAAATACGAAATACTAAATTATAAATACGAAATTCGAACGACAATTTTATTACGAAAATATATTTTATTTAATACTTACTTGTGATTTCGACCGTTGCTCTAATAGAAGCCGTATATCTTCAAGCTCGGTAGGTATTCCAACATAACTCGCCGAATGGTTCCACCTAATTAAATAAATTTTTAGCATACAATTATACTTTAAATCTACGTAATAATTGTAAAATATAATATTAAATTTACCTCGTTATGAGTGGGAATTTATATGGGTGGTCGACTCGAGGACGTAAAAATGGAAATCGAAACCGTGTCCATAACTACAGTAGTGATAGGCAACCTCTGATTTTCATTTTACTCGGCCGCGTCGCCCCGCACATCTCTCGATACAATTTTGATAGCACGGTAGACCCCCAACTCAATTCACCGGCTGCTCTAAAATCAACGAGTTTCAGCAGCCATCTCAGGTGTACAAGGTTTCGTGACAGGTCCGGCATCAGATAGCCTCCAATCATCTCAAGAATGTATGCCTGAGCATACCGTATTCTTTCTATTTAGGTCGAATTATTATCCGGCTCCGGGAAGGTGTCTCGTAACCAGCCCATCTCGATCCGACCTCCATAAATGTTATCCGGAATGACACCCAAAAGCTCGTAGCATACGCGGTGATGTGGATGCGTTGTGGGGGGAAATGGCTCTTTTCCGTAAATAATGCCAAAATCGGCCCATTTCCGTAAAATTTTTTTATTTTGGTATATTTTGGTAAATTAGCCCCCACGTCATGCTCCCAAGCGTGGTGTTCCTCTATTTTGTTTTTGTACACTAATCTTGATCATTCTTTCCAAGCTTGATTTAACTTACAAAATAGCTCTACAACGCTTAATGAGTTTTAATTAATTAAAAAATACAATATATAACTAAAAAAACTAAAGAAATGCAAAATGCATGCATGATATACAAATTTCACTAAAATGCTAAAAGTGCAAGACATTTTACTTAATAAACAAACTAAAATTAAGTAAAAAAAAAAAAAGAGAGAGAGGCTAAAGTCATATGCATGATGACCACTCATCAGCTATAAACTATTTGCAAGAATGGCGGGAGGCAAATTTGACTTTGGTCCAGCTGAGTTATTCTAAGAAACCAAGTCAGGTGATACAAGCAGGCATGAGTAGAGCTGAATCTGAATAGAGTTGCTAGGTGAATGCAGCTATGTTTGAAAGGCAAGGAAAATATAGGGCGGGGTTGGTGATTTTGCGAGGAAAATAATTTTTGATTTATTATAATTTCTAATTATAATAAACTTTTTAATCAATATTAAGTGCTTCAACAAATTATTATAAACATAAGCTTTTACATTAATATCTATATATACACGCATCAATATATATCCATATGAAATATATTTTCAAGGTTTAGAGTTTTGGGTTTAATATTTTGGGGTTTAATGGATTAATGGTTTAGTGTTTGTAGTTTAAGGTTTTATGGTTGAGGGTTTAGAGTTATGGTTTAAGGTTTAAGATTTAGAGTTATGAATTTAGGGTTTAAGGATAAACAAATACACAATCAAAATTTTTTTAGGGGTTGAAATTAAATTGTAAGTAAAAAATGCAATCTCATCATTTTGATAGCATATATTTTTATAATGTTTTAATGATTAAATAAAATTTGATCTTCCATCTTCATTCGATCTTTCCTAAACCTTAAACCCATAAACCCATAAACCTAAGCCATAACCTTAATCCCTAACACTAACCCTAAACTATAATCTCTAAACACTAAATCTTGAAATGCTGAACTCAAAACCCTGTCCGACCATACAAACCCCTAAACCCTTAACTGCAAACCTTAAACCGTAAATTAATTAGATAAATTTTGAATATTATATATTCTTTCAATATTTTAGGAAATTTAAATAACATTTTCAATTTACTAATTAATTTTATTTCTCTAGAGATGCATGGGTTATCAATTTTTTTAATTGTAATTTATATAAAGTTTATCTATTATCTCTTAAATAATTTAAACTATAATTATAATTTTAATATTCATATTAATATTATCTCTTTTACAATTATATAAGAAATTATTTAATATGTAAATTTAAAATATTCAATTAAAATAAATTGTATTTTAATTAATATAATGAACAAGTTAAATAATAATTAGATAGGAAGCAAAATGGCCGTTAAAATAAAATGTTTTTTGCGGCGTTTTTAGCATAAATGCCGCTAATGATGGACCTTTTGCGGCGTTTTTCTAATAAACGCCACTAATGCTCAATCTATAGCGGCGTTTTTCAAAAAGCGCCGCTAATGACCTTAAAGTTCGTGCTTAATTATTTTGTGTCGTTTTTTAAAAAGCGCCGCTAATGGTCGACCTATGAAAACGCCGCTAATGCTCAATCTATAGCGGCGTTTTTCAAAAAGCGCTGCTAATGCCCTTAAAGCTCAACATAAAACCCCGTTGTGCTTAATTTTTTGCGGCGTTTTTCAAAAAGCGCCGCTAGTGGTCGACCTACAGCGGCGTTTTTCAAGAAGCGCCGCTAATGCTCGATTTATAGCGGCGTTTTTTATCTAAGCGCCGCAAACGCCGCTAAAAACTTATTTTGCTGCTAGCCTTGTCTTATGTTTTTGATGATTGTTAATAGCTTTGAATTGAAACCTTTAATTTATCATTTTCAGGTAATAAAAATTAAAAAAAAAAGCCTTCTTTTTTTTGTAATAAATATATGTATATGTCAGATTTTGAATCTCTACATAAAGTACATCTTTTTTAATATGCAAAGTTAATATCATATTTGAGAATGTTAATAACTATATAAGTAGCTAAGTTTGTATTGGTTACAAGAGAGAGGGTTAGGCCCTAATAAAAAAAGACATGAATTATATAAGAAAGCAGCCTCTTTCATGCATTAGTCCAAGCGCATCTGCTGTCAAATTGGTAGCCGCCCTTGGAGGTCTTTAAAAAAAGTTCACTAGTTGAGGAATAAGTAACAATTTTTTTGAAGATATGATATTATCTAAATAAGATACAAAATGGATTCTAGTATAAGATTTTGAAGGGTTTTACTTGGACCTGTTAGATATAGTAAATATTATTATCAAATTGAAAAATTATTTAAATTTCAAAGGTTGGGTTTCTATAAGTGATTGACCACACTTATATGTATGAAACCCATAAATAGGAGGATAATGCACTTCAGCGGACTCGAACTCACATCCTTCTACATTGAAAATAATACCCATATACTAATATATCGAATTCAAATGCCATTGTCCCAAAGCTTATAGAACTCCTCTCCACAATACTTAACCTATCTTAAAATGCATTAACAAAAAATTCCTTTTAATGAATGGATTTGATGCTATCAGCCCCTCCTTTACTTGGAGAATTATCTTTATATAAATGGCTTAACTTACCGATTAGTACCTAAATTATATGTCATTTCTCATTTTAGTATTTAATTTTTTTGTTACAAGTGAACTACATTTTTCTCCAAGTTAGCACTTTGGCAAGTCCAACTACTAGTTAAACCATTAAATCTATTTAAAAAATGCTTAACCAATAAATTAGTACTTAAACTATATCCTCTCTTTTTTTAAAAAAATTGGTATCTAAATTTTTTTCTAAATTATTCTTCCATTACTTATTTTACATTAAAATGTTGTAACCGTTAAAAAGAATTCCAACAAACAATAGACAACCACCTCATATAAACTTTAAAAAATATTTTTTTAATTCTTTTCTTCTTCTTCTTCTTTTACATTATTTCTCTTTTCATATATTTTTCTTTCAATGTTCAAGCTGAAGATTTGCCCTTGAGGTCGAGAAGATGACGATTAATTCTGTTTTCGAACTTCACCACTTGCTTGCTTGACCAGATGAAATAGAAAAAGTTCAATCTGGACTGGTTGGACCAGGAACGGTCCAAAATACTGATTTAAGGATAGGGTTTGAACAAATTGACCCACGAACCAAATTAGACAAATTGAATCGAGTTAAAAATCGATTGAACTAGTAATTTCCTCGATTTTTTATTTTTTAAAATTTTTCTATTTTTATGAATTTTTTAATAGTTTATTTGATCAAATTGGAGGAACCGATCAAACCATAAATTAGTGGCTTGACCGATTCAATCATTGATTTAGTTCTAAAAACCCTGATTAACAAGTAAATTAATTTTTAAAAATTAGAAATCTTAATACAAATAAAATCCCTCTTACAAATCCCAACCCAAACACAATCTTAAATTAGGATGATTATTTCTTAAATGAGGACAACTTACCTTAAATACAAGTTAATCTTTATCCTCTCACCGAGGTTTTAAAATCTATATTATATATTAAATGGATTTTGGGCATCCGAAATTTCACAATCGTTGTTTTTTTCCTCCATAAAAGAGGGTGAAAACTTAAAAGGATGGCAGCATTATTAATTAGCTATCTTTGGTTAACAAAGGCAGAGATGATGATCCATTTATTTATCAACTTTTTTGTTACGATTAAAAGCAAATACTTCACATAGAAGGAAGCATATAAGTGAAATTAAAGGCTCAACTTTTTTAAGCTTAAAAAAGTAAAATATACATTTAATTCACATGGAGGGCAAGCAGGCATAGTATAGTCCAAAACAAGGCCAATATGCTCCTTCACATGGGGTTTTATTAAAATTGCAACAAATTGGGGTCCAAGACAAATGAGAATCTGCCAGCACTGCACGTGCACCATACATTTACTAATTATAGTTTCCATGTCTTTGAATCATTACTGCAAATTGTGTTGCTGGCATTCTTTTGTCACCAAAGCCAGATTGCAATTCTGAATTTATGTAAATTGCTTCGAGAACCAACGCCTTTACTTGACCTTTGACTCACCCAATAGCCCATTTTAATGCTCATACTCTTCTACATCATTTTCACTTGGAATTTATCAGATAAATTCACAAATATTTTACATCACGTTCCTTTTTCTTTTCTTGTGTTTTACTTGGCTTAAATGCAAATTTTACCCATAAAGTTTGTTTTTTTATTGCATCCTTAATCTTTCAATTTTTATCAATCTAATCAAATTTCAATAGAAAAGCTTAAGTGGTAGTTAGCAATTAAGTACATGTGTCAGACCATATCAAAGACTTCTGTTGACTGTTAGTTAATTAACAATTACGTCAGCTTTGCTATCCTAATTTGATCTATTTGATAATAATTGAAAGATTAAAGGTGCAATAGAACACACTCAATAAAAGAACTAAATTGAAAAAAAAAAGGCAAATATTAATGGCAAAATTTGCATTTAAGCCATTAAAATAATGGTCTGGATTGTCATGTGTCAACATATTGTGAAACTACAATATCGACAACAGTTTTATAAAAAAGTTTGACACGTCATACACATAATAAATTTGCCAATTGACGTGGTGGGATCACAATAAAATCTACTATACCTTTCTAAATAATCTTAAGTTTTTGTTTAAAAAAAACTTTTATTTGTTTTTTAAAATCTAAAATATTTATTAACATAACATATAAGATAAAATAATGTTATGTCGACAATTAAACACATGTAACATGATACATCAGTGAATATCGTTGATTGTTAGTTAAGTAACGGTCACATGATCTCCCATTTAAATTTGATTTATTTGATAAAAATTGAAAGATTAACTTGCAATAAGAAAAATTGAGTGAAATTTAAAAAACAAGCAGACGATAATGGCAAAATTTTAGGGACAACCGCTCTATCATATTTAATCTCTTTGCGGGAGACCATCACAGTGGACACACAGCCGGAGCCCCTCACCCATAACAATTTCCAAAGCCGAACAACAAATAATGAGCCTTGTACGGCCAAGGAAGGAATAAAAAGATGGCATAATAACTTTGTTGGGTCGAAAATTATTTTAATTAATTATTTAATTTTTTTTATCCTTTTTAACTCTTAAAGATACTCTAAAATGGATGGAAAAAATTTAAAATTTGTTAATTTTGTTGACACTACTATTAAAAATGTCGCTTTTCAATCCGAGTGAAGTGTTTTGAAATTTTTCACTATTTAAAATTAAATTTACTCAGTTAATAAAATTAATGCATATTTTATATTTTCTAGGGGATTACATTTATATGTCGAGTTTTGGAAATTATAATGTTCAAATTTTACAAACAATTCATAATTAAGGAGATATCAATTTTGGGTGATGTAGGATGCTATAACCTTCCCTATGCATAAGACTCTTGAACTCAATTTTTTTCTGGACTTCAATGTAAGCCGGTGTTTAAATCTTAAACATTGTATTTCTATTTGTTTTATTTAAACATACATATAAAAATAGTGAAAGAAGAAAATACCATTTTATTAATATTAATCATGTAGTTAAAAGAGTTTTTCAGTAATTTTTCTGATTGAGTTAGTTTCGAGTTAACTTATAACACTAATTTAGTAAGCTGCATCATATAAGTATAGATAAACACTCCAGATTCAAAATTCACATTATGAAAAAAATATAGGCAGGCCGAGTCAGGCACGTAAATCAATATTTTAATTAGAGTCAGACTTGATTAATATAATAGATCCATATTTTGAGTCGCACCGAACATGTGTATCAATAAAATGTATTATTATTTTATTTAAGCTCAAGCTAAACCCGGATTAGCTCAATCAGAATGAAAAATTTAGATAAATAAAATGGCTTAGCTCAAACTTATCCCACGGCCTGTTGTAAGGTTGGAATGACAATCTTATGCTAGTCTAACTCTCTTTATATATTATCTTCTACTCTTTTTTTAATGAAAATTAGAATCGAAAGGATCAGGTACACAAACTACATTTCCAAGTTGAAGGAAGTGGATGCTTCCTCTACTGTTATTATACCAACTGTAGATGCTTTACAATTAAACAAAAGTTCCTTACTTCTGGAAGGATATGGGTAACTAATGAACTTGATGTAGTAGATTATTTTTTAGTGTTGTGGGTGGATTGGACTAAGTACGTTAAAACACTACTAAAAATAAATTTATCGGAAATAAATAGGACAAATCATAAAAAAAAGTGCGAAAAAGGAATAAATAAAGAGACACAAAGGTTTACGTGGTTCGACTTTAAAAACTACCTCCATAAGCAAAGATGACAAGAAATTTCACTATAACAAAACAATGAAAATTACAAGTACTACTTTAACACTCAAAACACAACTCAAAAAAATTAGCCACTCACTAACTAATTCACTCTCAAAAGACGTATGCCTCGTGGATTAGAACGTAGGTCTATTTATATTAGTTTGGGTGGCATTCAAGTCACTAGCCACATTTAACTAAAGTACATGGAATAAGTCCATGACTATAGGGATTAATAGGAGGATTTAACTTCTAACATACTATTCTTTTCTGTGAAAGTTTTTTTGTTATCCATGTAAATAAAATAGTATGATGTTGACATGTTGATTACAGTGAAGATTAGGCATGTTGTAATGCGTAGATGCAACCTAACTGATTTCATTGGCCTGATAACACTTAGGCGACCTGGAAGATTTGACAGGGAACTTGAGATTGGTAAGATAGTAGATTTTGTATCTGTGATACTAGATTTCATTACCTTGATAAATTCTTTTTAATGGTAACTCTTCTTACATTCACATGATATCCATCTCGAGCACTATGTATTCAGGGTAAAATCTATTTCAGTTATAATTTAATTAAGATATCTCTACTGTTGTTATGGCAACACCAAATAACATAATTTTATGCTTCCAACATGATTTAGAAATATTTTAACCAAAAAGGAATGAAGCTGCAATTTCTTAGAGTTGCAAGTTGATTTATTTACCATGCATTTTCTCTACGTCCAGATCATACTTTAGGTTTACAAAAGTTAATTGGGAAGGTGTTGGCGGTCAAAGGGAAGTCAAAACTCGGTTAATGGAATGGCCTCAAAAACACCAGGATGCATTTAAGAGGATTGGTACTTGGCCTCCCACAGGGGTGCTGATGTTTGTTCCTCCAATTTCTAATAGGGTCATGAGTCAACTTCTGGTTGAGTTAGATGGTTAGTATTAGATAGGAAGCATTATTTATGGTGCTGTCATTCATTCATATATATATATATTGCTCAAACAGGATAAAAATGCTCTGTAGTTTTCTTTTTGTAATATACTGACTTGATTAAAATTCTTGCTGATCTAGGTTTACATCAAAGAGTTGATGTTACTGTTATTACATGGATTCCACGTATGCATTAAACGGTAATTTTATTGCTACATACCGTCACATCTTTAATGGAGGATAACAGGTTAGTGATCAAAACGCAATTTAAATTATATGTAACTGACTCAATTTGTGGTTTACCCTTCTTCTGTTGCATGTCAATGAGACTGATTAGCTGTTATGTATCTCTCTTTCTCTAACAGTCTCAACATGTGAAATATGCAATAGCAACTGAATATATCTAATCAATGAGAACTTGCATATTTGCATTTGATCTTGAATTCTGGGTTCCTGTCCTTAGGCTTAAAAGATTTACAGGAACTATATAGGTCATCCCATGGAACCAAAGTGCTAAAGCCGCTCTCATAACCAACGAAAATAATTTTTTACTAAAATATGTAAATTTTGTATAACGCAATGAGTAGGGTCAATTTCAACGTACACTAATGATAATTTTATTTTTTAGTGAAAATTAATAAAATAAAATTAAAGGGGGTTTTGAAATTAAAAACAAAAATTAAAATTAAAACTATGTAAAAAAATAATACAAAATAAAATTTAAGGTTATTAATATAATGAGAATCTAATCAAAGATAAAATCTCAGTTTTGATTTATGGGTTTGATTATAGGTTCAAAGATAATTTTGGTATTCTATAATAAATTAGTTATAACTACCAACGAAGCATCTAGAAACCAATCTCTCATTACCTTCTTGATAACCCAGAGGAAGCTCGTTGAAATTATTTTCCTTATTAGTAAACAAATCAATAAGTTTTCATTGTGTTATCGGTTCGTAAATTTAAAGCCCATACTTTAAAAAACCTAAGGGTTCAAGAATAACTGAGAAGAACGTGTTGGTAGAAAGTTAGGAAATGACTAAGTCCTCCTAGCCTAAAACATTGGTACTAATTTGGTAAAGGGTTTATTGATATAATTAACACAATGACTTAATTTTATAAAAAAAATTAATTTTTCGTTGTGCACCAAAATCATTTTCTAAACCAAAAGTTTCATCAAATCATATGAGATTCTTGAGAGAGATGGTCCTATAGTTTATTGATTAGCATTACCACTTGAGTTAGATAATATTCATAATATTTTTCATGTGTGGATGTTTTAGAGGTATAGATGAAACCCTTCTCATGTTATTCCTGCTAAATCTATAGAAGTGCAACCACATTTGACTTATGAAGAAGAGACTAATTGAGAACCAAAGGAGATCAAGTGACAACAACATCCACAACTTTTTTCAAGTAAATTTTGAGGACACAAATTTCTTAAAGGAGGGGAAAATTGTAATGCCTATAAAATTTTTTATGTTGAAAAATTCGTAAAGTGCCGAAAAATTAGAAATTTTACATTGTTCTAGGGATTTAAATAGAGATATTTTTCAAAAATGGATATCAGATTATTTTTATAATCATGAATAAATGAATTTCCATTAGTAATTAGCATTGAATTAGTTAGGATTTAAGAGTTAGTAATTTGATGTATGGACTCTTTTGTAAGAAAGTTAAAATTAGGTGGCTAAATATCTTAAGAGAGGGTTTTATGATTAGAATTAGGAGAGGGTCTTATGTGTTTCTTAGCCCAAGGGAATTCTAGAAAAAAAATGCCCATTAGTTGAAAGTAAAAGAGGGAAACGATTACTTTCATTCTCATTTCACGCACACTTGAGAAAAAAAAAAAGGTTGAAAGGATTCTCTCTTCAATTTTCTATAAATTTTGATCAAATTTCATTAATTCAAATGAGGTAAATATGTTTTCAAATGAATTTTTCATCAATCAAGAAACTTCAATCTTTAAAATAAAGATTTCATCATTTTCTTTCTCATTTTTTCACTTTCAGGTTAATCTCAAGCTTAGAGGGGAGAGATTATATTTTGAGTTTTCTTGTTGGATTTAGGTGAGAGATTAAGTGTTTTAAGTTGTAAGTTACTATTAAATTAATAGAAATTAGGTTAGGCGAGATTATATTGGATAAAGTTTTTAGAAAAACATAGTTCATTTTTGCTTCATCGATTGCATCAACCTTTGTTGTTTTAGAATTTTTGTTAGTTAATTCCTATTATTCTAACTTGTTTTATTAATTTGGTTGTGTTTGTCAAGCAAAAGAAGTGGTTGAGAGTTCGAAGGTCAAGTGGAAAGCTAAAGTGATTAAAAAGTGACCGGGTTTGGTTTGTGCTCTCTATATTTCTAATACATTGTATACGTTTGTCTAATTTAATTTCTTAGGGCTTATGTGTTAACTTAGGTTGCTAAATTGATTGATAATGATAAGATGGTTGCTTGTATCATTATGGTTTTCATTGCTTAACGTAGTGAGATGTGATTGGATACTTAATGTGTTATATGAAGTAAAGTGCTATTGTTATACTCTTAATTGCTATGTTAGGGAAGTTATTATGCTGGAAATCAATGTTCTAATATTAAAACAACCCTATTAAATGATTTGAGAAAGTGTTTGGGTATAGTTGACATGCCATATGATATATAGAGCTCCTGAAAGATTATGTTGCGAGTTAGCTTTGTGCACTTGAGTATATGGTACTTTGTGCACTTTTGGTGTATAGGTTGTCTAATCCGTGTTTTATATGCACCGAAGATTCGTTATACGCATTTTATTCGTTGTGCTTCATTTATTCATTATTGGGAACCAGATGGACATCCATAAATTCAGATGCATGTCGTTGATCGGTAAATTGAAGCAAAATCTTAAATGAACTTGTCAATAAAAATCAATAAAAGAATGTGGTAACTTAGTTTATTATATGTTTATGTTATATGATGAGTTAAAGTATGTAAATGTTATGCAGAACTTTGTTGATGAATGGTGGATTTGATATGTTTACATCTCATGCCATTGTCCGTCTAGTAGTAAATGTGACATATTGTTCTAATAGTTAGACCAATACTCAATAAACTTTTACTATAAAGCACCTTAGACAATCTCTGTAGATGAATCCATGTTGTCACTGTAACACCTCTAACCCCGAACCATCGCCGAAACAGGGTTACGAGGCATTACCGGACATATCAGACAATTTGCAAATATAAATTTTGTTTAATATAAATTTCGGCAGCATTTCTGCTTATTAATATAAAACCCCCTGTAAAATAAATCGTATTCATTTCAATAAATAACCAATTTAACCAATTCATTTGATAAATTCATTTTCTATTCTAAATACCTTCTAATCAAACTCAATCAATATAATATCAACTTAAATTTATCAAAATATTAGTTAGATTAAAATAAATATACTCCTTTCATTATAATTCTTAAACTTGTAATACTAACATTTTTAACCATTTACATTCAAAACATAATAACATTTATACACAACCTACGTACATGCCACATTATAAAAAGGAAATATACATCACCAAAGGTTTGCTGAAGTCGGGTCTGGCTTCGGATGCTGGTTCAGTATTTGACTTCTACAACCTGCGCACGGAAGCAACCGTACGCTGAGTATTGGTATTACCATAATTCAATTTATAAACATAATAATCATATCATTAAATCATATAACTTTAATTTTACTAAACCAATTCAACATAAGTTTGTCATTCCCAATATATTCATACAATTTCAATTTTTGCTATTCAACAATTGAAACAATACACAATCAGGTTAAGCTACTATCCATTTCTTGAACCAATGGTTCATACTTTCCATTTTCATACTCATATTCCAATCACATTTTTCAGTTCATGTTCTATTTTCGCATTTCTTTCAATGGCTCAACCATTTCATTTTATTCAATTTAACCTTTTCCTTATTTACCCCTATTAACAGACTCGGACCTTAACGGATACACGGATTCCAACCCAACACTCCAGTACGGCACAATGTGCCTTAACGGTAACAGTATACGACACACAAAGTGTCGAATCGGTAACAGTAACAATATCAGTATTCAACACACAAAGTGCTGAACCTGTAACGGTAACAGTAACAGTATACGACACACAAAGTGTCGAATCGGTAACAGTAACAGTAACAGTAGTCGGCACGTAAGTGCCTGATCAGTAAGCCGGCAAAATCCCGTACTCTTCCATGTCCTATGGCATGCCAATTATATCCGACTCAGCCCGACTAGTTAATAGGGTATTTCAGTTCTCAATTTCATTTTCATTTTCATAATAAATTCAATTTCAATATTAATTACACTTTTCCATTTCAAACCACATACAATTCAATTTCAATACATATTCATCATTCAACTCAATTTCCATTCAATTCAATAAAAACACTTACCTTATAATTTACTTACCATATCCATAAATTAATCTAATATTTAATGAATAAATAAATAGCTTGAATTATAGTAATACAAACCCGAATTTGCTTGATCATTCCTCGGTAACCTTCTCCTTTCCTTTATGGGTTGATGCCTCGAGTTCCTTTTTAGCTACGAAATAATAATTTACATTATTAATTACAACATTAAATTACAATAAATAATTGAATTTTATTCAATTTCTACTCTTCCTCTTCATTCCACATCTTTTATACACAATTCTATTATTTACTTATAAGTTCTTTCTAGGCTGTCTACCTGAGTCATTGTCACTAAATCATCTATATCTGGAGCTACGGAACTCCAAATTAAGATCCGTAAATTTTTCCCGAAACTAGACTCATATATATTTTACTGTAAATTTTTCAGAATTTTTGGTATGGCCAATCAATACCAGATTATTCTTAAAGTTTCCCCTGTTTCACTGTCCAACTGCTCTGACCTCTCTTCACTACGAATTAAATTACTCTTTGTACAGAATTTAGATGGCCTCCTTGTTTAGCTCATTTGAAACTAGACTCATTAAGGAATTTAACCATATAAATTATGTTCCAAAATCATTTTTATACAATTTTTAATGATTTTTACAAGTCAGAACAGGGGATCTCGAAATCACCCTGAACCAGTTTCACTAAAATTTAAATATCTCACAATACAGAACTTATTTGCTATCTCTGTTTCTTTCATATGAAAATAGACTCAATAAGCTTTAATTTCATATCTCACTCAACTTCTAATTCCATTTCTACGATTTTTGGTGAATTTTCAAAGTTACTCTACTGCTGCTGTCTTAAATCTGTTTTCTTATGATTTATTTTGCAATTAAATCCTAGTTAAGTTTACTTATTTTCTTAACTTAATTCATGCTTGATTCTACTTAAATTCCTTCCATATTCAACTTGATTACAAAATTTTCATAATAAAACCCTAATTTATAATTTCTTCCAAATCAATCCCTATAATACAAAACTTATAGCTTACTTTACAATTTAATCCTTTTACTAACTCTAACTTAAATTTCATTCAATTTAACCCCTTGTTCATCTTTTTCTTTAACATAAACTATACTTAAAAACCAATAAACTCTCAAAATATCAACTTAGTTTCATCAAAATCTTGCTTTAAAGCTTCTAAAACATCAAAATTAAAAGAATAGGACTTGATTGACTTACCTTTTAAAGTTTAAAACCTTGAATCTTTAGTTTTTCCTTTTTCCTTCTTTTTCTTCTTTCTTTCCTGCTTGTTTCGTATGCTCTCTGTTCTTTTCTGTTCTTCTTTGTTTCTTCTTTTTTTTTTTATTTCATTTACTATTTACTTTATTATATAATATAATATTATATTAATATAATTATTTAATAATATTAATAATATATTTTAACACATAAAATCTCAGATTTTTTTAAGCTTATGCCGCCTCAACTTATGCTAAATGGCATAATTGCCATTTTGGTCCTTTTTATTTTCTTTTAATCTACAATTAGACTTTTACTCCTTATTCAATTTGATCCTTTTTCCTAATTACTCTCAATTAAGCTAAATTCACTAAATAAAAATCTAATTAAGCACACTACTAGACTCATAATTACTCCTAATGATTATTTACTAACTCGATTTACTAAGACAGAGGCCCGATAACACATTTTTTTTTTTTTCTGGTGCCCACGGATTTCGGGTCGTTACAGTCACCATCTACAAGTAAGGATAGTTGGTCCTAAAAGAAGGCGCTTATCTTCACAAATATTAGCCATAAATGACCTAAAGACCCTCTATTAACACTTTTGTATAATCATCTTAGGATTGAAATTTGAACATGTAGTAGTCATTCTCCATATCTATAAGGTAGACCGTTTGTGAGGGTTTCCATAAAGCATACACCCTCTTAGACAAACTATTGAATCCTATATTTTGACCAAGAAGCTTCACAATCAAGATTTTAGCCATACTCTAAGGCATTGAGGTATGAACCTACTCCAAAAACTTGATGGATGGACTCCCATCAATCATTTCGCTATAAACATCACCCTCAAGTGGTTTAAGATCTTCGTCTTCCATTTGAATCACCTTGAATGGTTTAATCCTAAAGGAATGAAAGAATTTGTTTTTAAAGGACATAGTACTATTAACCCCCAAGACTGCCAAAACAACTAGGAGACAAAGGCCTATCGCCATAAATGATAAACATCAAACAAGTTTGACATGCTCAAATTCTCACACATAGTAACTAGAGGAAACCAAAAGAAGGAACCAATCCAAATAGAGCTTGGGCTCCAATGCTAAGAAAGTTATGTGAGAGGTAAGGGCAAGGTAAGCATAAAAAGACCTTAAGGATTCACTATTCATCACCTTTTACTTTTATTCATTCTCTTTGAAGTAAAACATTGACTTAAGCATCAAAGAGTGATCAAAGTGCCAGCTTCGATGCCTCCCATTTCTCACCAAAACATTGATTGAAGCTTGGCCTAGTAATTCCCTTAGGGAAGTCAAATATTTTTCCTGATGTCTGGCCATATCAAGCTCACTAAAATGTGTACACTCGATTACAGAATCTCACTTTTTCATGGGCAACCTGATTTCTATTAGCATGAGTTTTATGGCTTCTTTTTTCATATATATGAGTTAAAAAAATATTTTAGCAAAGCGTATTGTTTGTTTAATTTTTTTAGCAAAGTAGTCGACGGTGTAAAGGAAAATTGCAAAGTCGGTACCTTAAGGGTCCAACTTCAAAGTCAACACCCACAGGATCCAACTTTAATGAAAAAAGCTGGAGCAAGCAAGAACGACTTGAAAGTTGACCACCTCTCAACGTACTAACGCCAAAAGTGAGAATACTACAACTAAATATATGAATTAAGGCTGTGTCGGCAAGTATACGGGTTAGGTTGTTATATAATTTGTTTACAACGAAACATTTAGTAAGTATTCTGAGAATCGTACCCTAGGGATTGCAGCTTGGGGAAAACTGTTATTAAGTCAATTACCAAAAATAACTAGTAATCTACTAGAGTCACGGATTAGTAGTGTTAATATGGAAGCAAGATAATAATAATAACCAAATAAATTGAATTAAACCCAACTCTTTTCCTAAATTCATGTATCGGTTTCTCCCTTCCCTTGTTTCAACTATGCGAGTTCTTTTCACCTAGATCCAACTATTTTACCTGATTAATTATTGATGTGGGGTTCTAAATAGTTGGTTACTAATTAACCTAGTAGGACTTCCCAGCCTTCTACTAGCCTAACTAGTCAACAAGAACTACTCACCTCTTGATGACACAGTTCGGACTGGGGTAAGGTAAGGTTTTCACAGATAGGCAATATCGATTTTGGGTTAAGCCTAGGGTTTAAGTTCTTCCTTCCCTAACCATTAATCTGCTGAGTGATACTTAATATGCAGTATCGATTTCGGGTTCATTCTTACCTAGATGACTTCCTAGGGTCGTCAATCTTAGGGTTTAATTACACTCAACCAGATCCAACCGATTCAAATTAAACTCTACCTTTCAAGCAATTAATTCGGTTAAGACAGTTGGAACACGCGAAATATGTATAAAGCATAAATTTTTTCCAATATTTACACAAACATTCAATTAAAAATTTTAAAGAAAAAGATATAAAGAATAGAATAAAGGAAAGAGATAATCATGGATTTATCGATGAAAGCATGGCTCCGGAACAATCTCTGCTTGCGAAAGTCTCACTTCAAAATATGATCTTCCGATTACAAGAACATAAGGTAAACTAAGCAAAAACTAAGAACAAAATAAAAACCTAAGAATCCATCCCCCTAATGTGTTGTTCTGAACAGGTATTTATAGATTACAGTATTATGACCTAATTAGGTCAAGTAAGGATGGTTAAGCATGTTGATTTAGGTTGTGTAGACAAAAACACCCTTGCTCATTAAATTGGCTTCGCCGCAGCTGTGTCGCGACACCCTCAAGTCTGTGTCATGACATCAAAGGCAATTTTGTTTATTCTTGGTGTCTTCAGGGCTTTGTCGTGACACCGTCTTGCTTGTGTCGCGACATCCTCAACAGACTGCTCCTTGGGTATTCTGCATGCTATGCTGTAACATCCCAACTCCGTGTTGCAACATCTGGAGCAGTCTACTATCTATTTGCCCTTGAATGATGACCTGCACACTTAATCAACATGTTAGTATTCCCTTAGGCCCAGATTGGCCTAGAAGGTCATAAAATACATAAAAATGCTCATTTTATTCACTATATCCTAAGATGGAAAACTTAATAAAAACTATATTAATTTGCTATAAAACCAGCTTGTTAAGTATAGAATTTGGCCTAATTTGCTACAGCGAATTGTGGCAAATCAAAAGTCATATCCTACAAAATTTATCTTCCTTTTTTTGTAATGGAAGAATTGAAATGCTTGAATCCAAAACGGAGTAATATCATAGATGGTTAATCAAATTTTCAATATAATTTATCCACTTTAAAATTTATCAAAATTTTGATATGGTCCTCCACTTAAAAATTATAAAATTAAAAATTATCAATTATCAAATATAAAAATTATCAATTATCAAATATAAAAATTATAATTTTGTAATCTTTATTATTAGTAAAAAGTACCAATATTAAAACTACTTTGTAAGTTTAAAAGTAACATATAAGTTTCATTTTAAAATTGTAGCTATAATTAATTTCAAATTTTAAAGTAATTGTATTTCAATATTTTAATTTTAAAATTCTTATAATAATTTTTAATTTATTTATTTTTATTATTTTTAAGATAGAAAATAAAATACTATTCTAAAATATAATTTTTAAGTGAGGGGCCATATCAAAATTTTGATAAATTTTAAAGTGGATAGACTATATTGAAAATTCGATAAACTTGTAGGGGCTATCTATGATATTACTCCATTTTGGATTTGAGCATTTTAATCGTCCATTGCACAAAGAGGAAGATGGTGTAGGATATGACTTTCAAGTTGTTTTTGCTTCCTTCAGCTCTTTTCATTGAGTCGGATCTTAAGGGTGCCAACTTTCAAGTCGGACCATCTAGGTATCAACTTTCTAATTTTCCTATTCAATGTTGACTACTTTGCTAAATAATTGAAAACCAATATACTTTACAAAATAAATTTTTTAACTCCTATATATGAAAAATAGAAGCCTGAGTTTCACCTACAAACACTCTTTTTGAAGATGATCATCGTCTAACTCGATCCTCACCATGTTACTTTATAACCTGCTTCTGACTTTGGGGGGACTATTGTTATGCCATACATGCTAAGCCCGATAATGAAAGGGCCCAAAGAAGTTATCTTAAAATATCTGATACATAATGCTCAATAGACAAAGCTCTGATGCCATAAAGGATTTATGTCAGACAATACTAACATTTACAAACTCTCAACATAGTAACTAGACAAAACAAAAAGAAGGAACCAATCCCAAAACTGTTTGGACTCTAAGGCTAAGAAAGTAATGTGAAGGGTAAGAGCAAGGTAACTACAAAAATTAAAAAGGCCTTAAGGGTTCACTATTCATCACCTTCTACCTTTATTCATTCTCTCTAAATCATAACATAAACTTAAGCATCTGAGAGCCAACTTTGGCACCCTTCATAGCTCAGATTCTTTCCCTTTTGTAGATTTCATCACTTTCATAACCCGGTTGCCAGCCCAAATCCTTATTGATCTAGTCAAACATTAATAAAGTACAATAAATATACAAATATAAGTTCGACCAATTACAATGTAAAATCCAACCAGTACAATGCACAACAAGAGAAGAACCGATCAAAGCCAAATAAATTTGAAAAGAATCAGACAAAATCTAAACATGACATGTTCACAAAGTAAGAATGAGACCCACAATTTTTTAATATCTTATATGGACAAACAAAATTTAAAAACCTATTAGAAATTTTGAAGTCCTTAAATAAATAAATAAACCTCAGGATATATAAGACTTTCAAATATCTTACTTGATATAAAACGCAAGTAAACAAGAAGTTTAAATTTCTAAAGGCGAAAGTAGCCTACGAAATTATGCTTTTCAATCAAAGAACCAGCAAGGGTTCCATGATTTTCGAAAAGACATTGAATTCAATTTGTCATTAAATGTCATTGATTCACGCAGATCTTTTAAAAAAGTGATGTCCAATAAATCAGAGTTCGAATTATAAAGATAGATGTAATATCAAAGACAGGGTGTGACCACAAAGTAATAAGCAATGAACCCATAAAGGCCAAAGTGCAGTGCTGAGATTGGAGCAATGGCTGGCTTGAATTGACCATTTCATGCAATAGCAGTGGTGTATTTAAGAGTAAAAGGGGGAAGGGGGTGGTTCATGGACCACTATGACTTGCTAACTAGAGACCAATGATTTATTGCTCTCATTAAGAGTTTTGGGGCTGGCTGGCATTTGCTGTCAGTGACCATGGCCATGGAAGGATTATATTTGTTGCACATCTGATAATGAAGGATTTTAAAATTTTAGAGATTTTTATATGTCAGTATTTGTGGTTATTTTGTTTCAATAAATAATTATTTTTTTAAAAATATTATTTTGTTATAAAAAAATTAGGTTATTAAAGTTTCATGCCTAAAAATAATTACAAAAATGAATATTGATATTAAAAATAATATATAAAAAAATTTTAATATGGATATCATAAATTTGTTAAAGTATTAAATATTTTTAATAATGTAAAAACATGATGATAAATTTAGCCATTAACATTCACATTTTTTGTCAATTTGACCCTTATTTTTTAAGCTAAATTTAGTCCCCCAACCTTTTAAAAAAGTCAAATTTGGCCATCACCTTTCAAAAAAGAGTTGAATCATTATTTTTTTAACGAAAATACTGATTAAAATATTAAAATTTTAAACATTATAGCTTGCATGACAATCCATGTGTACTAAATGTTTTTTTTAATATTTATATATATACTTTTTTTGAATTTTTTATTATAATTTTAAAAATTATTTGTTGGTGTGACTATATAGACAAATAATACTATGCCAACCACACCAACTTTGTTAAAAAGTAATATTTTATTTAGCATTTTCGTTTAAAGAAAAAGTAATTTGACTCATTTGAAAGGTTGAGGGTCAAAATTAGCTAAAAAAGAATAATGGTCAATTTGACAACAGATATAAACGTTGAGAGCTAAATTTACGATTATGCCTAATATAAAATATAAAAGTATATATTAAAATTAAATAAAATAATATTTTAAATTTTAAGTTGTTTATTTTACAGTGATATGTTATGTGGTAAATGAAATAAAATTACAAGAAATTTTATAAAACCACATCTATAGGTGGAATATGAAAAGATAATTTCCGTTTTCAAAAATTGTAATCAAAATTCTGAAAATCTTCCTTATTTTTACTAAAACAAGTAAGATCAATTTGAAAATTGAAAACATTAACAGAAATGAAATTTCTTTTCTAAAATAATTTATTTTTATTAGGTGATATCATTGATTCACTTGGGTTAGGTTTGATAATTAAAAATTTTTCTGTAACACCCCAAACCCGGCCTAGAAGTTAAGTTCGAATCTGGTGTGTCACATGGAAGGTTTTTTTTTTTTTTTCAAACCATCTTTGAGATTGTTAAAAACTTGTTCGAGAATTACAACTTCTTTGTTAAAACCCAAAACACTTAAACAATTGTTATTTACTTGAAACATAATTATCTTTAAAAACATTTTTGGTTGTAAAAATATATTTGAAATAAACAATTTAGACTAGACATTTGGAAATAGAGTTGCAGAAGCATTTTGAAAGAAAATCCGAGGCCTTATTACAACATTTAACCCAAAATAGTAAAGTAATAAAATAAATGAGAAAGAAGTCTAAAGTCCAAATAAACCATTTCTGAAGTATGGTCTCCACCGAGTCATCCATGGCCCAAGTTCACGTCACTGAGCATTACCTGAAAAGGTTAAGAGAAAAGGGGAGGTGAGTTACAAGAACTCAGTGTGTAATCCCCTTACCATTATCCATTGGGCCAAAACCATTTAAACATTTATTTGGGCTTGAGCCCATTTTTAGTATAACAATATAGAAATTATGATATGCATATGATATGCAATTCCCAACCAAACCTAAATTTCCATCCGCTACACACCACCCGTACCAACCAGCACACCTGTGGGGATCAAGTCAACCCACCCCGCCAACACACCAAATGCAAGCATTTAAGCCATTTAATCCACAGGCATAAAGCCATTTATAGTATTTGTGGCTGGGCCACCGAACTAGATTGTGGCAGAGCCACCTGAACTGGATTTGTGGCAGAGCCACCGAACTAGATTTTGGCAGAGCCAATCGAACTAGATTTGTGGTAGAGCCACCAGCACTTCTCTTCAATTTCATCCCATGCAATTCATGTATGAAATGCATAGCGAATCATAATAATTCATTCAGATATTTATTACAAAAATTATGGCCCATTATAACAATATATCAGATTGGCCCGTTTAGCAAAACATCAGATTTGGCCCATTTAGCAAAATATCAGATTGGCCCGTTTAGCAAAATATCAGATTGGCCTGTTTAGCAAAATATCAGATTGGCTCGTTTATAAAAATATCAGATTGGCCCATTTAGCAAAATATCATATTGGCCAATTTCAAAATATCAGATTGGCCCATTTATCAAAATATCAGACTGGCCCATTTCAAAATATCAGATTGGCCCATTTCAAAATATCAGATTGGGCCATTTAGCAAAAAATCAGATTGGCTTGTTTATCAAAATATCAGATTGGCCCATTTAGCAAAATATCAGATTGGCCCATTTTAAAATATCAGATTGGCCCATTTAGCAAAATATCAGATTGGCCCGTTTATCAAAATATCAGATTGGCCCATTTAGCAAAAAATCAGATTGGCCCATTTCAAAATATCAGATTGGCCCATTTATCAAATTGGGCATAAAGCCATATATCAAACTGGTGAGTGAAAATCAAATCGATGAGTCCACAGTCATCTTGGGTGACTCGTGCGACCCTAAAAATCAAATCGGTGAGTGAAAATCAAATCGGTGAGTCCACAGTCATCTTGGGTGACTCGTGCGACCCTAAAAATCAAATCGGTGAGTGAAATCAAATCGGTGAGTCCACAGTCATCTTGGGTGACTCGTGCGACCCTAAAAATTAAATCGGTGAGTGAAAATCAAATCGGTGAGTCCACAGTCATCTTGGGTGACTCGTGCGACCCTAAAAATCAAATCGGTGAGTGAAAATCAAATCGGTGAGTCCACAGTCATCTCAGGTGACTCGTGCGACCCTAACAAATCAATCACTTCCTCCAATTACATATCGCAACCCATGCAGTATGTCATGTATGCAAAGCACATTTCATAATGATGTATGAAACAGATTACCGTCATAACCAGATAAACAGAATACACACACAATCGTGCTAATCAACCTATAGGGCTATAACGGAAATTTTACCCACTAAGGGTAATTCGATAATTTCGCAACCTAAGGGTATTTTGGTAATTTCGCAACCCAGGGGTATTTCGGTAACTTACCCTCCAAGGGCATTTCGGTAATTTTGCAACCCAAGGGTATTTCAGTAATTTACCCTCCAAGGGTATTTTGGTAATTTCACAACCCAGGGGTATTTCGGTAATTTACCCTCCAAGGGTATTTTGGTAATTTTGCAACCCAGGGGTATTTCGGTAACTTACCCTCCAAGGGCATTTCGATAATTTTGCAACCCAGGGATATTTCGGTAATTTACCCTCCAAGGGTATTTTGGTAATTTCGCAACCCAAGGGTATTTCGGTAATTTACTCTCTAAGGGAAATTCAGAAATTTTACCCACCAAGGGTAATTCGGTAATTTACCTTCCAATAGTAAATTCGATAATTTACCCTCCAAGGGTAATTCGGTAATTTCATATTCAACGATGTTTCCAAAGGCCTACTATCGCCTCGAGTGGCACAGAATTCTATTTGGGTCTCTTCGGAACTATTGGGTTAAAAATCTATTTTAGGCCCAAACGGGGGTAATTTCGCAATTCTGGACTTAACTACTAATTTGGGCATAAAAATTTAAAATTGTCCATCTGCGTCATACCAACTAAATTGACTATAACTTGAGTTAGGAAACTCAAAATTTAGATTCGTAAAATTTCCTTGAAACTAGACTCATATATCTTCTTACTGTAAGTTTCCCAGAATTTTTTGCCTACCCATTTAGTACAGTTTATTCCTTAAAGTTTCCCTTGTTTCACTGTCCAATGATTCTGATCTCTCTTAACTTAATTTCAAATATCTCACTGTACGGTTTTCATATTCTTCTCCAACTTGTTTCTCTTGAAAATAGGCTCACTAAGGAATTCATACATATAAATTATAACCCATAATTCAGTTTGTACAATTTTATATGATTTTTCCAAAATAGATCAGTGAACCCCGAAGTTAATCAGAACCAGTCTCACTAAAATCAAGATATCTCAGAATATAAAATTCCTTTTCCTTCTCCGTTTCTTCCATATTAAAATAGACACAGCAAACTTTAATTTGATATCTTATTCACTTTCTAATTCCTTTTCTCCTGTTTTTAGTGATTTTTCAAAAACACATCACTGCTTCTAACCAAAACTATTTTATTACGAAATACGATTGCCACTACGATCATACGCACACCCGAGTGATTACGGATGCCGGTTTTTAGTTTTCTTCGGTATTTCGACCGGTTAACAGCATATTTCATACAAACTTTCAGAGAAGTGTGAGGTTACACACCATTTTAGATATGTATATGGAAGGGTATGAGATTACACACCTTATTCGGAACCCGTAACGCGATGCTCTCCGCGGCACCAAAAATCCAAGTCACTTCTTACGAGGGATAGGTTTTCGATTGAACCTTTGATAAAGTACTTCGAGACCTTGCAACCAGCATAAACTCTCTCATGGCAAGTCCCTAGACTCTCAACCATATTACAAATTAGTCCCCTCATTAGCTAGCTTAAGCTCTGAGGACTCCAAAATACAAAAATTATCAACTAAAGCCATCAAAATCACTTACTTGAAGAGAAAATGAGTTGCTGAAATTTTCAAGCTTTCAAAGCCCTCCCATGGCTGATATTTTCGGTTGGTGAAGAAGAATAAAAGAAAAGATGATAACTTTTGCTTATATCATCTTATTTTATTCATTTTACCTACCAATACCATAATTTCATTTTGTTTCTTTCTTTCCACTTTTCCATATTTTCCTCAATACCATAATTTTATTTTGTTTCTTTCTTTCCACTTTCTCATATTTTCCTCCATACTATAATTTCTTTTTCCACAAATCACTCTCCATCATTCCTTTTTTTCTCACCTACTCCATTATTCCAAATTCCATCATTATTATTTTCCCACTTCTTTATTATTCTTTTTCTTTTATTTCTTTTTCCTTTCTTTTTCCTTGTTTTCTTCTTTACCATACCTTTTCATAATTTAATAAGTCCACCTTACCATAATTTAAAAGTCCAATTTTGCCTTATTTACAAGCTTGGCCGAAATTTAGGGAAAGAGTACAAAAATAATAGTCCAAATTTGCACACAATGGGATTTGAACCTCTTCCCTCAAGGTGCTTCACTTGATGCCATAACCTCCTTGCCTTATGCTCATTTATGTTAGCAATTTACTCTTTTATTTCCATAAGCCTTGATGCCACTTACTATCTCTCCTTAATAGGCTTAAACACAAAATTTTACTGAGGCCCAACTTGAACCCGAAACTTCATAGAATCCCGTAACTTTCTAAAATCATCTTCTTAATAAGTCCAACTTGAAATGATGTCATTCTCTTGTTCTCAAAAATTTTAAACACTCCTACGCCCAAGGCCCATTGGGCCCAATCCTACTAGGCCCAATTTCGGGATGTTACAATTCTACCCTCCTTAAAGAAAATTTCGTCCTCGAAATTTCCAATCAACTATTAAACGCACTGCTCAAATCACACCACTATGCTTTCGCTGCGCACTCCGATCTTAATAACACTAATATACTTTTAACAAAATCTTGAATCCTCTTTCACACAACCAAACATCTAACCGCAGAAGCAAGCAGTCATCTACCACTTATACTTAAAATTTTTTCTACACTCAATCATCACATCCAACCAAAACATACCTGACTTGATGGTGATAAAACAATCCCGAGCCTTATGCTCCTTAGACCCGCATCTCAAGCATGCTCCTGACCTCCTTCAGCATTCTCCAGGATGATGCCTTCTACAATAATCGCAAGCCGAAAAGTTTGGGTGTGCCTTGACATGCTTTACAGAACAACACTGCGACCCAAAAGAATCACGATCTCTTTTCTTCCTACAGTCCACACTCCTAACTCGAAGTGCTTCACCAATTCCTTTAACCTCTTCAAATAACTTCTTAACTAATTGAGTCATCTCATCAACCTTAGTTCGATCATGAGATCCCGTCTCAACCACTGACGCTGTCAGCGCCTCCCTTTCGGGCACATGCCTCGGTGCTGAAGGTCTAGCCCCAGCACTTCAGCCTCTATCACGTCGACGTCCCCTAGCACTCATGTTCACTAATGTCGATTTAATCTGATTATAAGTCTTATGAATCAATCATACTATTCGATGTTTATTAAACAATGTCTTATGGAGTATAAGAGTTGAAGTGGTTTTCGCAAAACGCATCCTAGAGTCTCAGTCTCTATAGTTTTTACTCCTAAAGCCAAAAGCTCTAGAGTATTTCTACGGTCATATCACAATAATCATAATCATAAAATGATAACATATACTTACTTGACTTGGTGCCGGATACCCGTGGTGCCATACTTCCTTTAGAACATATATTTATAAATCACAATTTTAAACAACTTTGGAAAAC
Source organism: Gossypium australe (assembly GCA_005393395.2). Lineage (NCBI taxonomy): Eukaryota > Viridiplantae > Streptophyta > Magnoliopsida > Malvales > Malvaceae > Gossypium > Gossypium australe. The sequence goes on along the minus strand of CM016620.1, from coordinate 94,544,944 downwards.
GCTTTGAACCCAAACCACAGCCGAGTTTTGCAAACTGAGCTCTATTACCACTTAATTGTAACACCCCAAACCCGGCCTAGAAGTTAAGTTCGAATCTGGTGTGTCACATGGAAGGTTTTTTTTTTTTTCAAACCATCTTTGAGATTGTTAAAAACTTTTTCGAGAGTTACAACTTCTTTGTTAAAACCCAAAACACTTAAACAATTGTTATTTACTTGAAACATAATTATCTTTAAAAACCTTTTTGGTTGTGAAAATATATTTGAAATAAACAATTTAGACTATGAGACATTTGGAAATAGAGTTGCAGAGGCATTTTGAAAGAAAATCCGAGGCCTTATTACAACATTTAACCCAAAATAGTAAAGTAATAAAATAAATGAGAAAGAAGTCTAAAGTCCAAATAAACCATTTCTGAAGTATGGTCTCCACCGAGTCATCCATGGCCCAAGTTCACGTCACTGAGCATTACCTGAAAAGGTTAAGAGAAAAGGGGGGGTGAGTTAAAGAACTCAGTGTGTAATCCCCTTACCGTTATCCATTGGGCCAAAACCATTTAAAATTTATTTGGGCTTGAGCCCATTTTTAGTATAACAATATAGAAATTATGATATGCATATGATATGCAATTCCCAACCAAACCTAAATTTCCATCCGCTACACACCACCCATACCAACCAGCACACCTGTGGGGATCAAGTCAACCCACCCCGCCAACACACCAAATGCAGGCATTTAAGCCATTTAATCCACAGGCATAAAGCCATTTATAATATTTGTGGCTGGGCCATCGAACTAGATTGTGGCAGAGCCACTTGAATTAGATTTGTGGCAGAGCCACCGAACTAGATTTTGGCAGAGCCAATCGAACTAGATTTGTGGTAGAGCCACCAACACTTCTCTTCAATTTCATCCCATGCAATTCATGTATGAAATGCATAGCAAATCATAATAATTCATTCAGATATTTATTACAAAAATTATGGCCCATTATAACAATATATCAAATTGGCCCGTTTAGCAAAACATCAGATTTGGCCCATTTAGCAAAATATCAGATTGGCCTGTTTAGCAAAATATCAGATTGGCCTGTTTAGCAAAATATCAGATTGGCTCGTTTATAAAAATATCAGATTGGCCCATTTAGCAAAATATCATATTGGCCAATTTCAAAATATCAGATTGGCCCATTTCAAAATATCAGATTGAGCCATTTAGCAAAAAATCAGATTGGCCTGTTTATCAAAATATCAGATTGGCCCATTTAGCAAATATCAGATTGGCCCATTTCAAAATATCAGATTGGCCCATTTAGCAAAATATCAGATTGGCCCGTTTATCAAAATATCAGATTGACCCATTTAGCAAAATATCAGATTGGCCCATTTATCAAAATATCAGATTGGCCCATTTCAAAATATCAGATTTTCCCATTTATCAAATTGGGCATAAAGCCATATATCAAACTAGTGAGTGAAAATCAAATCGATGAGTCCACAGTCATCTTGGGTGACTCGTGCGACCCTAAAAATCAAATCGGTGAGTGAAAATAAAATCGGTGAGTCCACAGTCATCTTGGGTGACTCGTGCGACCCTAAAAATCAAATCGGTGAGTGAAATCAAATCAGTGAGTCCACAGTCATCTTGGGTGACTCGTGCGACCCTAAAAATCAAATCGGTGAGTGAAAATCAAATCGGTGAGTGAAAATCAAATCGGTGAGTCCACAGTCATCTTGGGTGACTCGTGCGACCCTAAAAATCAAATCGGTGAGTGAAAATCAAATCGGTGAGTCCACAATCATCTCAGGTGACTCGTGCGACCCTAACAAATCAATCACTTCCTCCAATTACATATCCCAACCCATGCAGTATGTCATGTATGCAAAGCACATTTCATAATGATGTATGAAACAGATTACCGTCATAACCAGATAAACAGAATACACACACAATCGTGCTAATCAACCTATAGGGCTATAACGGAAATTTTACCCACTAAGGGTAATTCGATAATTTTGCAACCTAAGGGTATTTTGGTAATTTTGCAACCCAGGGGTATTTCGGTAACTTACCCTCCAAGGGCATTTCGGTAATTTTGCAACCCATGGGTATTTCAGTAATTTACCCTCCAAGGGTATTTTGGTAATTTCGCAACCCAGGGGTATTTCGGTAATTTACCCTCCAAGGGTATTTTGGTAATTTCGCAACCCAGGGGTATTTCGGTAACTTACCCTCCAAGGGCATTTCGATAATTTTGCAACCCAGGGATATTTCGGTAATTTACCCTCCAAGGGTATTTTGGTAATTTCGCAACCCAAGGGTATTTCGGTAATTTACTCTCTAAGGGAAATTCAGAAATTTTACCCACCAAGGGTAATTCGGTAATTTACCTTCCAATAGTAAATTCGATAATTTACCCTCCAAGGGTAATTCGGTAATTTCATATTCAACGGTGTTTCCGAAGGCCTACTATCGCCTCGAGTGGCACAGAATTCTATTTGGGTCTCTTCGGAACTATTGGGTTAAAAATCTATTTTAGGCCCAAACGGGGGTAATTTCGCAATTCTGGACTTAACAACTAATTTGGGCATAAAAATTTAAAACTGTCCATCTGCGTCATACCAACTAAATTGACTATAACTTGAGTTAGGAAACTCGAAATTTAGATTCGTAAAATTTCCTTGAAACTAGACTCATATATCTTCTTACCGTAAGTTTCCCAGAATTTTTTGCCTACCCATTTAGTACAGTTTATTCCTTAAAGTTTCCCTTGTTTCACTGTCCAATGATTCTGATCTCTCTTAACTTAATTTCAAATATCTCACTGTACGGTTTTCATATTCTGCTCCAACTTGTTTCTCTTGAAAATAGGCTCACTAAGGAATTCATACATATAAATTATAACCCATAATTCAGTTTTTACAATTTTATATGATTTTTCCAAAACAGATCAGTGAACCCCGAAGTTAATCAGAACCAGTCTCACTAAAATCAAGATATCTCAGAATATAAAATTCCTTTTCCTTCTCTGTTTCTTCCATATTAAAATAGACACAGCAAGCTTTAATTTGATATCTTATTCACTTTCTAATTCCTTCTCTCCTATTTTTAGTGATTTTTCAAAAACACGTCACTGCTTCTAACCAAAACTATTTTATTACGAAATACGATTACCACTACGATCATACGCACACCCGAGTGATTACGGATGCCGGTTTTTAGTTTTCTTCGGTATTTCGACCGGTTAACAGCATATTTCATACAAACTTTCAGAGAAGTGTGAGGTTACACACCATTTTAGATATGTATATGGAAGGGTATGAGATTACACACCTTATTCGGAACCCGTAACGCGATGCTCTCCGCGGCACCAAAAATCCGAGTCACTTCTTACGAGGGATAGGTTTTCGTTTGAACCTTTGATAAAGTACTTTAAGACCTTGCAACCAGCATAAACTCTCATGGCAAACCCTAGACTCTCAACCATATTACAAATTAGTCCCCTCATTAGCTAGCTTAAGCTCTGAGGACTCCAAATACAAAATTATTAACTAAAGCCATCAAATCACTTACTTGAAGAGAAAATGAGTTGCTGAAATTTTCAAGCTTCAAGCCCTCCCATGGCTGATATTTTCGGTTGTGAAGAAGAATAAAAGAAAAGATGATAACTTTTGCTTATATCATCTTATTTTATTCATTTTACCTACCAATACCATAATTTCATTTTGTTTCTTTCTTTCCACTTTTCCATATTTTCCTCAATACCATAATTTTATTTTGTTTCTTTCTTTCCACTTTCATATTTTCCTCCATACTATAATTTCTTTTTCCACAAATCACTCTCCATCATTCCTTTTTTTCTCACCTACTCCATTATCCAAATTCCATCATTATTATTTTCCCACTTCTTATTATTCTTTTTTTTATTTCTTTTTCCTTTCTTTTTCCTTGTTTTCTTCCTTACCATACCTTTTCATAATTTAATAAGTCCACCTTACCATAATTAAAAGTCCAATTTTGCCTTATTTACAAGCTTGGCCGAATTTAGGGAAAGAGTACAAAAAATAGTCCAAATTTGCACATAATGGGATTTGAACCTCTTCCCTCAAGGTGCTTCACTGATGCCATAACCTCCTTGCCTTATGCTCATTTATGTTAGCAATTTACTCTTTATTTCCATAAGCCTTGATGCCACTTACTATCTCCTTAATAGGCTTAAACACAAAATTTTACTGAGGCCCAACTTGAACCCGAAACTTCATAGAATCCCGTAACTTTCTAAAATCATCTTCTTAATAAGTCCAACTTGAAATGATGTCATTCTCTTGTTCTCAAAAATTTTAAACACTCCTACGCCCAAGGCCCATTGGGCCCAATCCTACTAGGCCCAATTTCGGGATGTTACATTTTCTATTGTGTTTGATAATTATATTAACTTTTTACTTAATATAGATTTTTTTAATAAAAAGTGTCGAGAAAATATTAAATTATATCATTTTTGAAGTAAACTATTTTCTTATTTTATTAACATGAAAACATGTAAATCATAATATTTAACTTTTATAAAAAACTATTCAAAATAAAATAATAATACCATATTAATAAGATTAAAATTATGAAATAAAGAAATTTAAAAAATCAAAATTTATTAAGCAAAATAAATATTCAATGCTTAATTTTTATTAATGTATCAAACAATTTTATAAAATAGATTGGGTGTTGTATTAAAATTTTAAGAATTTAATATTTAAATTTTTTAACATTAAGTTTTTTTAATTTATCAGAAAAAATGCATCTAATACAAATATAAAGATATTGTGAATATTTTTTCAGATACGTGGATTTTTTTATTACAATTTTCTGTTGAGTGTCTTCAATTCTTTCTTAATTGATAATGGTACTTATCAAGAATTTATGTATTCATTTATGATCGATGTGAAGAACTCATAAACTCCAAAAAAGAAGAAGTGAATTTAGAACTTAGGTCCATTGATTTTTATATTCATTTTTTTTAATAAACTTTAAGGGGAAAATACATTGTGTCAAATAAAGAGCCTTAATTACTATTGTTGTGGGTTTTACACTCATTTAAAAATTAACATTTTTTATTTATGTTTGTGTTTATGTTCCTTTACAAATTTGTGTTATATTCATACATTTAAAATTATGTATGCTCATTTTCGTTCATTTAGATTAAATGGTTCTTTTTACAAACATTAAATGACCATGTTCATAAACATATAATTAAATATATTCACGAACAAAATCCTGAATAATAAACAATCAAACAATAAATAAATAAATAAGCATATATCATAAGTTGAATAGATAAAAAGATAACTGCAATAATAGAGGGACAATGATACGAGTAATGAGCACTAGGAGTGTAACTGTGATAAATAAAGATGAACACAAGGAGATTGTTTATGCAATTCGGTTTCCCTATGTCTGCGGAATCTTACCTAGAAAGATAATTCACCATATTTCAAGTTCATACAACAAGTTATTTAAGTCCTGATACATTTTGGTTTAACAACCTCACATTGTACCTAATGATCTAAATCTCTCTCCTCTAAGTTTTTCCCTAAAAACTTAGGATATAAGCCAAGCAATAAACTTGTTCACACTCTCAATGCACTCTCAATTATAAGTTCCTTAATGAATGGATATATGTTAAAACTCTTTGTACATAATCTAGAAAAGTCTCCTTATTGTATAGTGATTTCGACTTATTAACATATTAGATCAATTACAATTAATCTCCCAGTATAAAAATGCAACTAAAATGACATATACAATATAATGATGTCTAAGGTAATATGGACATGTAAGAGATAAGTCCTCAAGGTGTTTATATCCAATCTCGTTATTAAAAGGGATTCGATTGCTTGATTCGATCTAATCCAACCTTCATGATATGTTACTTTAAATGGATCTATCTTTAAAGAAGGGCTATCATACATCTAAGATATCAGTAGCAATCATAGCCCATGAATTTTGTTCAAAAGGTTGCCAACATCCAATATGGTAAGTTATGCAAATATCCTGCATAGTGATGACTGACGTGGCAATTGCTTGTGGCACTACGTGAGCCGCTTCTCAAACTTGCCTCAATGATTATCCCCCTTTAGCAATTTGTTTTTGAACAAAACTAAACAACAAGGAAACTTTTAAAGCATTACAACAAAAGATTCCCTTTAGTACATCCCTATTAATCAATCAAACTTAACTCATAACATAACCAAGTAAATCAACCATTATCCAAGTAGATTGAAAGAGTTTGTTCAAAAAATATTCATAGAAACTATTGAAAGTTCATCAAAAAAAATATTCACTAAACCACAATAAGAAGTCCGCAAAGAAAATAAACAATAACATCATAAAAAAATATAAGATCATAATCCAACCATCGCTAGCACCACATACCATTCTCCCCCTTCTTTATAAAAAAAAAGTCAAGAGAATCAAGGACAAGAATAGAATTGAAAATCATTCCTTAGAGCTATTGCATGATCCTTGATTTGTTGAGCCATTCTAATTTGAGCTTTGATTTGTGAAATCACTTTGTCTTGTGTTGCTATCTCAACCTAAAAAATGTTGAATCATACGTCGATTGAAACAAAAAGAGATGCTTGTAGTGGCTACCTCAAAGATTGCCCCAATGGGCACTAGCACTAGCACTTCCATAACATATGCATGTTCCTCATTGAAAGAGACAATGGAGTCACTTGCATGCACTTAACACAAGCTATTGTTCAAACAACAAAACTTAGATTCTTACAAAAGAAGGGTTTTTACAAACAAAAATAGAGAACGATACTTTAAGAAGGAATGATTCTTTAGAATTCAAAAGGACTGGATAGTAGATGTAGAAACCAACTACAATTCAACTTTAGGTATTTAAACCTTAAAAAGATAACTGCAGTATTTATTGTGTTTCTCCCCAAAATAAGGAGAGAGAAAATCTTGAAAATTTTCCTCAAAATATAAAAAGATTTCATGCTAAAATTTCCCAAAATTATTCAATAACCAAAAATAATCAAAATAATCTCAAGGTGAGTGTTTGGGTGCCAACTAATACTTATGCCAAGTATAATACTCGACACACTCCAACAACACTTCTTAGGGCTTCAAATCTACTTAAATCTAAAGCTTTAATGAATAAATCAGTTAATTTATTCTTTGTAGGCACATGCCTTAGCTCAACAATGTCATTCTCTAATTCACTAATGAAATGATGCTTTATATCAATGTGTTTTTCCATTGTGTGCATCATAAGATTCATTAAAATATTGATGGCATTTGAATTGCCACAATAGGTAGTGGCTAATGGCAAAACCACTCTAAAATCTTCCTTCATCTACTCCATCTAAAGAAGTTTAGCACAACAACTCCTTGGAAGATTGTAGTCTACTTCAACTTTGACAAAGAAATGGATGTTTATTTCTTACTGTACCAGGATACAAGATTCAATTCCAAGTAAAAACATCTTCCATAAGTGTTTTTGCAATCATGTACATTACCTACCTAGTCAACATCATTGTATCCCACAAGACCCATTATGCCATCTTTCGAGAGCCAAATTCCCAAGTCAATAGTCTCATTGGCATATTTCATTATCCTTTTAATTGCATTGACATGATACTCTTTGGGATTTGATTGGTATCTGACACAAATACCTACACTGAAGCATAAAGCTAGTCTGGTAGTAGTCAAGTATAATAAGTGTCACACCACAAAAACTGGGTTAGAAGAATTTGGTTTGTGAAAACTGAAAGTGGTCACACCTCGATTTTTAAGGTTATCTTTGAGTGTTTATAAATTGAGAGTTTGAAACGAAAATCAAAATTAGGGTCATAAATAATTAATTAAAGTATTAAAATAATATAATCAGGTATTATTATATTAATTAATCTAAATTGAAACTTCATTATGAGGATTAATTTTAAAATAGTGTGTTTTAATTGAGTTAGGATCTAATTGGAAAAGGGGTAAAATGAATTAAAATATTAATAATGAGACTTGACTATGAGTATTAATTATCATATATAAACTAGCATAGGAATGTGTTAAAAACTATAAAGTTAAATAAGTTAATAAGAAAAAAATTGAGTAAATGTGTAAGCTAATAAAGAATATGTAAGTTGAGCTCGGAATAAATATATACAATTAAGTGACTAAAATAAACAAAAAATAAAATATAGATTGAATGGTTAAGTGTTAACATCCTATCCTAGAAAGCTTAGGTTCAAACCCCACACTACCCTTTTCTTTTCCTTTTAATTTTCAGCAACTTATGATAAAAACCACACTAAAATAAACACTATAGGGGGTAAATTTTGAATAAGAAATAGGCTTAGGCCTAATTGTAACAACTCGTTTTCAGTGGTTTCGGGACCAAAATTTTGACAAATGAGACAATAAATATTATTTGTTTAATATTTACGAGTATTTATTAGAGTCCTAATAAAGTTTGGTTAAGAAATTTCAATGTTTAAATAGTTTATTTATTAAAAGGACTAAATCGTAAAATCTAAAAAGTTAGTTACTGTTAGATAAATGGGTTAAATACCTATGGAATGTAAATTAATGGACTTAATGGGTAAATAAATCATATAAGTAGATAGTGGACAATTATGGACAAGGTTTGTTGAAATTTAAGTTAATTTAATAAGGATGAAATGGCAAATAGGTAATTTATATGAGAAAAACAAATAGGAAATGAGCTATCATCTTTTTCCTTCATATTTCCCATAGCCGAATCCTCCATTAGAGAATTTAGAAAGCTTCGGTCAACTCTTGTTCATGCATGTAAGTGATTTTTTATTCCGTTTTTAATATTTTTATAATTTTGAGATCAATTTAGCTTAATCTAGCTAGACCGGGGGCTAATTTATGAAATTTTTAAAATTTTAGGGACTTACATTATTTAAGTGCCTTTGTGAACCTATTTGGTAGATTCAAGACATTGAGAGCTTAATAGGATTATTTCGTTAAGTTTTTTTTAGTAATTTAATTGTTAAAGTAGTAAAGCTTCATGGAATTTTTGTAAACATGATAAACATGGGCTGTAGAGAGTCCCTAGGAAGTTTGGCTAGCATGAATGGTGATAAAAAGTGGTTAATCTGCAAGTTTTAGGTTTAGGGACTAAATTGTTTAAAGGGTAAAATGTTGGGGTAATTTTGTATATTGATAATAAAAGGGGCCTATAAGTATAAATTTGATTATTTGATCTATTTGAATTATTTAATTGAATGGAAATTATTATCTAGGTCAAGAAACGAATAAATAGGACTTGAATCGTGGAAAAGTTAAAGCAACGGATTAGTTGGTGACTCTGCACTTGTAACTATTTTTGTTACAGTAAGTTTGAATATTGATTAATTTGGTTAGTTATTATTTCGGTTGAATTTTTTATTAATGTTGTGCTTTATATAACTTTAATTGATTGATAAATGTTAGCTAGTGAATTGGATTAGATTATAATGTTAATCAAATTGATGATTATGTTTGAAATATGAGTTGCATGGATGTATATTTAACAAGGTATAATAGAATGAAGATAAAGAATTTGATTATGTAATGTGTCCCATTTGAACCTAGTGAATACTTAGGATACAAATGACATGTCATTAGGGGTTATACAGTTTCAGGTGCTGGTTTTGGATGTCTTATCGATGGTTGAGGTCCTGCGTTTTTTGCGGATTCTTCACAGCTCGTGAGAGCAGACCCATTTCACAGCTTGTAAGCATTACAGATACGGTTCTAATTACAGATACAAACCCACTTTGTGTGAGCATGGTTCCCGTGTATCCGACGTTGTTTCATTTGGTTCAACGAGTAAATAAAGCTTAATCGAATAGTTGTAGTTACATGATATGTTATGTGACCTTAATGAATGAAATGGAAAGGGTTGTATAAATTCTTGAAATATTCTTGAAATATATGAATGTTACATATTGGAGGTGTGATGAACGTAATGTATGTGGATATGTTCCAAATATATGTTTCATGAAATGGATAGATTTTATGTTTCATTATTGAACTCACTAACTTGTGAGATTTGTGTTGTAATTAGGAAATGAATAATCACATGAGCATGTCAATGGAATTATGCATGAATTATATAAATTGAGCCTATTTGGTAAGTTTAAGTTTAATATTTATACGAGCTTACTAAGCATTAATTGCTTATGTTAGTTGTTTTTCTTTTCTTGTACATCATCAGAAAGCTCGAACGATTAGAACCTAGTCGGAGCACATACACACTATTCGTCCATAATTTTGGTAGATGTTTTGGTTATTTTGGTGATGGTTATAAATGGAATGTACTAGGAGCTTTTATGCTATTTTGAAAATATGATATGGTTCAAACTCACTTCTAACTTACTTGTATACATATGACATTGGTTTTTGGCCACTTTATTTATGTTTCTTGAAAGTAAATAGCATATGGTGGAATGGAATGTGAATGGTATGGTTAAATTGGTATGTTTGATATATGTTTAAGGTATGAACTTGTAGCATTGAAATTGAATTGATTTGGTGTATGATTTGTGGTGTCAAATGATGACATATTGGTTAGGCACTTAGGTTGAATGATTTAGTATGTTTATGGTTGATTTGGCTTGGAACCTAAGGAATTGGTGTTGTTTTGCCTTGTTTTGGAAGCAATTTCTGAAGTACATGGCCTGGGAAACATGTTGTCACACAACTATGTGCCACACACGGTCACACCCACACAACTATGTGAGATTTTGATTTTAGGTGCAGGTTTGCCCACATGATCACACAAAACGTTACACAATCTGGCGACATGGCCATGTGACCTCATTTCAAATACTCACACGATCTAGGATATGGCATTCAACACGGTCGTGTGACCTTATTTCGATTTATACACGAGCAGGCACATGGGCTGCGATACGATCGTGTAACCCATAATTCGAATTGTACACGGTTTGGCCACACGGCCATGTTTCTGAGCCACACAATCTAGGCTTTGTCACATGGCCTGGCCACACAGCAGCGTGACCTCTATTTCCAAAATTTTCAAGTTTTTTCCATTTTTTTATTTGATTCAAATTGGCCACTAATTGTTCTCAAACTATTTTTAAGGCCTCGTAAACTCGATTTAAAGTCCGTAAGTGTAAATATGCTATGAATGATATGTAGTTCGAATATTTAGTATTTAAATTAAAATTTGAAAGGTTTTATGTTGTCATTTGTTTTGTTATGTGCCGTAATACTTCGAAACCCTAATCCGACGATAGAGATGGGTCAGAGATGTTACACTAATGGTATCAAACTAACACCCTATGTGAAGGTCCTAAGTTTGAGTCCCTTCTTCCTTTTTTATTTCATAATTTCATCAAAAACACCCTAAAAACATATCAATATAATTAAGCGTCCAAAATAAACAAGAAATGGGCAATAGCCCAATGGTTAAGGTGTTAGCCCCCTTAAATGACCAAGGTTTGAGCCTCCTCATTCTCTTTAATTTTAATTTCAAATTTTGGCAAAGTCTTGGGAAAATTACAGGTAACGCATCTAGGGTTATTGGCACAATTCTTTCCTAATTAGAATTCATATGTTACCCTTTCTCAAAATTCATATAGAATTAGAATTCTACCATCTTTTTATCTTCTTTTCCTAATTAGAATTTCAATTTTCCCTTTTTTCAAATCCTAATAGAATTTGCCTTGAATCCTTTTATTTATTCTCTTTTTATTTTCTTTCTCTTTTCATTACACCATATTTTCATCTTTCTTGCTATTGATTATTTTGTTTTCCCGAATTAAAACATCCTCCATTCAATCGTTTTTTCTCTCATATTTGTGGTTGACATCAATAACATTTTTATTCTTGCCAAGAATCGGTAATTACATCTTGTTTTCGATGTTTAAATTTTGAATTTTCATAATATTATTATCTAACGCTAATTTTTCAATTCAATTACTCAATATTTTACGGTTCTTGAAAAATCTTTCGATAATCTCGATAAATCTTGAAATCAAACGTTAACTTGTGTGAAATTTTTGGTTGAATGACCCGTTTTAGGTACCTCGGATCAAATATGAAGGTGAGGAACGTCGCTTGAGATTCCGATGACAGGTATGTGTTCTTTTACAAGCGAATTAGGGCAAATCATGTCTAGGATAAGGCCACACGGGTGTACAGGCCATACTGTGGACCACACAGCCATGTCCATTGAAACCCTAGGTTTTTCGATTCTCACACGGCTAAGACCCTCCACACGGCTTGCCACATAACCGTATCTCCCTTATAGGTTTATTTTGCAAATATTACATGGCCACAGTCTTTCACACGATCATGTCACCCCTCCACACGGTCCATGGCTACCCACACGATCTGCTCACATAACCATGTGTCTCATGTATCTCAAATTTTACAATATTCGCCTAGAATTTTATATTTTGTTTAATTTAGTCCCTAAATGATTTCTGACCTATTTTTATACTTTAATTTATTTAATAATCCCCTGATTATGTGAATTATGTTAGAATCCATGATTTGATGGACTAATTTAGTATGATATCTATATATATTTGCATGAATTGAGAACAATAAATATATGTCTATTGTTTCAGAGTTTGTGATCGTATGTATGGTAGGCCTTATATCATCGTTAAATTGAACGCACAAAAAGCATGATTTTTGCTACTTAACTGAACTGTCACAAGAATATTAATTGTTCATGAATTGAACCATTCTGAGAATACTGTTTGCTACTATATTGTTATGTTAAAAGCATATTAGATGCTACTGTCTTGATCTATTGAGCATGTCATATTCCAGTGCATTGGGTGGGACATTATAAATGGATGAAGTATTGGTAGCTTATCTGCATTTATTTCTATGTGTACCCACAGCCACAGGCAGATTCCATCTACGACGCTCTTTTTGTGTACCCACAGCCAAAGGCAGATTCCACCAGGTTAGGACACGGACGTGGCATCCAAAGGGCCTCGGCTTGGCTTTCTAGACATTACGCCACATGGGCTTTTCAAGACCCTACCACAAAGGCTTTACGGTGACTCGCCACAAAAGCTTTATAAGTGACTAGCCAGAGGCTTCACATAAACTGTTGTGTTTTAATGATATAGATTTGCCTAAACTCATCACCTGAGTATTTCTATGTGTACCACAGCCACAGGCAGATTCCATCTACGACGCTCTTTTTGTGTACCCACAGCCAAAGGCAGATTCCACCAGGTTAGGACACGGACGTGGCATCCAAAGGGCCTCGGCTTGGCTTTCTAGACATTACGCCACATGGGCTTTTCAAGACCCTACCACAAAGGCTTTACGGTGACTCGCCACAAAAGCTTTATAAGTGACTAGCCACAGAGGCTTCACATAAACTGTTGTGTTTAATGATATAGATTTGCCTAAACTCATCACCTGAGGTTTGCCCATCATCGCACCCGAGACACATAAACCTTAGTAAACAATTGCAGTTCATCCCCAATTTCTAGAATATGCCATGGCCATGGTGTTTTCACATAATTGCCACACTAGCCTTTTCTCATGTTTACTCTCTCAGTGGACCTCGGGTTTACGATTCCGGTAGACTACATTTCGCCATACTAGCCTTTGTGTTTACTGTCCCAATGGACATCATCAAGCCACCACCACGGGCTTATTATCGTATCACATGCTTTCCTGACACTCTGTCTGAACCCCCTTATCCCCAACCATACATAGTCTTACATTTCTTAATTAACATAATGGACGCATCTACATAGATTTCACTCATAATCTTAACAGAATCATACTTCAACGCATAATTTCCCATGCATGCTTACCACACATCATCATATTCATGCAGCGTACCGTACACTTCAGTACATACATACAAATGTTTCACAGAGAATACACACAACCATACATATATACAACAACTTCTCAAGAAGATATGCACATATATATAAACATCAACCGTACAAGGAATCATTATAATATAGTGTATAGAAGTCGAGTCTAGAGACTCACTAGAGACCTACCTTTACTTCAACCTAGGGTTTCTGCTTTGATTGTCCTTCCCAATCTAGTAGCAGCAACTACTTACAAGATCATGGAATTTCCATTAAAATTTCCATTTATAAATAGTTTACTAACGTTTCAACTACGCGCGACCCCAATGCAGGGCCTTTCACTCACACCCTATTGTTTTTATACCTTTTAACATTCTTCCTTAATAACAATCATAATATACATGGCTATAAGACTTACCAGAATTGTAACAGCCCGGTTTAGACCCTAGTCAGAACAGTGATTTTGAGACCACAAATCCGAGGTCGAAATAATACGTGATTGAGCATGTGTGAAAATTTGGTGTGAAAATTTTATCGTTTGTGTGTTGAATTAAGAAAAAGGACTTAATCGCATAAAATGTAAAAGCTGTGTGCTGATTGTTAAAGTGCTTATTTGTCATGGCTTTCTAAATGAGAAGTCCTTATGTTGTAATTAGACCATGGATAGTGGAGATTGACATAAATGGCCTAATATTTGATAGTTAAATGGTTGATTAATTAAAAGACAAAATGGTAAAACATGATATAAAGTATATTAATTAAAACAAAAAAAATGAATTAGTGGAATTCATGCTCATCTTTGCCGAAAATTGAAAGAAAAGAAAAGAAAAAGAGATAGCTAGGTTCGGCCATGGTCTTCCTTTTATTAAGGTATGTGTTTTGGTTTGTTTTTGATAATTTCTACGTTTTTGTGATCGTTGTTTAGCGTACTATCAAACCCATGCTTAAATTTTGTGAATTGATGATGAATTTCAAATGTGCCATGGATGAATTCATAGCTTTGTGTTGTTAGTTGGTGGAATATGAAAGCTTAGTGTTGGGTTAACATAGTTTGTATTTGGATTTTTGGTGAAATTGAGTAATTTGGGCTAAATTGTAAATGAGAAATTGGAGGACTAAAATGTGAAATAATGAAATGTGTGGACTTGTATGGGCATAGGAGAATTGGCCTAAGCATGGTGTAGTGAAATTTGTGTATTTTGTGATTTTGTGAAATAGGGACTAAAGTGTCGAAATGTGAAAATGTAAGGGCTTTTTGTAAAATGCCCTAAACATATGTGTTTGGACTAAATTGAATGAATTGGTGATTAAATGAGCTAAATTTGAATATGTATAGACCAAGAAAGGAGAGGTTCGGATCGAGATAAAGGCAAAGACAAAGTACTCGATTGATCGGCTAGTTTCGGTATTTCAACGTCAGAGGTAAGTTCGGATATAATACTAGTTGTTAAATTATATCTAGGTGATCTGAATTGAATGAATGTATAATTATTGAATTACAAATGTTAAATATGAGATTGAGAAATGTGGCACTAAGTGTGCATAATTGAAATCGAGACAGAGATGAATAGCATTGTGTGTACGAAGTAATGGAAGCTTCGGCTTTACTGATTGGCACTGTGTGTGCGATGCCAAATGAAGTTCGATTTTGTATCTAGGCACTAACTGTGCGATGTTAATTAAGCTTCGGCTACGATTTGGGTACTAAGTGTGCGATTGAGTTGAAAAGTTATCAAGCAGTGAATGAGATATGGTATCGAGCATCGAATAACAAGGACGTTTATTAACTAAGTGTTGGCAAAGGTATGTTTGAACCCATGTGGTTGATGATAGTTTTAATGGTTGAATGAATGGATATTTGAGCATATGGTTAAGGATGATAATGTACCTAATTGTGCATCTATATATGTGATGATTTAATTATGTATTGATGTTGCATTATTAAGTAGTCTGTATTATATTACGAACTTACTAAGGTTTAAAGCTTACTGTGTGATGTGTTTCTCTATTTTACACTGTCAGTAAAGCTAGCTCGGATCCTGGGATCGTCAACGACTCAATCACACTATCGGCTAACTATTTTGGTACTTTTGAAAGATGTGTATATTTGAATATGGCATGTATAGGCTAGCTAATGTAGCATGTTTTGAGTTGTATAAACCTTGCCATGTGATATAGCTTGGAAGTTGAATGTTGTTGGTTTTATACTTGAAGCTATGAAAATGATGATTGTGGTATGATATAGTGAGATTGGAATTGGTATATTTCATGCTTGAATTAGTTGATGAGAATGGTGTTTTAAATGTGAATTTGTGGCATCACTAGATGATACTTAGCTTATATGATTTGATTTGTGAAAATTGATGTTTTGGATGGATTTATTGAGTAGAAGTTGAGTATGGAAATAAATGATGTAGTTGATGATTAGTTGGTACTTGTATTGGTATGTTTTGATTGCATTTGAGGCATGAATTGGTATTGGATTGATGCTTATAAGTGATTGCAAAGTGTGGATGGTAATTTGGCCTTGAAAAATGGCCTATAATTGCACACACGGTTGAGCACACGGGCGTGTGGCTCGACCGTGTCTTTAGAACTTGTAATTTGATACAAGTCAGACTCGACCACGGGCAAGACACACGGGCGTGTGACGGACCGTGTGGTGCAAGTCAGTGTCGACCACGGGTGAGGCACACGGGCATGTCTCAAGCCGTGTGAACAAGTCAGCATGTATGCCCTGTTTTGCCACGGTTTGGACGCACGGGCGTGTCCGAGTCCGTGTGACCCATGAGCAGGTCTACATATGATCAAGTGATAATAATTAATATGAGGATTTTTTTATTTTCTATTTTATGAGGCATATAGTGAGATGAATTAATAATAATAATAGTTCAGTTAATCTGGTGTTATCATCCAGAGTGGACCCTCTTCTCTGATGGATGACCTTAAATGTTTAGGCTTCAAACATATTAAAAAGAAAGCCTTCAGCATGTGTATGGGACAGACTTTCAAGACACAAGTCTTTTTTCTCGCTAGGAAAAAAAGAATGAAATGTCAATTCGCTAATATTAGACAATATAATTAATGCATAACTTTCCTAATTTAGCCTTAATATTATATTTAATGCAATTTCTTTAAATAATAAATAAATATTACTTAACAAAGTTTGTTTTATATAAAGTAGAAACCCTCCATCTTTCTAACATAATCTATCGTCGATTAATATTTATATAAATATTATTTTTATAAGCTATAAGCCAAATTCTTTTCTATTTCTCTCGAATTCCAAAAAGTAAAAACGTAACAACTAAAAAAGGAAAACCCCAAGCTCCAATATAGGATATGGCAAACTTTTCAAATCATTAGAAGCTGCCCACCTTATTGGTTATGAATCCACCATGGGATTTAACAATCTAAGAACTTGATAGTATAAAGGAAACTTAATTTAATAATCAAAGACAGTGAATGTAATTAAAGGGAGAAAAAAATGGCACTCAAATTAATCCTATTTTGTTTTGATGTTGTTGATGATGTTTTTTTTTACCTTGGTAGAGTTTAGTCTTCTGGGATTTTGAAGGTGCTTGGATCTTCATCCTGGATCCACCCATACTTCTCCATGTAAGGATTAACCAATGTTTTTGGTGGGTAATTCTGAATTTCATCTTTCCAAACATTTCCATCCTCTAAATCCCTCACAATCTCCCACAAACAACTGTTGCACTTAAAACCAGCCCCAAAGCTTATCATCAACACTTTGTCCCCTTTCTTCAACCTCTTTTTGGCTTCCATGTAGGCTAAAACATACCAAAGACTGCTTGCTGATGTGTTCCCAAATCGATGCAGGGTCATCCTTGCGGGTTCAAGGTCATATTCAGTGAGATCAAGGCTGAACCCTATCCCATCAATCACTGCTTTCCCTCCTGTGTGGATGCAGAAATGGTCCACCCCAGTCTTGAAGTTAACCCCAGCTTTAATAGGTCCCTGAGTCGTGGTTCCCTTGGTTGAACCATGGCGGTTCCATTTCTTAACCAGTGACACTACCATGAACCGAACTAGTTCTGTAACAGGCAGGATCTTGGGGGTTATCACCCTCAAATTGTCAACAAAAGAACGGGTGGCAGCTTTAGGGAGGTTTTTCCCTAGATAAAATCCCACCCTTCCTATCTCATCTTCCCTTTGGATGCAACAATTGTACGACTCGTCTCTGGCTCCATGATGTGTCCTCACCAAGCATTTCAACTTGAACATTGCTCGATGCTTCAAGGACTTGTTGTTTGTCAAAAGAATGGCACACCCACCTGAACGGAACAAACAGTTGGCAAGAATCATAGATCTATCATTGCCTGCATACCAATTTGGACTCAAAGACTCTGATGTTACTAACAAAGCATACTTGTTCTTGTATGATTTGAACACGTTCCGAACAATATCAAGAGAAATCAAACTCGCACTACACCCCATTCCCGTTAAGTTGAAACACTTGATGTCTTGCCTCATCTTGTAGTGGTTTATGATCCTAGAAGACAAACAAGGTGGTGCTGTTATCATGGAGACGTTGACAACGAGGAGATCGATTTCATGAGGGGAAACACCTGCCCTCCACAACAGCTTCCCTACGCTGTCTTGAAAAAACTCTTCCATTTCCAGGATTCCATCGGTCAATGTTGGGGTCTCTTCTCTGCCGGAGAACATGATTCTTGGGGCGTAGGTTTTCTCACCAATGCCGGAGCTGACAATGGCTTTCAGCAAGAACTTGTACTCGTTGAGTCCAAGGTTCTTGTTCCTTTTTATCACCTCCCCACAGAACTCGGTCCCGACCATTCTATCATCGGCTGGTTTGTAACACTGGTAGTCTAAAATGTAACATCCTTGGTCTCTCTTGTCGTTAACCCACTTCCAAGTTTTTAAGAGAACAAGTAAGATTGGAAGCAACAGTAAGAAGAAGGAAAACAACTCCATCAAAGGAATAAAAAAAAAAGAAAAAGAACAAAGAAGGAGACGAATTGTTTGTGGGTTGAGATGGGGGAGATGAGATGAAAGCCTTATAAAGGAGAAGAGAGCCAATGAGTTGGACATGTGAATTTGCTTAAAAGCACATTGCCATCACATCACTCAACTCCCCACCAACTGAATTTGTGTATAGTTTCCAATCGATCTTTATTACAAAACTTGAACAAAGCTTTGCATGTCAGAGAACAAGACCAAAGAGCTGAATGGGGGAGGGGGTCAAATTGCAAGCCTTCGTCAACGTTTCTTTAATGACTTAAAAACTCCATAGGCTAACAGTGCAATTTTCTACTTGATTTTCTTTCGTTAATTTCACGGAATGCTATTAGAGACCCCATTATAGTTCACGGTTAGCAGCTTACCCAATAATGCTATCCACATTTAAGAAGGCTGAGGGTGGCAGCTACAAATAGACATATATAGAAAATTTTCTGCAATATTATACCAGCACTCAAAGTAATTAATCTATGGAATTACGACCAAAGATTTATCGGGAAGGCAGTAAAAATAACAAATGAGTTCAGCATTGAATCAATGGAAAAGAGAGGTTAATAATTTAGTAAAATATCATTAAATTTGAGAAGAAAATCAGCTCTTGTTGGAATGGTAGGTTTTCCATGGTCATTAAGACTTGTTACATATTTGATATGAATTACTTAATTAATGCTTGAAAATCAATTACGGTTGGGTATGGTAAGATACATTATACTCTTAAGAAGTAACGGAAATTCAAACTTTAGAAACAATATTGTTATGAGAGTTAGTCACCAACCCCAAACATGGATCATAAAACAGACATGGAAGAAATGGTCGAGAATATTGTATTAATCTTTCTCTCCCTCAATATTTTGGTAATTATAGATTATGGATGGCAAAGCCTAAACTGGCAAATGGGTTTCGAACTGATCCACTCTATTTGGATTTTTTTTTGTTTGAAAAGTGGATGTGGGGCGGGGTGGATTTTTTCTTTTAGGTAGTGGGTATGGAACGGTTATGGCAATTGCTTACCTCGAACCGACTTGCTCCACTATATAAATTACCATTTTATTATTGTTTATATAAAGCATTAAATGGGTAAAAATGTAATAACGTAATATAGAAAAAATCATATATTTTATGTTTAAATTTTTTTTGAAGAATTATATTTAAATATTTACTTGACTTTAAAAAGATTAAAAAAAATTAAAGATAAGTAGCAAAAATTAAATTGAAGTAGAGTAAGGTGGGTTGGGGATGGATGCTTCCTACATCCATGGAGGTGATAATGGTTCTCAAGATTATACATCCATAGTGAGCGAAGCAAGTGGTAGAGTAGAGCGTGTCAATTGTGGAGCGATAATGGATCAAGTAATATCCGCCCTTGCCCCGCCCCATTGCCATCCTTAATTATTGAGAGACGATTGCCGGACACCTATAGTAGCATTTAATTTAAAATATTAATGAGTGAGTTTTTTTTTTTTTTTACAAACTTTATTAATTAGTAGGATTTAGATTATATATTTCATAAAATTATTGATATAATTCAATTTATTAAAGATTATTTTTATTTTAAAAATATTATTGATAGATTTTTATGTAAAATTTAAATATTTTATGGAAATAAAAGTTTAACTAAAAATTATAATTTTTATTTCACTTAGTAATAGATCTAATTTCACTAAAATTTGAGATAACATATTGTTATATAAAACTAATTTAGTAAAAAAGGTAGTTTATAATTTATAATTGTTGCTATTATAGAAGGAAAACTATTATATAGCGTGAAAATAAAACATAAAATCTTCAACACTTAATTTTTTTTGAGCATTTAATTTTTTAGTTAATCAAATATAACCTTAATTGGAAAATTATCAAATAACCAAAATTTCTAATACAAAAGTCATATATTATAAAAGTTATATAGTTAATTTAATTTATTTTAAAAATAAAATAAATCACTCTCCTAAAATTTTGATTTTAGGTACACAAGATTTTAATTTATTTTAACCTTGACCAATTAACAAAATCATTTATTAATATTTTTTGAAAAAATATTGTCTAAATATTTGAATATGATTTTATTTCTTTAATCCACATTTGAAATGGTAATCATGTAAATTACAAGTTGAAGCAATGAAAGTTAAAGATAATAAGAATAAAAGGTTGGATATAATAATTTCATTAATTCAGTTAAATATGTTGGTGCAAGTATTGAAGAGTTTGGAGTGGATTTCGTTTGCATTACTTTCTATGTAGGCAAGCAACTAAATAGATTAAAATATAAATGATTAAGAAATCTCCATCTAGGCCTAGAAGTCAAGCTAGGGATGAAAGTCTTCACTCTTTAAAAATGAAAACAAACAACTTCTAGAAGTCAACTCTTTTTACATGAAATCGAATAGCTTCTGAAATATATATGTATGTCTGGTTTATTAGGAAATATAATGAATATCTAAAATTCAAAATTCCACATGATAGAGTTTCAATATTTTAGCCAACTAGTGAGTAGTTCACTTTTGGGGTGGCATTAAATAGGATGACAGTCCAATTGTTAGGTGAAGGAATTAATACAAATGATATTAGACGCCTCTTAATTTAGTCAACTGCCTATTTAATTATCACACAGGTCTGTGATACAGGTCAATTTTCACACTATAATACAGCCTCTACTTATCATATACTCCTTGTTTGGATTTGGATTTTTTTTACCAGATTTAATTTAGAAATATATATAATGTTAATCATAGAGAGGTAGGAAATATGTATAGATGACTTCAAACCATTCCATCACTTTTATCGGCTAATTAAAGCTTCCAAATTCCATATGGTAATGATGATAAAAATGAAGAATAATAAGTGGCAACCACCGATTGATGTTTGGGCCCATGATCCCTTATACACCTAGCATGAACGACGCATTGATGAAGGTTTCAAATAATTTATCCCCTCTCAATACATTATCTATCTAATCTAAACAACTACAATAAAAGAAAATTCTTATACATGTTTATCCATTTAATTCTTCATGCATGTTGGCCAATTGCATCTTTACCCACATTTCCCTCTTTCTCTTTTTAAACATAAATAGGTTTATATTTATGGAACAGATAGCAATTAGACCTAATTATGGGTTAGATCATTTATTCGGGCTTGAAGGCTTACTCAAAATGTGGGAAGATTTTAACAAAAACATAGACCCAAAAAATAAGTTTGGACAAAAAATAATACTCGTTTTCTAAGCAAATCAAGCCTTGGGTAGGATTTTTGGCTCAGGCTCAGCCCAGATTAGTCTAAACCTTTTGTTTTTGTTGTCATTTTGTTATTATATTGCTACTATTTTGTTGTTATCATTTGGATATTTTATAACTCTTGTTTTGTTATTAATTTTGCTACTATTTTTTAGGCATTTGCTTACTAAGTTACAAATATCTTAGTGTCATTTAAGTATAAAGACTTTTTTTTAAATGTATTTTCAATTTGTTGGGAAACATTTATTTTAATGTTTAGTGTATTTGATGTATTATATTTTATAAAATTTGTTTTTATATAAAAATAATAATCTAAAAAAATTAATACGGACGAGCTGAATCGGACTCGAGTTTAGCATTTTTAATTAAGGTCAGGCTTGGAAAAAACATTAAGCCCATTTTTCGGGCTAGACTGAGCTTGAGCATAGAAAATGAGCATAAATTTTGCATCATCCCAACCCAAACCTGGCCTAGCTCAACTCATGATCAAATCTAATAGCAGAATTGTTTCACTTAACTTTTCTTTTGGAATGATAGCTCTTACTTCAGAATATTTATAAATCAAAATAATTGTTGTTTGATTATTGCTCCTCTATTGATTTACAATGATATATATATATATATATATATATATAGACAAAGAATCTAATCCCTAAGTACTAGTATTTACATATTATTTGTAAAAGGCCTATTTTGCCCGGCCACAAAACCAAAAAAAAACCAAGATAAAAACAGAAACAATCTAAGTCCAAATTACAACCCAAATTAAAAAAAAAAACCCTAAGCCCATTCTAAACAGGCCCAACAACTTTAAAAATTTTCTTGCTCCATCCTCCTCGGGCGCACCGCCCGCGCTTCGTCCCGAGACCTGCCCCCCTCTGCTGCCTTGCACGAGAACGGCAAAAACGCCTTTCCCGTTGATCCGTCAACGCCTGCAACAAGCAAAAAAAGGAACAGTGGCAGAAACAAAAAGAACAGTAGAATAAACTATGTAATCGGCTATAAAAAGCCCGAATATCGTCAATATCAAGGGGACCGCATTAAATACAAAAAAAAAAAAGAAAAAAAGAAACAGCTTTTGAACACAACAAGGAAGTTTGAAACAATATCAAAGGTGCTTTTTTTTATTTTTTTCTTCGAAATAAATAAATAGATTAATAGTAAATCTTACCTGTCGATTCGTCTTCTCCCCCGTCGAACGTTGTCGGCTTCCAAATACCCAAGAATCCCTATGGGTTTTGATGAGGATTCAAAAAGCAACAGGGGTGGATGTATTTCGTATATTATTTTTTTTAAAACCAAAATCAAATTTAGGGGGTTTATATGTAAGAAAAGAAAAAAAAGGATTGAAAAGGGCTGAAAAAGCCCAATTTTGCACACCTCCAACCACCGTCTATGGCAGAGTTACGGCGCAGGCTTGCCGGAACCCTAGGCCGAAGAAGGGGAGATATTTTGAGAGAAAAAGGGGAGCTCTTTCATTTTTTTTAGAAGGGAAGAAACGAAATTTAAAAAAAAAATCCCTTCAATAGTAGTTGTGAAACGGCGTCATTTCACTTGACCCCCTTTAACGCCAAAACGGCGTCGTTTAGGGAGCCAACCCGCTCCAGGGGGATCCGCGTGTTTTTTATTTTTGGGCTATTTATACCCTTAGTCCTTCCGCTTTTTTTAGATTTTTCAATCTAGCCCTATCTATGTTTTATATAATTATAATTTTTCCATATAAGTTTGTTCTCGTTCCATTTAGGTCCTTTGTGAAACGGTGCGTTTTGAGGGCTGGGAATAATTTCCCATTTATCCCTCGTCCTTTTACACGCGTTAAATTTGGATCCCAATTTTTTTTCTTTTTAAATCTAGCCATTTAATTTTATTTTAGTTTCGATCCAGTCCTTATTTAATTATTTGTCTATTATAATTTAGAACCGCGATTTTGTTTTAATTCCAATTTGATCCTCATTTATTTAATTTCCACCATTTATAGATTTATTTATTTTTTATATGTTATTTTATTATTTATTTATTTATTGTTCTTTATTTTTTAGTACTTCAAACTAATTTATTTTCTTTTATTGTACATTTTTATTTTATTTTATTTTATTATTATTATTATCTATTGTATTTTATTACAAATTGCACCCCAACTCTTATTTATATTTTAATTTGATCTTTTATTTTCAATATTTTATAAATTATTTTTCTCAATATTTATTTATGTATGTAGTTATTTCTTTGTCCTTATTACATTTAAAAAATTTGGTATTTTCTTTTTGTGTGCATTGTTTTATTATTATTATTATTATTTATTATTATTATTATTATTATTATTATTATTATTATTATTATTATTATTATTATTATTATCATTGTTGTCATTTATTTTATTATTTATTTTATTTTTCTTTGATTGTTAATATTGGTATTAAAGTGATAGGTATCATGTGATTGATTATGTATACTAGGAATCACTTATTAGTATATTTATGTTGTTGTCATTTATCAACATAATATTTTATTCGTATATCATTATTTTTTACTCAAAAACGTTAACAAAATTTTCAAAAAAATTGGCAATGTTCCGTATTTGAAAGATTCGATAAAATCGTGCCCTAACTTACTGGGTTTCTATTTTTCTCATTGAATTTGAATAATCGAATATCCTTTCAAAAATTAAAATACATAAGATTTCAAATAAAAAGAAAAGGCAAGCTTATTCGCAAGGATTCAAAGTGTCGTGTCCTAACTTACGAGACGTGACATTTTTTTGCCACAAGATGAGAAGGTCTTTAGCATACTTTCCATTTATTTCAAGCAATTTGTAAGCAAGATTAACATCAATGCAAAGAGGGGTCGTATTTTCAAATTATTTTTAAGTTTTCAACTTTTGACATTAAGACACGAATTAATCAATTAGGTACCAATTCTGGGCGTCACGAGGGTGCTAATCCTTCCTCGTGTGTAACCGACTCTCGAACCCGTTTTCTGGATTTCTTGTAGACCGAAAAACATTGCTTTAATAAATCAAACATTTTATTAAAACGATCAAATTACGAGGTGATCCGATCACACCTCATAAAAAAAGATTGGTGGCGACTCCCAATTTTCATTTTTAAAATAAAAAATCGACCTTTCAAAACAGATGGTTTCGACGCTATTAATTCTCCCCTTAAGGAGTATATTTATCAATCATGCCCAGTTTGTTACATAGTCAACCTAATTCTCATTAAGTTCCCTTATAAACAAATCAGCAAGTTATTATGTTGTCTTCATATAACCCGTGGAGATTGACTTATCCAAAAAAAATTCTCAAAAAAAGTAACAATCAACCTTGATGTGTTTGGTTCTTTCATGATAAATTATACTTAAAGCAATATGAATAGTTGTTTGATTATCACACAAAAATGTTGCTGATGATGAATGTTCCAACCCAACTTCAATGAACAGATGTCATATTTACATGATTTCACACATAAATTCTACCATAACTTGTATTTCAATTATGCACTAAATCGATATATAACATTTGTTAGATTTGTAAAATAAATCTAAAATAAAACTGAATAAACCAGGATCTATCATGTCAAATCATCAAGAATAAATCAAAAACAAAACTTGATCCGGAAATGATGATCTCGAAACTAACTAAAAATTCGAGAAAGGCAAGCACACCTATCAAATAGTAGTATAGCTATGGTGAGTCCGGAATATCGTATCCACAATGACTAAAAATACTAGTAATAACTATCTTTCTATTATTTAGCCTAATAATTAAGGGGATTTGTTTTAATCTAAAATTTAACTAACTAATTTACTATGAACGCGATAGAGAGTGAAGAAAGTAATCGAATAAACCAATGAATAAAGACAATACC
Organism: Gossypium australe; assembly: GCA_005393395.2. Lineage (NCBI taxonomy): Eukaryota > Viridiplantae > Streptophyta > Magnoliopsida > Malvales > Malvaceae > Gossypium > Gossypium australe. Next base: position 94,519,006 of record CM016620.1, on the reverse strand, counting down.
CAAGGAAGAATCCACCTAGACTTCACTTATTATTCTAACTCTGAATTAAACGATTTATTCACTTGCCTTGATCCGTAGAAATCCCTAAATTATGTTAATATCTCTTTCGAGACTAAGAACAACTGACTCTAGGTTGATTAATTGAAATCTCTTTCTAATTAAAACCCTATCGTCGCATTAACTCGATTTATGGATTCCCTTATTAGACCAGCATATTTATGTCATCCTATTTCTAGGGTCGCAATCAACTCCGCTATTATGCTAGACCTACTCTTAAACAGAAACTTTTGCTCCATTGAATAAGTACATCAAACTTGAATTAATATCTTGAAAATATTAAAGCGAGGGTTAAGAACACATAATTAAGAACAAGAACAAGTATTTATCATGTAATTCAGATAATTAAATAATAAGATTCATCATAGGTTTCATCCTCCCTAGGTATTTAGGGAGTTTAGTTCATAACGTAAAAGGAAAACATCTCAGAATAAGAAAACAATAAGACATAAAGAACCCAAAAACTTCTTAGGAAAATTAATGGAGGTCTTCAATCTTGAATGAGATCCTGCTTCTAAATTGATTCTGACAGCTTCCTTCAAGTAATTTCTTCGTTCTGCTTTGCCTCCTCTCTTAGGTCTTCTTCTAGTGTGTATTTATAGACTTTAGAATGCCCAGAAACCCTAAAAATTGGCTTTTCCCGTGTGAAAACAAAATAGGGTGCGATAGGGATACAGGCGTGTGATCAGTCCGTGTGAAAAGGCCCAGGCCGTGTGCAAATTTGCATGGCTCTCAATCGACACAGGCTAGCACACGGGCATGTGTCCAGCCCTTGTGGTTCACACGGACATGTGCTCAGCCCGTGTGGTATGGGCTTTGTAATACCCCTATACCCGGTTCAATTATGCAAACCCGGTATAAAACTATTACATTTGGTGCCAAAACAATTATGGCCAGATACTGTTTAATTAAAACATTTGTATATAATATTTTAACTTACCAACCATTTTTGCTAATATATTTATTGTTTATTAATTCATTCCATATATACCAAAATACTTCAAGTAATTGAAAATAGATAAAATTTCAAGAATCTACATTTTAGTCCCTATCACATGGGAACACCTTTGAACTACATATGTACATGCCATTTTAATACAAAATATAGTACCTACTTTTGAAGCCCTTGAGGATGTGATGAGATGAGAAATCTTCTAGTCTAATTGTACCTACGCGTTAAAATAAACGCGTTAAGCAGGTGAAGGCTTAGTAAGCACCACAAGAATAATTAAATAAGCAATTATAATAAAATATTTTAAACTCAATTAATTATTGCATATCTACTCACATATAAGTTTCTTCATGTATGCCTTGCTTTAATAAAATTTAAGTTATCTTTTGTAAGGTATAAATCTTGCCTTAACATATCAGTAATTCACTTTGTTCTCGTTTCAATTCTTAGCCCAAAGTAGACTTTATAGAACACATCGGATATACGGAACATATACAGAGGTGCATTATGATGCACAAGTGAACAGAGAGCACCAATGTGCTAATAATCAGAGAGCACTGACGTGCTAATAATCAGAGAGCACTGATGTGCTAATAATCAGAGAGCACCAACGTGCTAATATCAGAGAGCACTAATGTGCTAATATCAGAGAGCGCGCTAAAGTTCCTTAATGGCATGCCACTAATATCCCAGTAGTTCTAATTTCGTCTACTTGGGCATTAAAGCTAAATCTCATATATTTAAATAATTCACATAGAATTTCAAAAAGGATAAATAATAATAATCTAAAATTTTTGTAGTACTTACAACAAAGGTTGAGGTGATATAAATTCTTCTTCCTTCACTCCTTAACCTTCTCTTTTCCTTTTCCTTCAATTCGGTCCTCTCCTTCCTTTTCTTTTCTTCAATTTCATATAAACATATAACATTTATATGTTAAAAATAATCAAATAATTTCCTGTACTATTTAATAAAATAAACATGTATTTTATGATAAATTCATGCTTTCTTACTTTTGCTCACATTTCAATTTAATCATTTACTCATAAACTTATTCAAAGCTGTCCTTTTGTGTCATAGTCACAAAATTATTTATTTCCAGAGCTACAGAACTCCAAATGAAGAACCGTTAATTTTCCTCGAAACTAGACTCATATATATTTTTACTATAATTTTTCCAGAATTTTTGGTATGGCCAATCAATACCAGATTTTTCTTAAAGTTTCCCCTGTTTTACTGTTTGACTGTTCTGACCTCTCTTCACTACGAATCAAATTACTCTTTGTACAGAATTTATATGACCTTCTTATTTATTTCATTTGAAAATAGACTCATTCGAGATTCTAAACATATAAACTTAAGCCCCTAATTATTTTTCTCCAATTTTTTATAATTTTCCAAAGTCAGAACAGGGGATCCCGAAATCCCTCTAAACCAGTCTTACAAAAATATAAATATCTCAAATTACAGAATTCCTTTGCTTTCTCTGTTTCTTTCATATGAAAATAGATTCAATAAGCTTTAATTTCATATCTTATTCAACTTCTAATTCCACTTCTACGATTTTTGGTGATTTTTCAAAGTTACTCTACTGCTGCTGTCCAAAACAGTTTTCTTATAGCTTATTTTACAATTAAATCCTTTACCCAATTCTAACTTCAAATTCTTCCAATTTAAACCACTAATTCATCTTTTTGTTCGTCATATGCTATATTCAACAGTTTTAAAACTTCAAAAACTTCAACTTAAATTCATCAAAACTTTTTTTCTAAAACTTATAAAGCATCAAAATTAAAAGAGAATGACTAAATTAACTTACCAATCAAAATTCCAAGCTTCAAACTTTCAATTTTCCCTTTTTCTTCTTTCTTTTCTCTCTTTTTCTTTCTTTCCCCTGCTCTCTGTTTCGTTCTCTTCTCTGTTTCTGTTTCTCTCTTTTTCTTTTTGTTTTTTATATAATAATATAATATAATAATATAATATATAATATAATAATATACAAAAAAAAATCTCAGATTTTTTTTACACAATGCCGCCTCAACTATACAAAATGGCATAATTGCCATTTGGTCCTTTATAATTTCTTTTAATCTATAATCAAACTTTTGCACCTTTTTCAATTTAATCCTTTTTCTCAAATACTTCTAATTAAATCAAATTCACCTAAATAAAACCTTATTAAACACACAACTAACTTTGTAAATATTTTTAATAAATATTTTATGAGTCCGTTTACTAAAAATAGAGACCCGATAACTCATTTTTCAATATCCATACTTTTGAGGTCGTTACAGGCTTGGCCATGTGGATCCTTATTTTGGCCCGTTTTCAGTTCCTTTTGCTTTCCTATGCTCTCCTAAGTATAGAAACATGAATTTAAAGGATTAGGAGTATCGAATTCATAAAATTGTATAATAAAACATCCAAAAACACGCTAAGTATGGGATTAAAATGTGTTACTTTTATGGTTTATCAAATATCCCCACACTTAAGCATTTGCTTGTCCTCAAGCAAAATCTCAACTCACAATTAAAATTAAACTTCCTCAATTCATAACTCTCATCAATAATGTCTTATCATAATTCACAAATAATCACACATTGATAATTTAACTTAAAGAGCACTAAAGATTCAAACAATCCAAGTCACACATTTTTATAGCATGCAAACATAGGTGTTTCCCCTTATCTAAATAATTACCTTTAATTCAAAACCGACAAGATTCGACATCTTCACTAAAGGTTCGCTCAAATCACTCAGGTTCAAAAATTAAGCACTCAAAAGTCAAACATGAAAAGTTATTACCATAGGCTTGCACGAAAATCAAATCTCCACCACTATAAAATGAGATGATACACAAATCAAAATGTCTTTAAAAGGTTGTAATGGGGCTTTAGGTTAATGGTGTGGATAAAGGCTGAAAAATAAGGTTAGAGTCGAGATCGAATTGATAAATTACCTACTAGAAAAAAATGCACTAATACTAAAAAAGTACATCAATCGAAATCAATAAAGCAAATCACGAGCTTCTTCTCAGAAAATTAATTACTTAAGCTCAAACTTAAAGGACTAATAATAACTATATATGTCCACTTTTTTTTAAGAAAGAATTTAACAACTAAAACAAAAGAACATATTTAAGCAACTAACCAAATCAAATCTCGACAAAAAAAGGAGTCAATAAAATGGGAAAAACAAATCAAAAATGAGTTTTCGATTAATATTAATGGGTGAGTCAAGAAATGGTTTATTAGGCTCAAAGGGGTTCACTAAGGGCTAATTATGAAGGTAGGCTTTTAATGGAATAAGTGAGTTAAAACCTAGGTGCCTTTATCATCTCAGTATATCAAATCAACGGTGTGGCTTCAACATGCATAATCGAAGCAAGTTCTAGAATAACAAATCAATATTGACACACTCATAACCAATAATAAAGTGAGCAAGAAAAGTGTATGTTCTAAAGGCTCAAAATCTCACAAAAAATTATGGTTTTTGATGTCAATCTCGCAAATTTCAAACTTCAATGTAATATTTAAATTCAGGGAAAACAACCTAACAAATTTTTAATTCTGAAAATAGACTTCTCATGCTTGATTCTCTAATGTCTTAAAGTTTAAACAATCAATGCACAATTACCTATTACTTAATCCAAAACATATCAATAAAAATCATAAATCAATAAAAATTTCATTCTAATAGTAATGAGAAAATTACTTAAGAACAAGACATAACTCAAGGTCTTTCTGATAATAATATAATTAACCTCCCCACACTTAAGATGTACATTGTCCTCAATGTACCAAAATAGATAATAACAATATAATGAGAATATCATAAGAGAGGGAGAGAATTAAAACTTCCTGAATTTTTGGATGAGTCCGTGAAATAGTGAAAGCGGAATTGTGGATATAGCTGAGTGAAGTGCATGATTCTGAGCAACTATTAAGAAAATAAACACAACTATGGAAGAAGATTAAGGGATTACTCGATTAGGAACATTTATAAAAACTAAAATAGAGTTCAAAAGATAAAAGACAAATCTTTGAAAAGTTTATAATAAACATAAAAGGGAAATAGACGAAAAATAAAAAATAAAAATAAAAATAAAGAGAAAAATAAAATAAACTAAATGGGCTCAAAGGTCCTCATCGTTAGGCTCGTCGTTAGTCGTCAGCGCCGAAGATGAAATATGGAGATGGTGGCAGATCTGCTGCAATATGGCCTCGAGACTGTCGAATCGCTGAAACAACTGCTGCTCGAAGCGAGTGAGACGCTTGGATATGTCTGTCAAAGTAGGAGCAAAAGAAGAAGGTCGGTGACTCGGAGGTGGAGGATGAGGTGGATCCTCGTGAGTGAGATGAACATGATCAGTGATGTCCTCGGAATCATCCTGATCATCAGAACGAGACAATCGGTACTGAGGAGAATCAAATCCACGATGTCGCTCGATCATCCTCATGTGTAGCATGCTCGAGATGCCCTGAGGGGACATCTGGCCAACAAGTGTGAGTATGGAGTACTGCTCTGGCATGTCGAGGAGACCGAAGTGTCGAGCGAGGCGAGTCACGTAAGGGCCTAAGCAGATGGGGCCCTTCCTGTGGCAGTAGTCTGATGGCGGAAGGATAAACAGATGAAGTACACTAGATCGAATATATGGCCATGTGCCATGCTTCATAGGAAATAGGCGTCATGAGTAGTGACGATGCCGATGCTCTCTCTCCGTCCTATTAAAGTATGAGCTAAAAGGGCGTGAATATACCGTAAAGCTAGAGAGAGAGAAGTCGCCTTCGAGCGATTAGCGTCATAGTTTGTCAGGCCACCCGTGAAGTCAGTCCAACAACGCGAGGGCGAGTGATAAATATGGCGATGGAGCTGAAGAAAGTCCTCTGCGCTCATGAACTCCTCTGTGTATAGTCCCAAAACAGCACCGAATTCTGGGATGCTCATATGACGCACCAAACCACCAAGGCGAAAAGTGATGGTGCCTGGCTCATCATGGACCAACATGACGTGCTGAAGGTGAAACATCGAGTGAAAATCCAAGGTAAGCTCCATATATGTGGGCTCGACGATACTGAAGAAACGGTCCCATGGGGCTGTAATAATGAACGCACGAACCTCATCAGCAAGGTGGACTAGCTCCAACGCGGCTCAATCAATGCACCGGCCCAAACCTAGAGGTCGTACGCGAAAGAGCTGAAATAAGTCCTCTAGTGGGTCTGCGAAAAATCTGAGGTAAGGATGGCGAACTTCAGCGAAGGCGCTTGAGGAGGTCGCGCCAGCACCCTTCCGCTTTTTCGAAGCGGGGACGGCGAACTTAGTCTAACCACGAGTATTCATTATAATGAATCTGTAATAAAGCAATCAAATACATGAATGAATCAATATATAGATGCATGCGAATAAGAAAGAAAAATCTAAATGAAGTTCAACAATTGGACTAAGAGAGAAATTGACTTGGAACATAATAAAACTAATAATTAGAAAATTACTATTAAAAACCTAGTAAGAATAAATAAAACTAATAATGATCAATAATAAAAATGAAGAAGCAAGACTAGCAAGAATAAAAATAAAAATAAAATAAAATCAGCTAAAACAAACTACATGCATAATATTGTTTAATGAAAAATAAAAGAAAATCAAATTAAATCCAATCAAATCAAAAAGTAAAAATGTCCACAAAAACACAAAATCAACAGTAAAGAAATTGAAAAAAAAAAATAAGAATAAATAAAGAAATAAATAAAATCAGTAAAACTAATAAAAATAAAACAATTATAATAAAGAAAGAAACAAAGAAATAACAATATAATAATAATAAAAGAAAAAGACAAGGGAGAAGAATAAAGAACCGACGGCAGCGGTGATGGGGGTCGGGGGCGCGACAGGTCGGTAGTGGCTGGTGTGGGCATGGAGTGGTGGTTGGGTGGTGTTTGGGCAGTGGTTTTGAAGAGAAAAAGAAGGAAAATAGGGGAAAGAAAAAGAGAGAAAAGGGAAAGAAAGGGAGGGGGTTTCGGTTTGGGGAAGAAGGGAAAAGGAGAAAGGATGAGGGGTCGGCGGTGGCGAAAGTGCGGCGGAGCTAGGGTGGGGAGCGACGATTAGGGTTTGGAGGTTCGGGAAAAAAGGAAGGAGAAGAAAATAAAAAGAAAATTGTGTTTTAAATAGGTGACACGGACGTGTAACGGTCCGTGTTAGGTCACACGCCCATGTCACATGCCCGTGTGACCTATATTTAGCTCGTATTCGTCGCGAAATTCTTAAGCCCAATATTCAAACGGTCTTGGACATGCCCGTGTGTCCAGGCCGCGTCGCACAACCGTGTGCGAAGTCCTTCGCTTCTCCCACGCCCGTGTGGCCTCACACATGGCTATGTGTATTGCCCGTGGAGCCCCCTGACTTGTTTTAAATTTTGAAAAATTAGGCTCCAGTTTTCACACGGCCTTTGACACGCCCATGTGTCCAGGCTGTGTGGTCCACACGGTCGTGTCGCACGCTCGTATGGACTATATTTAGGCCGTGTTTCTGTCAATTTTTGGGAATTTTAAGCTCTAGGATCCACACGGCCAAGGACATGCCCGTGTGTCCAGACCGTGTGGGTGATACGGCCATGTCGCCAAGCCGTGTAGCCCTCTATCGATTTTTTTGAAATTTAAAAACTAAGTCCAAGAATCCACACAACCAGGGACATGCCCGTGTGTCCAGGCCGTGTGGGTTTTAAAACACCATTTTTTTTTTTGAATATATCATAAAATATAATTAGTAAATTAGGTATGTTAATGCTCGGGTGGCCTCCCGAGAAGCACTTGTTTAGAGTCTAAGCTCGACTTACCTTGTTTTCGCTCGGTTATGGTGGTTCACGGAGTCGAAGCTCCTCTCTAAAATCCTTACCATTATAAAGTTTAAGTCGTTGACCGTTTACCTTGAATGTGCCATAAGTCGGGTGAGTTACCTCTATTGTGCCGTAGCAAAGACGGTTTGGATTACGAATGGGCCTGACCATCTTGATTTCAGCTTTCCAAGGAACAATTTGTGTAACACCCCTAACCCGTTTCTGTCACCGAATTAGGGTTACGAGGCATTACTAGACAAATTCCCAAATCAACATATATACACATGAATCATTTTAACATAGCATTACATTTTTCCATTTGATTATAACCAAATTCATCAGTAATAATATTATACTACCATTGTATAATAAAACATTTACATGCACACACACACACACATATATATGTATAACTCACGATTCTAATATACCAATTAGGTATATTAATAACAAATTTCAAATGATATAAATTTATATTCAATTGGTAAATTATTCACTATGACCGATTATACATATTTCCAAAATTTCAAATTTTTACCAACAAAGTATCAAGCACTTTAAATAAACAACTCACACCAAAATTTCATATCATACCGAATCATCTATATATCTATATACATAGTCTCACTCAAAAACATATGTGTGCATATGAACTTATAAGTTTATCTCTCCCTCGAAACCTATAATAAATTTTACCAAACCACATTCCAAGACTAATTCATCAAGCGCCTATTAAGTACATCACATACATAGAAATGCATACCACTTTCGAAACTTGTATAAACCATATCCAAATCAACCAAATCTTTGTAACATACTAGTCACATTTCACATATAAATTTATATATCATGATTATAACATATTAATATATCTGAACTCTCATAAACCCAAAATATCATAATTTAGCCATTTTCGCATGGCATAAGTATATATACATCATTACAAGACTTTCAAACACAACCCAAAAGTCTAAATCTATACATGCCAAAGGTTTCCAAAAGAGAATTATCTTATAGAATACCAAAATAGGTGATAGTATGATGAGCTTCCAAGATGATCCCCAAGCGCAACCTAGTTCCAAAAAGAAAACTACAAATTCAAAACAACCGAGAACAAAGTAAGCTTCGCAGGTTAGTAAGATTTAAGCAATTTATACACATTAAAATATATCAAAATTTATTTAAGATTTTCAAACCTAATCTCTTGATAACATCCAAACCGAACACCCCAAACCATTAAAAGTTAAATTTATACCCATATCATATAATTATGCTAAATTCCATGTACCATCATCACATGTAAATAACTAACATACATATCATATTCTTACCAAATCTTCTACTTTCATTTCAAGCTACTAAAAGTCTCAAATTAATAGGTATAATACATACTTCAGATTTTCTTACCCTTTCAAACTTATTCATTCGAACATAATATGTAATAATACACTCTTACATTTTCGTATACATAATAACATTACTCATAGAAATCCTTTAGCAAACCATATACATGCACACTTGTTAATGAGATTTAGTAACGTATCGCTTACATAGAGCCGTTACTTAACACTTTTCATAACGTATCGCTCACATAGAGCCGTTACGTAATACTTCTCGTAACGTATCGCTCACATAGAGTCGTTACCTAACACTTCTCGTAACGTACCGCTCACATAGAGCCGTTACTTAAATTTTCCGCACACTTAGTGCCCTTGAATCGATTCCGCACACTTAGTGCCCGGTATTATATATTTTGCACACTTAGTGCATTAACCCGATTACTCTTCTCCCATATAAATATATAATCACATTATAAACATATGAAACACCCATGAATATACATATTCGAATCCAACTATCCTTCCTATAAAGTACCATCATATTCGGCCATAGAAAGTATCATGTACACTCATCTATTTTAATACAATCATCATTCATTACAATCCTACATTTAACCATATCTTGACTATGCTTAACCATTCAACTCAATTTATTCAAAGCTCATAAAACACCAACCTTATATTCGGCTAACACTTAGATTTATCCAATGTCACATTCGACATTTAGTAATTTAACATACTTACTCTTATTTAACAAATGCACCTCGATATAAACTCAATTCAATTTAACCCAATTGCTTAAAAACTTACTTTGAAAGTCAACAATTTAAGCTTCCCGGCTACTCGATTTGTTTGGCCTTTCCCCGATCCAATTCCTTTCCCCTTTGTTCTTGATCTAAAAAGTTACAATTTAAACCCATTCAATTATTTTCCTATTCAATTTAATCCACAATGCATAATTATACAAATTTCCACTTTTACCCCCAATGTTTACATTATTTACAAATTAGCCCAAATTGCACAAAACACAAAAATTCACAAAATTTTGGACATAATCCTTAAAGGCCGAATTTTCCTCCTCCCATTACAAGTTTATTTATTTCATTTCTTTGACATTTCATCATCTAAAATTTTTCTTTTTATAAATTAATCCTAATCACATAAATCCATCAAAAATTCAAGAATACCATTTGTTAATCAATCACATACTATTATCATTTCATTATTATACAACATAAACATTGAACTTCCTTCAATGGCAATACATGAAATACACTAGCAAATCAAAAATTTGAATATGGGCTAGCTAAATCTCATAGCAATTATCCCAAAAATGTTAAAAATTAATAAAAACTAAGACTAATCCATACCTTAATTTAAACTCTAATGAAGTCGAACCCTTGAAGCTTTTCTCCCTTTTATTTTTCTCTAGTTTCGGTCAAGCATAAATGAAAGAAGAACATACATGCAATTTCTCTTTCTTTTTATTTTATTATACTAATCATTTCACTTATTATAATATAAAAAAAACATAAGATAAAATATAATTTAAACCACCAATGCTATTACATGCAACATGATGGAAGGCACTAAGTCACATTTTTGGTTAAATTGCACTTTTAATACTTCAATTAAAGAAGCCACCTTCAAATTGGTGCTTACACATTCAACCACCAATTTTTCATTATATGCAATTTACTCCCTTTTTCATAATTATGCACTAAAACAATTAAATTTTAACATGAAAATTTCACACACACTAATTCACACATTCTAAGCATTTAAAATAATAGTAAATTATTTTTCTAACTCAGATTCGTGGTCCCGAAACCACCGTTCTGATTAGGGTCGTAATCGGGCTGTTACAATTTGAGCTTTAAATTGTATAGCAAAACAAGATCTCTGACTAAAAATTTCTTAGGCTGCTTCAAATGAGCATCACGGCGCCCCTTTGTCTCTTCTTTATATAATCGTGAGTTCTCGTAAGCATTCACTCGCCACTCATCTAGCTCGTTCAACTGCATCAACTTTTTCTCACCTGCAAATTTAAGATCATAGTTTAGGAATTTTATAGCCCAAAATGCTTTGTGCTCTAATTCAAATGGTAAATGACAACTTTTCCCGTAAACAAGTTTGTATGGAGATGTTCCTATGAGAATTTTAAAAGTAGTTCTATAGGCCCATACAGTGCCATCTACTTTTAAAGCCCAATCTTTCCTATTTGATTCTACAGTTTTCTCTAGAATACGCTTAAGCTCTCGGTTGGCTACTTCAACTTGTCCACTAGTTTGAGGGTGATAAGGGGTAGCTGTTCTGTGGTGCACTCCATATTTCTTTAGGACTTTATCAAATTGAGCATTAAAAAAATGAGTTCCCCTATCATTAATAATTGCTCTACGTGTTCCAAATCGAGAGTAAGAGTTTCTTAAGAAATCTTACTACCACTCTAGCATCATTAGTAGGTAAAGCTTGAGCTTCCACCCATTTTGACATATAATCAACCGCTACTAAGGTGTATTTATTCCCAAATGAGTTAGGGAATAGACCCATAAAATCAATACCCCAAACATCAAATATTTCACATGATAGCATATATGTTTGAGGCATTTCATTGCGCTTAGAGATATTACTTGTTCTCTGACATCTATCACACGAAGTAACATACCTGTTAGTGTCCTTGAACAGAGTGGGCCAATAGAAACATGATTCAAGCGTTTTATGTGTTGTCCTAGTCCCACTATAATATCCTCCTGTCGGTCTTGAATGGCAATGTTCTAGGATTTTGCTTGCCTCCGACTTTGTAACACATCTCCGAATTACTTGATCTACTCATATACGAAAAAGAAAAGGATCCTCCCAAAAATTATTTTTCACATTAACAAAGAATCGTTTCTTTTGATGATGTGTCAACCCTTTTGGTAGAATGTTTGCAGCTAAGTAATTCGCAATATCTGCAAACCAAGGTACCTCGGAGTCGAATATAGCCAAGAGTTGTTCTTCAGGAAACGAGTAATTTATCTCACTCTCATCGAGCTCCTTGAGATGTGGGTTCTCAAGCCTAGAAAGGTGGTCTACCGCAAGATTTTCAGCCCATTTCTTATCCTGAATTTCTAAATCAAATTTCTGCAAAAGTAAAATCCATCTTATAAGTCTAGCTTTTGCATCAGATTTAGTTAGGAGGTAACGAAGGGCTGAATGGTCAGTGTAAATGACAACTTTAGATAATATCAAATACTCTATAAATTTATCAAATGCAAAAACCACAGCTAACAATTCTTTTTCTGTAGTGGTGTAATTTTTTTGTGCGGCCGTCAATGTCTTGCTAGCATAATAAATCGGCTGAAAATGCTTGTCTCTTCGCTGTCCCAAAACTGCACCTACTACAAAATCACTCGCATCACACATTAGTTCAAAGGGTAAATTCCAATCAGGTGCAATTATAATTGGAGCATTGATTAATTTATCTTTGAGGGTATTAAATGCTTCTAAACATTCCTGATTAAAATTGAAAGGCACATCTTTTTCTAATAGTTTCGTTAAAGGCTTAGCTATTTTAGAAAAGTCTTTAATAAATCTTCTGTAAAATCCAGCATGTCCTAAAAAACTTCTAATAGCCTTAATTGAACTAGGAGGAGGTAATTTTTCTATGGTTTCAATTTTTGCTTTATCAACCTCAATCCCCTTGCCAAAAATTTTGTGACCTAACACAATCCCTTCTCGAACCATGAAGTGACACTTTTCTCAATTAAGCATAAGGTTCGTCTCCTCACATCTCATTAAAACTTGTTTTAAATTTTTAAGGCAAAGATGGAAAGAATTACAGAATACCGAGAAGTCATCCATAAATACCTCCATAATATCTTCCACAAGTTCATCAAAGATGGCTAGCATGCAGAGCTGAAAAGTAGTAGGAGCATTACATAATCCAAAAGGCATTCTTCAATAAGCAAACATACCATATAGACATGTAAATGTTCTCTTTTCTTGATCCTCAGGAGCTATTGGAATTTGGAAGTAGCCAGAGAGTCCGTCTAGGATGCAATAGTACATATGCTCGGATAATCTTTCTAACATCTGATCAATGAATGGTAAGGGAAGTGATATTTTCTCGTGGCATCCTTCAACTTCCTATAGTGAATGCAAACTCTCCAACCTGTGACTGTTCTTGTTGGAATTAATTCATTCTTCTCGTTGGTTACAACAGTCATGCCTCCCTTCTTTGGAACAACCTACACAGGACTCACCCAAGTACTGTCAGAAATAGGATAAATAACTCCAGCATCTAGAAGTTTAATTACCTCAGCTTTAACAACTTCCTTCATGTTGGGATTTAATAGTCTTTGAGCTTGCACACACGGTTTATATTCATCATCTATTAAAATTTTGTGGGTGCAAAACGACGGGCTATCCCTTTAATGTCAGAAATCTTCCAAGCTATGGCTCTTTTATGCTCCTTTAGTACTTGTAGTAGCTCATCTTTCTCATTGGGTCCTAAGTCTGAAGCAATAATTACCAGTAGTGTAGAATTATCTCCGAGGAACACATACTCTAAGTGATTTGGTAACTGTTTCAATTCCAATTTGGGAGGTTCTTCAATAGAGGGTTTTTTTAGTTCGTCGTTTATTTCAATGCCTTCTTTCTTCTTTTGTCTTGGGAAAGAATCATTAGAGTTTAACTCAATTTTATCTTCCCTATCTCAGTGATATCGTCATCTGCCTCCTCACCTTGGACAAGATACAGTTCCAACGTGTCTTTATGGATGATTTCCTGAAAAGAATCTTGAATTGAATGATCAATAGAATCAATAAAGTAACAGGAATCATCTTGCTCTCTATAGCATCGCATAACATCATAAATCTTAAAAATAATCTCCTTGTCACCTACCCTAAGCACAAGTTTACCATCACCTATATTAATAACAGCCTTAACAGTAGCTAAAAATGGGCAACCTAAAATTAAAGGCACCTCAACGTCCTCATCCATGTCAAGCACAACAAAATCAACAGGGAATATGAATTTATCAAATTTTACCAAAACATCTTCAATTATTCCCCTGGGATATTTAACAGATCTATCAGCCAATTGGATACTCATCCTAGTGGGTTTTGGTTCTCCAAGACCAAGCTGTTTAAACATTTTATAAGGCATCAAATTAATGCTGACACCTAAATCAGCTAATGCTTTCTCAATATTTAAACTACCGATTAAACAGGGAATAGTGAAACTTCATGAATCTTTCAGTTTGGTTGGTAGCTTATTTTGGAGAATAGCTGAACATTCCTCGTTAAGTTCCACGGTTGACATCTCTTCAAACTTCTTTTTATTTGTTAAAAGCTCTTTTAAGAATTTTGCATATGTAGGCATCTGCGAAATAGCTTCAACAAAAGGTAAGTTAATATGAAATTGTTTAAAAAGTTCAAGAAATTTACCAAATTGTGCGTCCATGCGATCTTTCTTCAACTTTGCTGGATATAGGATCGGTGGTTTATACTCTTTAAGTACCGGTGTCACACTCTCGTTTACTTCCTCGCCCTTCGCCTTATCAGTTTCTTGTGGCATCTTTTTTTCAGCTTCAACCAACACCTTCCCATTCCTTAGTGTAATTGCCTTCACATGCTCTTTTGGGTTAAGTTCGGTGTTACTAGGTAAACTACCTGGTTGTCTTTCGAAAACTAATTTAGCCGGTTATCTAATTTGATTTTCAAGACATTGAATCGATGCTTGCTGGTTTTTCAATGTCGCCTCAGTATTCTAAAAATTAGTCTCTGACACTGAAATAAATTTTGCTAGCATATCTTCAAGGTTCGGCTTTTTCTCTTGCTGGTAGGGTGGTTGGAAACCTAGAGAGAGTTGTGGTCTTGAAAAATTTCGGTGGTTCCTCTATCCTAGATTATGTGTTACTGTAAGGATTATTTAGAGGTTTATAGTTATTACCCATATAATTCAGTTTCTCATTCTCCATGCTAAGATTGTAGGGTAAATATTCTGAGTTATTCATCCCTCCTCCATTTGTGTCACATTGCATCACCGGATGTACTTGCGTAGAAACACATAAACCATCAATTTGATAACATGGTGACTGCGTCGAAGTTGAAGACACCAGCGGCTTTTGTCGGCTTTGTTCTCATGACTTGCCACTGATAGTTATTCAGCGACATCTCCTCTATAAACTCATAAACTGCTTCAGGTGTTTTGTTATTTAGAGTTCCACGAGCAGCTACATCGATTAGTTTCCTAGTTAAGGGGTTCAAACCGTTGTAGAAGGTTTGAACCTTTAGCCATAAAGGTAACCCATGGTGAGGGCACTTCTCAATAAGTCCTTATACATCTCCCATGCATCGTAAAGAGTTTCTAAATCCATCTACATAAAAACAAGAGATATCATTTCTCAACTTTGCCGTTTTAGCCGGCGGAAAACATTTTAATAAAAATTTCTCGGTCATCTGTTCCTAAGTAGTGATGGAAACTCGTGGTAACGAGTTCAACCACTGTTTAGTTTTATTTCTCAAGGAAAAAGGAAACAACCGAAGGCGAATGGCATCATCAGAAATGCCATTAATTTTAAAAGTGTCACAGAATTCTACAAAGTTGGCCAATTGAGTATTTGGGTGCTCATCCTACAAACCATCAAACTGAACAAACTGTTGAATCATTTGAATAGTGTTAGGTTTCAGTTCAAAATTATTTGCAGCAATAGCAGGTCTAACAATACTCGATTCAGCCTTAGTTAAATTGGGCTTAGCATAATCGTACATAGTACAAGGAGTAGGATTTTGATTCACTGGATTTGCGGCAACCATAGGAGGTAGCGGATTACTATCAGCCATCACCTTGGTAATATTGGTATCGTCCTCTTGCTCTTCCTCTATATACTATAGACTTCGCCTTATTTCTCTACGGTTTCTACGAGCGGTACTTTCAATTTCGCTGTAAAAAAAGCAATGATCCTGATGGGTTCCTTCTAGTCATAAACTAAAAATACCTGCCAGAAGCAAATAAAAGAAAAGTCAATAAACTAAAATAAAAAACAAAAATAAATTGCAATAAAAATAAAAATGGCTAAAGTAATAAAAATTAAGCGTTCTTAATATTCTAGTCCCCGGCAACAGCGCCAAAAGACTTGATGGTCTCAAAACTAACTAAAAATTCGACAAAGGCAAGTGCACCTATCAAACAGTAGTATAGCTATGGTGAGTCTGGAATATCGTATCCACAATGACTAAAAATACTAGTAATAACTATCTTTCTATTATTTAGCCTAATAATTAAGGGGATTTGTTTTAATCTAAAATTTAACTAACTAATTTATTATGAACGCGACAAAGAGTGAAGAACGTAATCGAATAAACCAATGAATAAAGATAATACCCAAGGAAGAATCCACCTAGACTTCACTTATTATTCTGACTCTAAATTAAGCGATTTATTCACTTGCCTTGATCCGTAGAAATCCCTAAATTATGTTAATATCTCTTTCGAGACTAAGAACAACTGACTCTAGGTTGATTAATTGAAATCTCTTTCTAATTAAAACTCCTATCGTCTTATTAACTCGATTTATGGATTCCCTTATTATATTTGACTCTAATCCGGCAGATTTATGTCATCCTATTTCTAGGGTTGCAATCAACTCCGCTTAATTATGCTAGACCTACTCTTAAACAGGAACTTTTGCTCCACTGAATAAGCACATCAAACTTGAATTAATATCCTGAAAATATTAAAGCAATGGTTAAGAACACATAATTAAGAACAAGAACAAGTATTTATCACATAATTCAGATAATTAAATAATAAGATTCATCATAGGTTTTATCCTCTCTAGGTATTTAGGGAGTTTAGTTCATAACATAAAAGGAAAACATCTCAGAATAAAGAAAACAACAAGATATAAAGAACCCAAAAACTTCTTAGGAAAATTAATGGAGGTTTTCAATCTTGAATGACATCCTGTTTTTGAATTGATTCCGAAGGCTTCCTTCGAGCAATTTCTTCGTTTTGCTCTGCCACTCTAACACCCCTCTCCCATATCCATCGCCGGATTAGGATAAAGGTCATTACCTGACATATCGGAAACTTTAACAGACAATCCATAAAATAAATCATCAATCACAATCATCGTGTCACTTTTTATAGGTCAACTAGACCTATAACATGCTTTAAAACAGGGCCAGGACTAAATCAAAACTCATGCAGAAATTCTCATAAATTTATAACTTTTCAAAGTTTCAGGGGTTACAAGCCCGTGTGGGCAGGCCGTGTGCCTCCCACGGCTGCTAGACACACCCGTGTGTCTTTCCCGTGTTTGAAACTTACTTAACTCCACGGCCATCAAGCACGCCCGTGTACCTTGGCCATGGTCGATCCTGACTTGGCTCCATGGCCACCAAGCACGCCCTTGTACTTTGGCCGTGGTCAATCCTGACTAAACCACACAACTACCAGGCACGCCCGTGTGCCAAGGCCGTGTACACCTAATTAGCTACTGACTTAATCCCACGGTCGCTAGGCACGCGCGTGTGCCACAACCATGTGACAAAATAGGCCATTTGTAAGGCCAAAATGCCACTTACATAGGGTCATACCTACAAGCAAATTACCAATACATCTCATGTACATTTGACAACCAAGATCATATCAAATAATCATCCAATCTCTACATTCCAATCATGACAAATTTACAAGACTAAAACTCATGTAAATGCAAGCATAGTTCATCCATACACTCACCATAAACTTAACCATTTCAAATACTATCAAACCATACCAAAACATGCACCATTTATCATAAATATATACTCAAGCATATACCAACACTTATTAAGCCATATCTCATGGCTACTTTATACGCATTTCAAAGATAATCCATAGTGACTAGCCTATACATGCCATATCCAACTATATACATATTCCAAAAGATACCAAAATGAGCTTAGGTAGTGTGATGATGATCCTCGACGGTCCCGAGCCTTCAGTAGCTATGACGATCTATAAAACAGAAAGAACACACACAGAGTAAGCTTTCAAAAGCTTAGTAAGCCAAAATACAAATAAACTTAACATGAATTACACATAACCGAATTGATGTAATGACCATAATGGTTCTCATAACAAATTCATCTCATTCTTTCTTTAGCTCATTTGCTTAGCCATAACTTAACACATTATCAACTCAAATACCTTATATGCACATAGCCCATTTAAGCATAATTTCACATATCATCTCATCATTTCATTGCACATATTCAATTTAGTAAGTTCATATAGATACTTACCTTTCATACACACCTTGTGTACTTATCAAGCATACCTGAAACGGATAAACATTTACATAATCGTTCATAGCTCGGAATTGCCCGTTGAACCGTTCAGAATCTAATAGGATATGCAGAATACTCAAAACAGTCGTACAATGCCAACGTCCCAGACGTGGTCTTACATGTAATCGGATGTCGATGCCACTGTCCCAGACAGGGTCTTACACGAATTAATACGATGCCAATGTCCTAGACATGGTCTTATACGTAAGTATCAGATCGACGCCAACGTCCCAGACGTGGTCTTACACGAAATCTCGAATCAATGCCAACATCCCAGACGTGGTCTTACATGATGAACAGAACAGATACCTATGTCATGACATAGCTAATCCTATCTATTCTTAGGTTCGTACGGGACTTCTCGGACATTTCCACTATGTCGTTTTTATCTCAAAATTCACTTACACATCATCTCATAAACATTCATCTTTATCAATATTTATATGTACATACACAATTCAATACAAATACATTTATTTGCATAATGACTTACCCTGGATTCGGTTTAACGGAAATGGAAACAGCTACTCGGTTACTTTCGCTTTCCCGTGGTCTAAGTCCATTTTCCTCGGTTCTTGATCTAAACATATTCAAATTTAACCCTTTTATTTACTAACTCATCCAATTCAATCCAAACAATACATATTTAGGGCTATTTGCAACTTAGCCCTCACATTTGCATATTTTATCAATTTAGTCCATTTTTCTCAAAACATCAAATATTCAAAATCATCACATACTCAGCGAATGCTTATGTATATCATACAAGCCCATATTTTCCACCACATTTGCAATTTAGTCCTCAAATTGCTATTTTCTCTATTTAGCCCTATTTAGCTAAATTCATCAAAATTTCAAGAACAAAACATGTTCATCAAATACATATTTTTCATTTAACAACTAAACTCATCACAAAGCTTACCAATTCATCAATGGCACAACTCACAAATATCACCAATTCTTCAAATTAAGACATGGGTTTCAAAGTATACAAAGCAACTATTGCAAAAATGTAGAAATTATAGAAAACCGATCAAAACATACCTTGAATTTGAACCAAAAGCTTGCCGAAAACCTAGCTTATTATTCTTTTTCTTTTCTTTTATATTTCTGCAATATGGGATGGGAATGGCTTTATTTTAATGCATTTGTTTTATTATAATATCTTATAATATATAAAATATTAACTTAACTAATAAAATAAACATATAAAAGTATAATGTATGCATGTTGTCGTCCACTAACAATAGTTTTGGCTTAATTGCCACATAAGTCCTCACACTTATAAAGACATAACATATAGGCATCTTTTCATAAAACATGCAAATTTGCATTTCAATGCAATTTAATCCTTTTATCAAATTAAGCACACAGATGGACAAATTAACTTACGAAACTTTAACAAATGCTTAATCATATATCATAGGCACGGAAAATATAATATTAAAATATTATACAGACTTAGATTTGTGGTTCCGAAACCACTATTTCGACTAGGGTATAAACCGGACTGTTACAGCCTCCTCCCTTAGGTCTTCTTCTGGTGTGTATTTATAGACTTTAGAATGCCCAAAAACCCTAAAAATTGACTTTTTCCGCGTGAAAACAAAGCATGGTGCGACAGGGACATGGGCATGTGATCAGCCCGTGTGAAAAGGCCCAGGCAGTGTGCAAATTTGCATGGCTCTCAATCGACACGGGCTGGCTCACGGGCATGTGTCCAACCCGTGTGGTTCACACAGGCATGTGCTCAACCCATGTGGTACGGGCTTAGCCGTGTGGATCCTTAAGATGGCCTGTTTTATCTGATTTTGGCCAGTTTTCCATTCCTTGCGCTTCCCTATGCTCTCCGAAGTATAGAAACATGAATTTAAAGGATTAGGAGCATTGACTTCATAAAATTGTATAATAAAACATCCAAAAACACGCTAAGCGTGGGATTAAAATGTGTTACTTTTATGGTTTATCAGGAAGCGTACCTGAATCCATGAATTCCTTTGAAATTTTACTGGATCTTGGGAATTTGATCTTTCAAATTAGCACACAAGAAATTCAGAGAATATCTGCTCTCTCTTTCCTAATGATGGGATATTAGAAAAGATATCTTGTGTATAATTTTGGGACCATAACCCTAATATTTATAACCTTGACATATTAGTTCTAATCAAATTCTAGTTAGCCCATCATTAATTAGAATTTGATATCATTAATTAGAATTTGATTGGAACTCAATTATTAGAGTATCTACACATATTTGACCCATACTTTATTTAATAATTAAAGCCCAATAAAATTCTAACCAAATTAGATCACTTTTAATTTGGGCTAACCTATCATGATAGTAAATAATAACATGTAATTACCCTTATTATATATGTAATGTCCATATTTTCCAACAACATTTTGCTTCTTACTCTTCCATGATATTAATACCAATAATAAGGTTTATCTCCACTCTTCTATAATTAGGTTTATCTCCACCTCTCTTACAATTTTTCTTATTAGTTTTTCCTATAAACCCATCAAAAGTCCTAGATCTATGCATGCAGCTCGAATGTAGAACACCCCAAAAAGTTTTTCCCCCTTGGCATCACCTATCATTATGTATATTTTCCTCGATCTTTTTTCTTCACAAAAATCAAAGCCCTAGATCATTTTAAACCACCCAAACCCAAAATCACCTTGAGTTTCTTCTATTATGTTCTTTATGTTTCTACAAAAAATTTGATTTTGTTCTATGATAGTATCCTTTTCTACAAAAAAAAAAAAAAAAAAAAAAAAAATTGGCTTGCTATTCATGGGTGATGTTAATTGAATATTGAATTCTAGCACAAGCTCGAACTGGACTCCAAGGTTTGATCTGAGCAGGTTAGACGATCCTATGAATAACAAACTTATCAAGTGACATAAACACAACACATTTATCAAAAGAACAGAACAATAATTGATCTGCTTACGTACATGTAAAGAAAATAGAACTGTTTCATCTTTTTTATTATTGAAAAAATAGTATATATTAACAATTATTTTTTTTAATTACATATTTACCCACTATATACTATAATAGATAGACAACATACGACAGTAAATACAAAGATAAGGGGATAAATTATTACAACAAGTTAAATGTTCACCTGCAAGAAATATGTTATTTCTGGGTTGATTCGTCTAAGGTCTATTATGAAATTAATGTCTTGTTTGTAAGGATTTTTTACATTATAAAATATTAATAAATTTTGTTGAATTTTCTAAATATAAATAAGATAATATAGATGATGCATTTAAATCTAACATAATTGGACCCGAAACAAATAGGTTAAAATTTGCCTATAATGCATGTATTTTTTAAAAATTAGAAATTCAATCCCAGTATTTATATTTTAAGAAATTTAATCAGGTTCAATTATTAATATTGTTAATTCTTTTTTTATAAAATTCAAGTTAATTACAAAATCTTTTTTTTAATTATATGATTACCAAGTGTGTAGTTTTTTATTATTATTTCAAAAATATCACAGCAACAAATTTAACAACAAATTTAACAAAAAATAATAATAATGTTAACAGTAAAATAACTAAATTTCTAATTTTTAAAAAGTACAAGGGCTATAGACAAATTTTAACCAACCAAATAACACAAATCTAACTAATCTTTGAAAAAGATGTGATTGAAAAAGGAAGGCGGATTAAGACTATAATCAACAATTAATGCAGGATATATCCAGCGTGCATTAAAAATATATATTTAGTGCTAAATTATTATTGACCTGTTAAATTTAGTTAATTATTAATTTAGAAAAATATGAATTTAATGTCATACAATTGTCTTGCTCACTATAACAAAGTCCAACCATGCACTTGCCGTCTTGATAAAGAGAGTACTTTGCATGAGACGATATATATTAAATGTTGCATACATATATGTATATATATAATACAATTTGCACTTATCCAATATGTTTTTTAAAGACCAAAATATTATTTTTTAAATGAAGAACTGTTAGAGCATATTATCCACGTTATACTTATCCGATCCTGCATGGATGATATTATTTATATATATTATGCACAAAACGTCAAATAATTATTTTGTATGGAATGAAATAAGAATAAATAAATTTAGGATGAATTACATGAAAACATCCAAATTTGACTTACGAAGGTGGTGAATTGTACATTTTGATAACCATTTCGTAATGAATTTATATATCACCATAATAAGGCTGGAGTTGCTGTTTTCTCAACCCTTGTAGGTTAACTTTTGCGTTGCAACACAAAAACTGATAATTGAGGTTCATGGCATGATGTGTGTGATTCCAAATAGGGTAAGGATAGCAGCAAACTACATTTGAAATTAAATATCGACCATAGTTTTAGTTGAGCTATAAATGTTTTGTTGCCCCTTTTTTCTTTTCTTGGTAACTAAGAACTAGCATCTATTTGCATCCGCCTGCAGCAGGTCTATTACTTCAACTGGTGGCAAGTGATGCACGTGCAGTCCCGTTCCCATTCATGTTGCCTTCTCTGAGTTTGTGTTGCACCCTTCTAACCTCCCAGTCCCGTTGTAGCATTCCGTCCAACGCTCGAACCATAGCATTATGATGCTGCCTCTTTTCAGCTAGTCGGTAGCTGCACTATAGCTGTGTTATCGACCTCCAAAACTACTCTTGGAATGAATTTATTGTGATTCATAATTTTCATGTATGTTGATTCGTCATTCTCAAGCAATAAATTTATTGTGATTCATAACGTTTTGTGTTTTGCTTCTTCTTTGATATTCCTTCGGGTTTTCTTTCTAATGGTAGTATTGAAATCTCTCATTAAAACGGTGTCAACATTCAACTAACTATATTCAAGTTGCACACATTTCTTTTTAACTATATTCAATCACAACATATATTTCGAGAACAAAGTTTAGGATAAATAAAAGGGTTTGCAGTATAGAGATGTAAATCTATGAATTTTTAAACCATCATGTTGGAGGTTCATATTAGATTTCATTGTTTTAATTTTTGTATTAGTACCATGTTAGAATTTTGAGTTGTGCTTGAAAACAGAACCCATGTCTGATTTGAGCCTTCTAAGCCCAATTCCACTCCCTTGCACAACCTAGTCAACTTGGACACTATTGAACCATTACATTGGACCCGCAAGCTGAGGCCTACCTATAGAAACATATCTGGTCAACTTGGCCCACTCACAACCACCTAGTAGGCTTACTTGGTGTTACGCATTCGTGTACTGTATTGATGTAAATTACTTGATTTGATTGAATTGATTTTGATTAGAAACATTTCACATGTTATTCATTCTTTTATGTTGATTAAGAAAATACTTTACTGGGTATCTATGTTAAATTGATAAACGAGAGGAGAACTTTTTTATAGTTGGTAATCTAAATATACAGGGGCTACAATAAGTAAGCACCTCTAGACTCAATCATAGTAACGAGTTTAGTCGAAATATCAGTTAAATTCTAGTTTTGATATCAGTAAATGTGTCACTTCACATTCAACTCAATCGTCGAATTTAAACGTGTGATATCATGTTATGTTATTAAAACAACTCACTATTATAACACAAATACATTCAATGCACTCAACTATTGAACTCATCTACATGCATTTAAATTCTCATTGATTCTATTTCATCAATTTATAAGGTCAATTTTAGAGTTAGGACACGAATCGAAACTCAATTTTCATAATTTCTATGTTATGCCTCGAGACATTCAAATGCACGTCACAAAACAAGGACATGATTGTCTCGAGACATGATTGCCAAGAACAAAGCAAAAAAGAGGGGAGAAACCAACAATAATCACTGTTTTAGTTCTCAAATCTGAAAAACAAGTGGCTGTTTTGTTCCCAAATCTGAAAACAAATAAGGTTGGGAAAGAAATTAGTTTAACTTTCAAGGATAAAATGGTAAAATAATAAATAAAAGTATGGGTACTTTTGTCTCTTAAAAATACCTACTGTTTTATTGGGTTTAACTGCTGCTGAAACATCCAGTCACTTTTGAGCTTATCAGTGTGATTGAAATAAATTTTGACCGTACTATGATGCTCAACCAAACAAGCAATCAGTGAGCTGGCTGGTAGCAATTATCTACCCCAACTGCACCGCACTGGCATTAAAAGCTAAACCAAATGAAGCAAATCTAGTCATAGTTAGCCAGTTTGAGCTTATTAATGATGAAGATGTCGAGACAAGTACATTGCAGCACCAAAAATCATGTAGTAGAATAATATGTGGAGTAGGACAATGTTGGGCAGGGGAACGTAGTAACCGAAGATTCCCAGTTCATCCAAACTACCATAAAATATATCCCCACCAATGGGTTAAAAATATGAATTGTAGGAGCCCTACAAGCAAGTGCCATCAGTGTTCCAAAGGAAACCATCTTTAGTTTATTGGTTGGATTTTGATCTTAATGTCATATTAGATGATCCGTACAACTTTGCACGATGATATTTGATGATGTTCAAAATCCCACATTCGACCTAAATGAAAATGTTGTTGAGCCGGACGTGGAAAATATGTCAGTTGATGCTGCATACAGTGATGTCAATAATTCTAAATTTAGTAATCCTGGATGATGCCAATGTTCAAGAAGATGATTTTAATTCCAACCAAGGCATCCCACCTAATACTGTTGCAAACTTGGCTTATTCTAGCGGACATAGTTTTATCTTTCGTTGCATAAACCTCCATGTCGTAGATGAGATACATGCCTTAAAATTTCCAAAATATCCTTATATCTTATGGATCCACACAATGAGTTCTGACGTGCATTTTGGAAATTCGGGCATAAGGTTAAAATTCTCGATGAAGGAGGTTGTAGTATGAGTCATAAAGGAGCTTAGCTTTAAAGTCAGCTTAGATTTCAAAGTCCTCATATCTACCTGTGCAACCATCTCAACCTTTCTTCCTAAAACCTTGTCTTCATAGATTTTATTGATTTTTATATCTATTTAATTTAAATTTGAATTAATTCAAAATCTTAAATGTCAAACAAAGAATTTTAAAAAAAATAATAACAAAATTATAAAAATTAAAGCAAAGCAAAGGAGGCTTCCTCTATTTAAGAAATTTACTTGAACATATTGAATTGTTCATGGTTAAAAAGTTAGGTCAAAAGTAGATGGTGTTTAATGAGCAAGTCTATAATATATCCACTCATTGCTCATTTTGTATTCAGTAAAGTGAAGCAGTTTAGGGTTCCTTTCATACATGGCTACATGGCCCATCTGTTATGCTTTCTTGAATTTGAATCATCATACTTAGGCTTCCGGTTTTGTTCCTATTAGAAATTTTAACAATTCATCAACTTATATAGGTGTTTATGGGCTTCTACCAAGATTTTAATATTTTGAACCATTTTATCTTAACTATTTTTATTCTTATAATATTCAACTTAATTAATAATTTTAAAATGTACATGATGATTTTGTTTCGTATGTCTCTTAACCCTTACATCCTTGACTGCAAACTGCTATGTGTCTTGTCCGTGTATACATACATCATCATCTTCAAACGTACGGTGTCGTGTCCTGGTAGATTACGCCTTCCACGGATAATTCACCCTATAGTTCCACCTCTCTACCTTAATCTCCAACTCTTATCTTTTATATGCACCTTATTGAGGGGTCCACTCTTTTGAGAGAAGTCTCTAAAATATCGTTTTTCGGGTAGTTGGTTAGGCTCTCAACAAATAAATGTATTATCTCGAACTCGAGATCGTCATAGTTTTGTTTCTCGGCTTCATGAAGAGCCTTGAGAGTTCACAGAGTGGAGCACCTCAGTTGGTAGAGAAAGTATGTACTTGAAGGACGCGTAGATAATTAATCAATGAAGTCGAGCGCAATGTGAATCAAACCACCAACCAAGGCATAACTAGCCTTTTCAAGTACATATTCTCTTCACCAATTGAGGCGCTCCCACTCCGTGAACCCTCGGGGCTCTTCGCGGAGTTGGGAGATAAAACTCAGGTCCCAAGTCAATACCTGTATCGACTACCCAACGGACAACACTTCGAAGACTTCTTCCAAAGGAGTTGATCTCCCTCAACAGAGTCAAATTCAATCAAAGGCGAAGATAGAAATTTTTTTTTAAGAAAGACTGAAATTAAATTGTATCTTTTTACGATAGCAGAAATAAAATTTTGCTATATTAATAGTCTCTATGTTTATACTTTTTCCCCCCTAAGGGATAAGGGGACCAAACCCCTATTTATGTACAAAACTGAAAGGAAAGAAAAAAAAAAGTCTAAAAATGGAGGAGGGGGAGCTGGAAAAGCAAAAAAGAAGGGGAGCATGTGATCGACACCGGTCAGATGATTGGCTGTCAACGTGACTGGACGATCACATACTCCTCTCTTTTTCTGTTTTTCCAGCTTTTTTTTTCTTTTTCAAACTTTTTTTTTCTTTTTCATTCTTTTTTTTACTAATACAATTAATTTTTTCTTTTACTTTCACCGATGCCACCTGACAAATCGACAACACTATTAATTTTTTTGTTCCTTAATATATCTGTATTTTTTTAAATATTTAAAAAAAAGTACATATCGATATCACACGACACAGTAATAATTTCAAAAAAATTTCTTTATTTTTTAAAATAATAATTGACTAATGATTGAGGGGAAAAGGGTGGTGCGGTAGGTATATCATGCGGCCTATTTTTATAAATAATTATTTCACTCAACCATTTTCAGAATTAATTAATTTTTATATTATTTTTGTAAAAAACCGCATTTCACAATGGCATATCTTAAAATATGAACTAACAAATCCTAATAATAATAATAATAGTAATAGATAAATCAAAGAATTTTATATTGTACAACTGATTTACTTAGGTGCCATATATCATAATAACGGCTTAATTCTATACACGTGTCTGTCAGTTAACTGCACGCTTCTTTAGTAATATCTATCACAAATAAAATTTTTATTTAGAAAAAAAAAACCCTAAATTTCCTCACGTTGTCGGCGATTCTTTCCAGGCTCCCACAAAGGAGGAGGAAAAATATCAGTTCAACGACTGTAACCACCACCTTGGCTTGAACTTGACGAAATACTCCCTGAACTTCCGCTCCCAAAGAACAAATCGGAGCAGTAATTTCCCAAATCATCAGGGGTATATCTGACAAGTGATTCGGCCCACATTTCTTTCATCAGCTGCACTCCGCCGTACTTATCGAAAAACTCCTTGTAGATGGGGCCGATCCGTCTGGCCAACGAGAGCTTTATCTCATCTCGGAGTTTCGGGTCGGTTACGACCCAAGAAGTTTGCTTCTTGTAAGCTTCTTCGAAAGCGGAGTTGAAGTTTTTGAAATGCTCTATCACTTGATCAACCGGAATCTCCGCCGTTGGATTTTCCGGCAGAGTGGCAAACACTTTACTCCATCCCATCCTCTCATAATTCGCCGCGTACTTCATCACTTTCTGTTCGTGCTTCGTCACCCAGTTGTCGCCGAGGAGGAGCTTCAGGTTCGATTGTCGGACTTTGTTGACGACGTATTGGAGATTGTTTGCTAAGAACAAATAAGAAAGCGCCACGTCTTTGTACATCTCGGCTTTACCGTCTAGTTTGCATAGCATGACGAGAATAAGCCAACCTAACCGGACTGAGATCGGCGAGGAAATG
Source organism: Gossypium australe (assembly GCA_005393395.2). Classification (NCBI taxonomy): domain Eukaryota; kingdom Viridiplantae; phylum Streptophyta; class Magnoliopsida; order Malvales; family Malvaceae; genus Gossypium; species Gossypium australe. The sequence goes on along the minus strand of CM016620.1, from coordinate 94,490,852 downwards.
CTCTCCTCCTTGTCGGGGCTTCCGAAGTAAGACTCTGGTAACGGTGATGAGATCTGCAACGGCCAATCGGCGACGATGTCGGAGAGAACGCCGCTGTAGTCGGCGAGAAAAGAGATGTAGTTCATGACATAGCGTGTAAGAGGGTGGATTCCACCGCCGGGAACCGTAGTTTTGGATGAATGCTTTTGAATTGCCATTTCAAAGTCCGTTAACATCGTTCTAACGGCATCGCTGAGCCTGATTAAGGAGTTAAAGGCGGTCGATCGGACGGTCGAGGTGGATTCGAAGCTGAAGATTGATTCAATCTCGGGCCAAAGGTCGGAAACCGCCTCATATAAATCCAAGATACGGAACATTTTCTCGGGAGTTTTCTTGCACTTGGCTACATTTTCTGGGAATCCAAACAGAGCCAAAGCTCCTTCCTTTGAAACATCAGTGAAACAAGATTCCCTGATGGAAGACGAAATTGCAAACAGTTGATCACAGAGTAATCTCTCTCCATAAAGCACCGTTTTAACCGCCCCTTTAACAGCGTTCAGCCAATGCTTAATTTTAACCTCCAAAGTTTCCCACTCCATCTTCTGAATCTGCTGAAAACCCAAGTTCCTTTCAACTCCGAGATTATATAGAGCTTCATCGACGATCGATTTCCGAATAGTTCTGTAAATTTTGAAACACTCCTTAGCGTACCCAGCTGATATCATGGCTTCCGCAATGGCTCTTAAATCCGCAATAACAGCCGACGAGCATCTCTCCACTTCCGGGATGGAATCGTTCTCAGACTCATCTTCTTCTGAATCTGAAAAGCTCGACCTGGAAACCGATGGTCTAGAAGATGAGTGATTGGAAACAGACTCTGGGTCAAGGTAATTCCGGTTGGACTTCAAAATCTGGTAAAACTCCCTCTCGAGGCGTTTCATGGCGGTTTGCATCAGCGTTTGAGCTCGCACAAGTTTATCGGAAGTGGGTTCAAGCGAAGCCAAGTATCGCATAGCTTTCTGCAAACCCTTAATGGAACTCAGATACCGTTTGGCTTCATCACGATTGTTTTCGGAGAAAAGAGAAGCAATGTTACAGTAGGAGACATGGTCGTCGCCATATAAGGAATCCCATTTAGTGATGCTAAGTTCAGCAACTTCAATATTTTCTTCAATTAATGACTCGGTGAAAGTACGGTGATGGGTAGGAGGAGATGGAGATTTGGAGAAGATGGTCCTCATTCCCTTGGTGTTTTTTTTTTTTTTTTTCAGACAATACAAACAAGTAATTGTATGAAAGCAGGGAGATGGGCAAAAATTAAGACAAAGAAACAAGAAATATGGTAAAGGAATGAAAGAGAGGGGGGGTATATTTATAGAAATAGGGACGCAGGAAAGCGCGAGGATATGAGTTGAAAAGCGGTTCAGAGCGAGGGGTGGGAAGGTAACTTAAAATAAGAACACTGTTGTTATGCGTAAAGGAGTCCACGCGGTATACGAATCAAACTGTTTCTTTTTGTATTTGGTTGAGGAGCTGATAGTGACCGGTAATCAAAGAAAGGCGATGAGCCAAACAGCTTTTCTTTCAATACAAGAAATTACCATGCGTTCAATCGGCTCATATTGAGTTCTACATCTCGCAACTGTGAAAAGTATTTGGCATTATCGTTTCGCAATGTAGGACAGCCTTTCTTTTTGTTTTGTCAATTTCAAGCCACACCAATTTCGGAATTTTTTCAAGTAACATAACCCAACTTTAATTATTGCAGCAAAAATATCTATAATACTTTTTTTATTTTACTTTTATGGTTAATGTTTAAGTTTTGTATCCTTTCTCTATGAATCCACTAACCTGCATTATTAAGATATGTTTTTTATTTTTTTAATATTTTATTATATTTTTATAGGGTAATTGTAACTCTTTAACCTTTATTGTAGAGTATAAAAATTCCACTAATGCCAAATATTATTCTTTGTCAATAAATCAAATTATAATAATATAAGTGGATTTTTTAAAATAAAAGGCGTAATGATTTTCTTGGCCCTCTAACTTTACAAAAGAAGCTATTTTAGTCATTCATTTAAATTTTAGCATTTTTTAGTTCTTAAATTTATGTTGTTTGTCAAATCACTCCAAAATAAATAGAAAAACTTACGTTTTGTTAACATTGCAGATGTGGCATACATGTGGATGCCACGTTAGAAATTAATTAATTTTTTAAATTTTAATTAATTGTTAATGTGACATACACTCAGCAAAGTTGACAAGCATTAATTTTTTCATCTATTCTCAGGTGATTTGACAAATAACGCAAATTTAAAAGCTAAAAGAAGCAAAAAAATAAAATAAAGGACTAAAATAACTTTTTTTGTAAAGTTTGAAGATCAAATAAATCTTTCTTTTAAAAAAAAAAGTTTTATTTAATGTGCCATCATTTGATTCATTAACGATGCACAAATTGTTTGTATTTATCAATTATAATATTAATTATTTTTATAATTTATTTTTAAATTTGGTATGTTACATTAATGATATGATTAGGAAATTAAAATTGTTTAATGCTCATCCTAAAGTGTTATAGTTTAGTACTAAATAAGTGTTGGATGTAATAATAAGACATATTGCACTCTTTGGGAAAGAATGAATGTTTGAAACTTTATACGACATTGTTGAGAAGATTAGATCATAAAACCTAGAATATTTAAATAAATAAAAAACTGTTTTATCGTAGTAAACAATATATTTGTAATATTTAAAAACAATATTATTAATAAAAATAATGATTGTAGTTAGTGTGCAATGTGGGAACAAGTCATGGAATTCCTCCAGCAGCCGGATCTTCTCTTGTTTCTGATGCATTCAACAACAAAATGCAAAATGCATGGTGATGGCTGCGATAAAGCTTTTCTGCGTCTGGTTTTGTAGCCATTTTGGTGTAAAAAACCGTACCCAACTTGTCAGGTGGTTGAATATAATAATAAAATCAAAGGGGATTGAGGAATGTTTGAGTATGAAGCAGCTCATGCTTCCAAGATTTGGATTAGGAGAATATATTGGCATTCATCAAACTTTTTAGCTTTGGAAACTTCGCTTGTCCTTTTAATTGTCGGAATTCAGGAACTCTCTGAAACCTCATTATTCCGGAAGCATGGAGTTTCAAATGCATTTACATTTTGTTGTTGGTATTTAAATTTTAACATATTTATAATTTTTATTAACTTATAACATATTATGTACACTTGCATTAGTTATTAACAATTTATTTACTTACAACGAATTCAACATAAAAAGGGTTGGTTTTCTAATTTACCTGCTTCATATCAATTGATGTTCTAAATTGCAAATAAAAGAAAAACACGAATGGTCGGCCAAGTGGGCGTCAAAGCAGTCCATCATATTTCTACCTTTTCTCTTACATCACCAAATATGTCATTCCCACTTCCCACCTCATCGCTTTCTTAATATCTACCTTTCACAAATATTTTAGCTGGTATTTAAATTCAACCTCAATTTATATTTTGTCATTTACGTTGATTGATGTAGTACTGATAGTCAATTTAATGATGACGTATGATAACTTTTCATTATATCATATAATGAACATAAATTAATAAAATTTAAAAATCTTTAAAACTAAATAAATGAAGGGTTAAATTTTTGTCCAGGTTCATTTTTAATATGAACAATATATATATTTATTAATTTATATATTTTTAAGTTTTTTTAAATTTTGAAATTTATATTTATCACATGGCATATTGAGAGGCTATCACGTATAACCAACAAATTAGTCATCAGTGCCACATTAATATAAACTAACGATGTTAGTGTGTAGGTAGTAACTTAGGTGACGAAATATAAGTTCAAGTACCAATTAAGTGCTTTTTGACAAGTTCAAGAAACAAACTATACGTTAACCATTTTATTTTTTAAAGTAGACAACATGAAACTCTTATGATTTATTTTTAACAAAGGGAACAAAATGTTTTTACTTATTTTTTAATTTAAAATTTAAAATTATATTAATTATTTTTCATTTTATATCTAACTATGTTATTATACTAATAACCAAACTAAGACTGAAATGATATAGTATAGCTTGTTATAGCAATTAATTAATATATATATATATATATATATATACCTTTTCCTAGAAATGATTAAAGCATATATGTTAAGAGTTGAAAAACAAATGAAGTAGTACGTGCATGAAAAGGAAGCAGGAGAAGATGGTCAAAACAAAAATCATTAACAAATGCTTTACCTTCACATGTCATGTTTCCACTAACATTTCTTCCCGTATAACTCGTCACCTTCTGTTTTTCTACTTTCAACCATTATAATTTATTTTACGCCTTTTCAGGCCTCTGCTTTCTTTCCCCCAATTTCTATTTAGTACAATTTCTTTTTTAAAAAAATTTATTATAGTATAATGTCTAAAATTATTTATAGTCCCTCCTCAATATATAAATAGAAGGATAATACGCTTCAACGCACTCGAATCTATATTTTTTTACATTAACAATAATACTCATATCAATCGAACTAAGACTAAATCTATAAATTTAAACAAGTTTGTTATATTATAATGTTCAGGGATAAAAATGATACTCCTTTAATGACTATATAATAAAAAACAAATAATAATATAATAAACTTAAATTTAATAAAAAAATATTTTAAATATTAATAATTAAATTGATATAGTTAAATCTAAAATATAAAAAAAATTAGGTTGTAACGCCACCAAACAGCCCACATTCTTAGTGGGGGAACCGCATAAATTATGAGAATATAAAGATTTTAAAAATTCATGAATGGTGGGCGCCAACCAGCAAATCCAATGCGTTCTTCTTCTAACACACACCAAACTGATATCAAAGTGTACGAATTTGACATTTGACCCAATTACCTCGAGCTTTTTCTAATTCCCAATACGATTAGGGAGAATGGTTTAAATAATTCTTAGACCCAAATAGATTTACTCATGAGTAGGCTATTTATCTAGATTTGTCTCAACAATAAAAGAGTTTTAACAAACATATTATATCCATAAAATGGGTTTAGATAAAATTTAAGATTCATTTTTTAACTCGAGCTCGCCCAAATATATTATATTATAAAATTAATTATATTAATTATATTTGTTAAATAATAATTATATATATTTATATTAAATCACTAACCTAACAACAATTAAATATATTACACAAAACCTAAAAAAAAATTATCCAACTAAATAATCCAACATAAAATATAAAATTTTAAAAATTATATTTAATACAATAAAACATTTATCATATTTATTTGTGCGCTTTAATATAATAAAACATGTATTATATTTATGGTAGTATTTTTTAATTTAAATATTTTTTAATGTGTTAAAAAATATTTATATTAATGCTTTTTAGTGCATTTAGTGTATTATATTTTTAAAAAAAGTTTATTTTTAAATAAAAAACTAATCTAGAAAAAAGTCAAATATGGGCAAGTTGGGCTGAGACCGGTTTTATCTTCTTTAAATTGAGTTGGACTTGGTCAAAAAAGTAAGCTCATTTTTTGGGCTACCCAAGCTTGAAAATTTGATTTAGGTTCTGTTTAGCTGTGTTTTTTAGAAATACTTTTGACATGAATAACACTTTTAAAGGAAATTTTTAACTTTTCAAAAGCACTTTTGACAGCTTAATTATATTCACCCCTCCAAAACATGATTGTACATGCCCAAATTTGCTTGGGGCCCATTAGCAAATAAACCGAATAAATAAAAAGAGTCCAAAGTCTTAAAAGTCCAAATTACAGAATAAAATAGCAGGCCCAAAACCCCAATCAGTCAAACCCAATAACAAAAAACATAAAACCCAAATCATCCCAAAACTAAAAACCAAACAAAAACCCTAGGAAGACCTCTAGCGCCGCACGCTTCCGTACACCGCTACATCCGCACGCCGTACCTCCGCAGCTCGTTCCACGTTGCTCCGTACCTGCAAAAAAAGGACAAACAACGACAGCAAAAAATAACAAAAAAGAATGTATTTTATGTTATTTCGGCTATAAAATCAAAAGAGAAACCCTTGTAATTTTTTTACACACAAACGAATATCAAAGAACATAATAGAAAAAGTTTCAAAAGAGGTGATTCCTTTTTTCTTATTTTATTTTCGATTTTCTTTTCACTTTGTAAAGGGAAACAAAAAAACAAAAGAAGGGTTAGAAGAAACAAACCTTCGAATTCCGTCGCCGGGGACGATTGAGGTAGCCACTTCTGATGAAAAGTGGCCGAAAAATCGAAAGGTTTTCGGGCGATTTGAGGCCAGATTCGGGCATAGAGAGGTCGAAACAGTCGAAATGGCCCCTTTTTCGGATTCCAGCTGCCATACACGACGGTCACCGCCGTTGTCGGTCGACGGCCACGACGGTCGGACGATGGCCCTATTGGTCGGAGAAAAGGGAAGAAATTGAGAGAAATTTTTAATTTTTTTTAGAGTAGGGATGAAAATGAGGTTTAAAACTTTTTTTTGGTTTATATAGATGTGCGAAACGACGTCGTTTCGCTGTGGCTCTTTCAATGCCAAAATGGCGCCGTTTAGCTCCTTGACCCGCTTGTTTTGCAACCTTTGAGATATTTATGCCCATGGTCCTTCCGCTTTTTCGCCCTCTCTCGATTTGGTCCTATCCATTCTTTTTGTTTCTTTTTAATTTTACCCCGTGGTTTCTGCATTTGTTTCGCTTCAGTTCCTACTAAAACGTTGCGCTTTAGGGACAGGGTGTAATTGCCCAGTTAGTCCCTCCTTTGTAGCGTGCGTTTCATTTTGGTCTTCCGTTCAGCCTTTTTCTTTTATTTATTTATAATTTATCCTTCTGACTTTATTTTAATTTTGATTTAATCCTTTACTTAGTATTTCAATCCTCTTATATAATGTATTTATATTTTCATTTGTTTTTGTTTATTTATCTTTTTCTTATATTTGAATTTTTTATTTTCACCTAATATTTTATTCATCTATTATTTATATCTATTATTTGTTTGTTTATTGTTTATTTACCTTTTCATTATGTAATGTCATGTATATTTATTTTATTCATTCATCCATTTTTTTACCCCTTTTAAATATTTAATTTTAATATCCCCTACTTGTTTATCCTTTTTACTTAAATTTAATGTCATTGGTTTCGTCTGTTTATTTATTATTTTACTTTCTAGATTTTTAATTAGATGTTATTTATATTTCCCTTTCTTTTATTCTGTTCTAAGTTATTTTTTATTCATTCTGTCGTTAATGCTATGAATTAATGTTCTTATTTGCATTGTTATAATCCTCCATTATTACTAAATAAGTATTAATTATGTCATGACCATTATCATTTTCATAATCAAATTCACATTAATTTTTTACGCTATACTTATAAAAAGAAATTTTCAAAGTTAAGATAATTTGTTTTTTTTCGTATTTGGAAATTCGAAAGATCGTTCTTTAACTTACGGGATTTTGAGTTTCTCGATAAATCCAAATACCCGAACATTTTCAAAGCATAATTTTTTTATAGTCTCGGGAATTAGGAAAATCGTGTTTTAACTTATTGAATATGATTTCTTTCTAAAACCAAGATAGTCAAATATCTTCCAAAATAAATTTTTTGACATTTATTCTCGTATCGGGAATTTAAGACATTATGTCCTAACTTATGGGATGTAATCCTTTTTATCGATTAACGTAAAATATGTCTTATTCTCGAAAATTTTCAATTTTATAACAAAGGATCGTATTTTAAAATTTTTCAAATTTTCAATTTTCGACACTAAAGACATCAATTAATCAACTATGTACCAATTTTGGGCGTATCGAGGGTGCTAACCCTTCCTCGTGCGTAACCAACTCCCGAACCCGTTTTCTGGATTTCGTAGACCAAAAATCATTGTTTTAATAAATCAAAATATTTTATTAAAATGATTAAATTATGAGGTGATCCGATCGCACCTCATAAAAAAGGATTGGTGGCGACTCGCATTTTTCATGTAACATCCCGAATTAGGGCCTAGTCAGAATAGTGGTTTGAGACCATGAATCTAAAGTAGAAATAATTATTTTATGACTATTATGGGGTTTATGATATGTTCGTATGCATGTGTAAAAATTTCATGAAGAAATTTTAGGCATAAAGTGTCCAATTTGACTTTTGGACTAAATTAAATAAGTTGCAAAATATGAGGTCTTAGAAGATTTAAGTATGAAATAGCTTGGATTATCAATTTGAGGTCTACAATGTGATTAAATTGTTGTGTGAAAATTTCGTTGAGAAATTTTATCGAAAAAGTGTTTAATTTGATTAGTAGGATTAAATTGTTATACGTGCGAAGTGTGTGTTTCAGATGATAAAGGGTGCAATTGTGATGGGTTTTTAAAGTGAAGGTCCTTATGAAGAAATTAGTCCACTTATAAGTTGATGGAAGATATTTGTTTGGTATTTTTGAAGTTAGTTGAAAAGAAAAAGGGCAAATTTGGAAGTTAAGTTAAATGGTATAATAAGACAAAAATAGTAAAAGAATAATAAAAAAATAAAACACCCTTCTTCTCTTCTTCTCCAGCAGAATGTGAGAAGAAAAAATGGCAGCCATGGAGAAAGCCATATTCGGCCAAGCTAAGGAGCTTGATAGGTGAGTGGTTTTTGTCCCGTTTTTAATGATTTATACGTTTTCGGAGTCGTGGTAACTCGATTTAGTTATCCCGAATCTTTATTTTCAAAATTGTTGAAGTTTGTGAATTTTGTCATGGTTGATTAAGTGTGTATTTTGATGATTAACGGTGGATTATGCATGTCCATGAGTAGATGAACAATTTTTACTAAGTGATTTTCGATGAAAACGAGTAAAACGAGTTAATTGGTAAAAGTTGTTATTGTTCATAAGTATGTGTTATAGTAGGAATTTGAAGTTTCTATAGAAGGGAAAAATTTTCAGCATGTCATAAAACATAAGAAAAAGGAATAAAGTTTAATTTTCGAGCCTAGGGGCAAAATCATAATTATGCAAAAGTTTAGGGGTAAAATTGTAATTTTACCAAAGTTTGAGTTAGGGACTGTTTTGAGTAGTGCATTAATTAAATAAGTAAAATGTGATGTTTTAGACCCCGAAAGATGAGATTTGGACCTAGAACTAGAAGAAAATTGAAAATTGGGAAAGTTGGTAAAACGGTTGTTTCGACATTCGAGGTAAGTTCATATGTTTAATAAGCATTTAATTATGCATATTTGGATGATAAATCGATATTTTGGACATAAATACTTTAGTATTGAGTTTCAGATATAATGATTAATGTCGATAATAATTCGATATTGGAAAGAGAACTTGTATAATTTATATGTTAGACCATAATTTGTATTATGGCTTTGTATGATAATAAGAAAGTATTGACTAGCATAGTTTGAGGAGAATAAGTTAAGTTGATGACATGATGAGATTTAGAATGTAAGTATGTAAGTTGAGTAGTATTTTATTTTTACGCAATTATTGTTTTTAGCAATGCTATTGTTGAGTTAGGTGACTAACCTTGAGAATTTGAGCATGTATGTTCCAGCTACGACTTAACAAGGAATTGATATCTCAAAGTCCATGGCTATACCATGGCAATTAAGGCAAGGATACCATGTAAGACCATGTCAAGACATGGCATTGGTAAGGCAAGGATACCATGTAAGACCATGTCAAGACATGGCATTGGTAAGGCAAGGATACCATGTAAGACCATGTCAAGACATGGCATTGGTAAGGCAAAGATCCCGTGTAAGACCATGTCAAGACATGGCATCGATATTGATTAAGGACTCCATGTAAGACCACATCAAGATGTGGCATTGGCACTAAGACAAGGATACCATGTAAGACCATGTTTGGAACATGGCATTTGGTAAGATAAGGATATCATGTAAGACCATGCCAAGGCATGGCATTGATAAGTTCTATAAGATAAGGATATCATGTAAGACCATGCCAAGGCATGGCATTGATAAGTTCTATAAGGCAAGGAAATCATGTAAGACCATGTCAAGACATGGCATTGATGAGTTACTATAAGGCAAAGGTCCCATGTAAGACCATGCCAAGGCATGGCATTGGTGAGTTCATAAGGCAAGGATACCACGTAAGACCATGTCAAGACATGGCAATGGTAAGTTCAAAACGAAAAAGGGTCACGAGTAGTCCAAAGAGCAAGTCAAAGAAATGACAAGGTGAGAACATGAAGAAAGAGTACAGGTATGCATTTAAGGCTTATTTAATATTGAGATTGTAAGTAATTGAGATTATCAAGTATTAAGTAAGTGATGAGTTTTCAGTTATGCTTGTAACACTTTATGACATGATTGGCAATATGCCTATATTATGAAAGAGTGCTCATGTGTTAAGTGAGAATGTTGCAGGTATGTAAGCAAGCTATTAAGTAGGGTGCCCTTTGTATTCTGAGCCTTTGGTAAGGTTACCGATGAGTTCATCGGGAAAATCGATTAAGTGAAATTATGTGTGGCTTGTAGTGATAAGTGTAGGTATATGCATGTGTAACGTATGATCAATATGCTAAGTGAAATTATGTGTGGCTTGTAGTGATAAGTGTAGGTATATGCATGTGTAACGTATGAGCAATATGCTCGATATGTAATCAGAAATTGGAAAAGACTGGTATAAGCAAGTGATGAACACAGTTAAAGTGAAAGAGAGCAAAGATTTACAATAGAACTGCTCTGGACAGTAGCAGTGACATGAATTTGAAAAATCAGCAAAAATAGTAAAAATTGAATTATAAGTTGGATGAGATATTGATTTAAATCTTATTGAGCTTATTTTAATATAAAAGAAACAAAACAAACAAAGGATTTTTATATTTTGAGATATTTAAATTCTTGAGAGATTGGTTCAGAATGATTACGTGATCCCCTGTTCTGCCTTGAAAAAATCATTAAAAATTGGAAAAAAATAATTATGAGATATAAGTTATATTCTTGAAATCCTTAATGAGTCTAGTTTCAAATGAAACAAATTATAACATCATTTGAATTCTGTACAAGGAGAAAATTGATTCGTAGTGAAAAGTGGTCAGAATTGTTGAACAGTGCAATAGGGAAACTTTAATGAATAAACTGTACTAATTGGCTAAGCCAAAAATTCTGAAAATTTTATGGTATGAAGATATGTGAGTCTAGTTTCAGGAAAAATTAGCGGTTTGAAATTTGGAGCTCTGTAGCTCAAGAAATAAATAATTTAGTGACAGCAACTCAAGTAGACAGATTAACGTGAACATGAGTAATAAGGTATAAGCATGTGATTTAATGATTGTATCAATTTGAGAACTTGTTGTGAGGATTTGTCATGTTAAGGCTTTGATAAGGTTACAAATAAGTTGGGAAAGTGAGAACTTAGCATTATTTATGCAAGTTATGACAGCTTAGTAGTAAGCTAAATTCATTGCTAATGCTTATTATTATTTTTCATGTGAACTTACTAAGCTTTATAAGCTTACCCCCTTTTTCTTTCCCATCTTATAGAGTCCTACTAAACAAGCTCGGGTTGGAGGTCGTCGGAGATCGCTTCACACTATCAAACTATCTATGGGTATCTTTATTTATAAATGATTTAAGTTATGGCATGTATAGGGGCTTGACTAAGTCATTTTGTATTTGTGTTAATTAATTTGACCAAATGTATTGTTAAGTCTGGTAATGTCTCGGACTCGGTTCCAGCATAGGATACATGTAAGGGGTGTTACATTTCATTTTCGTTTTCAAAATATAAAGACGACTCCTTTTTCAAAAAAAATGGTTTCGACATGAAATACTTTCAAACACTTTTGACATGAAAAACACTTTTGAAGGAAATTTTTAACTTTTTAAAAGCACTTTTGACAGCTTATTTATATTCTCACCCCTCCAAAACATGATATTTTCTCTTCTCTAGTTAATTGCTTAAAAATATTCAAAATTTATTTTTCATATATTAAAATATTAACAACAAATTATAATAAATTGTTTTCTATATTCTTATTAAAATATCACAATATTAACTAATTTGAATATTATTTAAATACTTATTTGTTACTTTATAACACCATGTTTAAAATGAACATTTTATTTCTCAAAAGTACTTTTGATAGCAATACTAAACACTTAAATTTTAAACTAAACTTTTCAAAAGTACTTCTCGAAAGCAAATGTTAAATTAGCCCTTAGATAACTTGCATGAAACTTCTATGAATTGTTTATCAAAAGTTTTTTTGTTCTTTGTGGTCAAAATTTGGGAATTATTGAGGCAAATATGTCAACAGTTTATACCTTAGTGTATTTATGCTTTGATTATCAATGTTAGTTTTTCAATAAAAAGGCATACACGATTATAAACAAATGAATATCTATTTTTTTCTAACATGAATTTTATTTATTAAAACAATACTTTTATAAATAAAACATTTCTTTTAAAAATCTATAAACAAGACTTAAATCATTCATACTTTTTCATTTTTTAGTTTTATTTTATAAATAATAATTTATTTCTACCATTGTTCTTTGGTCCTCACCAAATTTGCCGAGCATTGTGCACCGTCTTTGCCTTCAACCACTAGCACCAATAACTCTTACTCTAAATCCCTTGATTTCCACGTCCGTCGGTCATCTAGCCACCAAGCTAGGAATCAATTATAAAGTTGTTGACATACCTTTCCACCTACTAAATCTTCAAGACCCCAACCTCACTTATATATCCCCAATCATTTCCACCCTTAAACAGAACCTCAAACGCAATAAAATCAATCTGAACAACAATGTAAAATCATTAAATCTTACCCTTTTCAACCTTAGGCTATATTTTTTTACCCAACCCAAATATGGTGGTAATTAATGTTGAAAAAAAGGGAAAAGTTAAATCTACTCAAGCCTTCTTCATTGTACTTTTCCCTTAAATTGTTTTATTTATAAAAATATTATTTTAATAAAAAATATCATGTTAGAAAATGACAAAAATAGATATTCATTTATTTATGAATACTTTTATAATTTTTTGTGTATTTTGTAAAATCTTAAGTATATTTTATCAAAAAATGAACTTTTAAATACATTATATTTTTAAAGTTTTTTTTTGAATTTTTAAGAATTAAGACTAAATTGATAGAGTGTATAAAATGGAAGGTTAAATTTGTTGAACTTTTTAGAATTAGAACCAATTTGATAAAATCTGTAAATAGTGGAGGGTTAAATTGTTATTATGCCAATAAAAAAAGTCACACCATTATCCAAGGGCAGAGCCAGGGGGTTGACGAGGGCTAGCCCCTAAAATAAAAAAATTTCCATTTAAGCTCCTTTATAATTTATAAAATTTTAAATTAGTAATGGTAAAATTATACTTTGGCCCCCAAAAATGATAAAATTTTAATTTAATCCTTTAAAAATTATAAATATATAAGCTATTAAAATGGTGAAATTACATTTTTACTATCATAAAAATATATAATTTAATTCTGCCCCCTCTAAAAAAATTTCTCCCTTTGCCCCTACAACATCCCGTTAGTGATTTAATGAAAGAGCAACCAAAATATTAGATTTTGATACTATTAGTAACTCAAACAGAAAATTTTAAATTTTGATGACCAAAATAAAAACTCAAGTGATTACAATTCCAGTTGCATCATAATCAATGTTGATAAGTTGTTGTTTTGATGATAACCAATTCTAAAGCCTTAGGGTTGGGGGACCATCCATGCATGCATTATTATTTATTAAGGCTAATGGTGACGTACACTTAAGGATGTAGTTGTTCTAGTTGTAATGATTGTGACCAAAGAATCTAAGTTTTGATCCAATCATAAATGGAATTTGGAAATGGAAACGCCATTGTTTATGTAACAACCCTAACCCATGTTCGTCGCCGGATTAGGGTTACGAGGCATTACTTATCCAATCACAAGTCCCCACACTCAAATGAATCTTATGACATTAATTAATACATAATCAAAACATACTATTATAAACAAATAAGTTACCAGCAAACATTATCACTAGTATCTTTTAAAACCAATTCCATTCAAATAGTAAAATCACTATTCACTAGGTCATTTAAAAGTAAAGGCCGAATAGGTATAGTGCACTTATTCATTCATTCTATTGTTATTATCATCCATACATTCAAACATATATCATTCCTAAACATATACATTACTTTCGATCATTTCAATATCACATACAATTATATCATTGTCCTTTCTACTCATCTCACAATCGAATATACCATAAATAAAAATATCAAACCAACTCATTTATCTCAAAAATTTCTTATCACATTCGGCTATGTTCATTACATATATATATATATATATATATTCCATAATATGCACATCTTAACAAGATATTACATCTATGATTTAACCATTTATAACACATGGCCGAATATAATATATATCTCAAAGGGAGAATCTAAGCTCCAAACTAAAACAAATCATGGTTGAATATCTACAAATAAGTACACATTAAATTGCTCATTAATATATCACCTTTGATAATCACATACACAAAAATGTGACCTATTCAATTCATGTCTAGTCACATTGGCACATTCAAATAATTATGCTACAAATATTTTTATCAACCCAATGTCTTATACCATATTCAACCAATTCTATGAGCTCAAAAATTTACATATAACATATTATGAAATAACTTTCAAACTAGGCTTTTAATAAATATACTAATATACTCAAACAATAATTCCATACTTAAACATGATCAAACCAACTCAAACATAAAAGCATAGCCATTTTCGCATGGCATATACATATATATAAATATCATTCGAACACAACCCAAGAAATATTGCCTATACATGCCATATGTTTCAAAAGGGGTACAACTTATAGAATACCGAAGATAGACGATAGTGCGAATGACTTTGACGAAGATCCCCGAGCATGAGCTAGCCTTCAAGATCTATACAATAGTTAAACTAACACACATACGGTAAGCTAATATAGCTTAGTAAGTTTTAAGCAATGGTAAAAATTATACAACTAATCAATAAACAATTTAATTAATCCAATATGATCAATAACGAATTCATAAGTACAAGTATGCATAACTTGTCACCATTCAACAACCACCATATCTAATAGATCTCAAAACCGAATACTCAAGTACTATTTATCCATTTCGAATAAACTCAAAGTTTAACATTCACATCTCATTTCTATATTTTCATAACAAAAGTAACTTACCTCACTAGTACCTGGTTATTAAGCTATCATGCAACACTTACTCATGTATCACTTCTCGTTTATCTCCCTTCATCAGTTTATGTCTCCGAAGTCTCTGTAATCCCGCACACATAGTGTAAATTACGTAACGTATCGCACACTTAGTGCCGTTACTTGAGAAAGAGCACACATAGTGCCATTACTTATTATTCCGCACATACAGTGCCATTTAACCGATTTCGCACACATAGTGCTCGGTATTTTAGTTCGCACACTTAGTGCCCTTTAACAGACCCTTCCTTTGCTCTTCAAAACTTATATAATTCCATTCTCAGTTATACATACTCAATTTGCCTTTTTCAAATACCAACACATTCGGCGTATACACGTTACATATATCTAGCCATATATACATGTATTTATCAACATCTCTATTTGCCTTTTTCACTTACCATTACATTCGGCAAACTCAATATACCGATATATTTATTCATAGCATACATCTATCTCTCATTTCATAATCATATATAACTAACCTCTTTATAAATGCTTATACTCATGTAACTCATTTAATCAACAATTACATATATATATTTATATACACATCAACTTAACATTCGGCTATTATATATATACATTTCATTTCATCTCATGATACATTCGGCAATAGGGGAATTATCATTCTTATAATTTATTTTCATATGCACATTAGTATTAATCAATTTCATTTCATCCAACTGCTTAAAAACTTACCTCGAAAACCGACTAATTAGGGTTTCTCGGCTATTCGTTCAACTTCGCCTTTCCCCGACCCAATCCTGTGTCTTTATGTTTTTTATCTAAATAATTCCAAATTAAACTCATTCAAATATATTTCTATTCAATTTAATCCAAAAACACATTATTGTACAAATTACCATTTTACCCCTGACATTTACAACTTTTAAAATTTAGCCCCTATTGCACAAAACACAAAATACACATAATTTGAATTTACTCCTCTAGGGCCGAATGTTCACTAGGCTTATACAAGTCCATACAACCCATTTATTTTACATTTTGACCCCTTCAATTTATAATTTCACAATTTAACCCTAATTACTCAAAATCATCAAAATTTCCAATACAAAACATGTTAATCTATGACATAACTTTAATATATATTCATCAAACATCACAAAGCACAATTTCTCATCAATGGCCGAACTCCAAACATGCATCAAAAT
The DNA here is from genome assembly GCA_005393395.2 of Gossypium australe. NCBI lineage: Eukaryota > Viridiplantae > Streptophyta > Magnoliopsida > Malvales > Malvaceae > Gossypium > Gossypium australe. Next base: position 94,474,429 of record CM016620.1, on the reverse strand, counting down.
CAGAAATTCTAGCATGGGTCGGATAGTATTCGAAGCAACGATCTCAAAAACGTAAAAATTATCAAAAACCGAGCTAAACACATACCTTTAATCAAGCTCCAAAATTGGCCGAACCTAAGGAACTTTTGTTTCTTCTTCCTTTTCTTTATATTCGGTCATGCAAATAAGAAAACCATGGCTTTGTTTATATTATTTTTTATATTATAAAACTTTATTTACCAAATTATATATATATATAAAATAAACCTTTATAAAATAATAATAAAACATGTAATGGTTGTCTTTCACCGTCCACTATAACATAACATGGGTAATTTACCACTTAAAGCCTCCAAATTAATAAAACAATCACTATTCGGCCCTTTCACAAATAACCACTAAGTTTTCATTTTACGCTATTAAGTCCTATTATGAAATTAAGCATATAAACAATCAAATTTTCACATGAAACTTTCACACATGCAATTTCACATATAATAAACACGGAGAATAATAATTAAATATTTTTTTGACTCGGATTCGTGGTCCCAAAACCACTGTTCCGATTAGGGTCAAAATCGGGCTGTTACAACTCTCCCCCCTTAAGGGATTTTCGTCCCTGAAAATCTTACCATTGAATAATTGTGGGTAGCATTCTTTCATTAATTCCTCGGTTTCCCAGGTTGCTTCCTCAACCCCGTGCTTATGCCACATTATTTTAACCAATGAGATTTTCTTATTTCGTAACTCTTTCACTTCACGAGCTAAGATACGAATTGATTCTTCCTTATAAGTCAAGTCAGGCTGAATCTCAATCTCTGATGGGCTAATCACATGAGAAGGATCGACCCGATACGTTCAATAACCTCGTACGGCCCAATAAATCTCGGACTTAGCTTTCCTTTATGACCAAATCTAAGTATCTTTTTCCACGGTGAGACTTTCAAAAATACTCAGTCACCCACCTGAAACTCTATATCTTTACGTTTTAAGTCCGTATACGACTTCTGACAATCTGACGCAGCTTTCAAACTTTCTCGGATCACTTTTACTTTCTGTTCAGTCTCTTTAATTAAATCGACCTCGGGTATCTTGTTTTCTCTTAATTCGGTCCAATATAAAGGTGTACAACATTTACGACCGTAAAAAGCTTCGTAGGGTGCCATTTTGATGCTTGATTGAAAGTTGTTATTGTACGCAAATTCATTCAAAGGCAAGTATCGTTCCCACGTACCCTCATACTCATGAACGTAGCATCTCAACATATCCTCGAGTATTTGAATAACACGTTTAGGATTGAACATCCGACTAAGGGTGAAAAGCAGTATTGAAATGTAATTTAGTAGCTAAAGCATCTTGCAGTTTCTTCCAAAACGGCGATGTAAACCTCGGATCTCTATCCGAAACAATAGAAATAGGTACCCTGTGCAATCGTACGATCCGAGATATATACAACTCAGCTAGCTTATCAAGTGAGAAATCCGTGTGTACCAGAATGAAATGGGCCGATTTCGTCAATCTATCAACAATAACCCAGATTGAGTCTTTCTTACTCGGCGTCAACGTCAATCCAGATACGAAATCCATCGTGACTCGATCCCATTTCCACTCAGGTATCATAATCGGTTGGAGTAGTTCCGATGGTACCTGATGCTCGGTTTTCACTTGTTGACATATTAAACACTTCGACACATATTCTGAAATATCTCGTTTCATACCATGCCACCAGCAATGTTGTTTCAGGTCGTTATACATCTTCGTACTACCCGGATGAATCGACAATCTACTATTATGAGCTTCATTACAAATCATTCGAATCAACTCAGGATTCTTAGGTACACATATCCGATTCTTAAACCGTAGACATCCTTCAACATCTAACTAAAAATCTGAATCAGCACTCGAGCCACATTGAATCCTTTTTGCTATTCAATCATTATCAACCTCTTAAGCTTCGCGAATCTGTTGTACGAACAATGGTCTCGCTTTCAATTCTGCAATAATCCTACCATCATCAGTCATAGTTATATCCGCATTCATTGCACATAGAGCAAATAGTGATTTTCGGCTAAGTGCATCAGCAACCACATTAGCCTTTCCCGGGTGATAATCAATCACAAGCTTGTAGTCTTTTAACAGTTCCAACCATCGTCGCTGTCTCAAATTCAGTTTCTTTTGAGTCATTAAATACTTTAGACTCTTGTGATCCGAATAGACATGGCATCTTTCACCAAATAGATAATGACGCCATATTTTCAAAGCAAAAACTATGGCGGCCAACTCAAGGTCGTGCGTCGGATAGTTTTTTTCGTATGGCTTCAACTGTCTCGAGGCGTAGGCTACAACTTTACCCTCCTGCATCAAAACACAGGTCAGCTCATTTAAGGATGTATCGCTGAAAATAACGAACTCCTTACCCGACTCTGGCTGAACAAGCACTGGAGCTTCCGTTAGTAAGGTTTTTAGCTGATCAAAACTCTTCTGGCACCTTTCTGACCACTCGAATTTAACATCTTTCTGTAATAGCTTTGTCATTGGTGCTGCTATCATAGAAAACCCTTTCACGAAGCATCTATAATATCCGACAAGTCCTCGAAAGCTACGAACCTCAAAAACATCTCGCGGAGGTTTCCAATCAAATATATCCGAAACTTTACTCGGGTCAACCCAGATGCCCGATGCTGAAACGACATGCCCCAAAAAGCTAACTTTATTCAACCAAAACTCACATTTGCTGAATTTCGCATACAATTGCTTATCACGCAAAACCTATAACACAAGTCTCAAATGCTCGGCATGCTTGGTTTCGTCGCGCGAATAGATCAGAATGTCATCTATGAATACAACCACAAACCGATCTAGATACGGTCTAAATAACCGACTCATCAGATCCGTGAAAATAGTAGGGGCATTAGTGAGTCTGGATGGCATCACTAAAAACTCAAAATGTCGTATCTCGTCCGAAAAGCAGTCTTTGGTACATCCGAGTCTCTAACTCGCTACTAGTAGTAACCTAACCTCAGATCAATTTTTGAAAATACCGTAGCTCCCTTAAGTTGATCGAATAAATCATCGATACGTGGCAACGGATATTTATTCTTTACGGTCATTTTATTGAGTTGTTGATAATCGATACACATTCTCAAGGTTCCGTCATTCTTTTTCACAAATAGGACTAGCGTACCCCAGGGTAAGAAACTCGGTCGAGCAAAACCTCTATCTGTTCATTCTTGCAACTGAGCTTCAACTCTTTTAATTCGGTCAGTGCCATTCTATACGGAGCTATCGAAATCGGAGTTTTCCCTGGCACTAGCTCAATACTAAACTCTACCTCTCGAATAGGTGGCAATCCCGGTAATTCCTCCAGGAACAAATCCGAATACTCACAAACAACTGGTACAGATTCAATCTTCTTTTCGGTTACCTTGCTGTGAATCGCATACTCCAGATAAGCTTTGCAACCCTTTTCTCAAATACTGTCGAGCCAACATCGAAGATATCACAACTGGTAGCCCATTCAAATCCGCAGATTCAATTCGAATTACCTCATTATTCTGACACTTCAAATCAATTGTCTTTCGTCTGCAATTCACTACTGCGTCGTGTACAGTTAACCAATCTATATCGATGATATTATCAAACTAGTCAAATGGTAGCAACACCAGATCGACCGGAAAACATGAGTCTCGAATCATTAAAGGGCAATTCTTGCACACTCTATCAACTAGCACACACACTGACCCAGGGGGTTTGAAACCCGAATCACAAACTCAGTAGACTCAACAGGTAAAGTCTTGCTGGATACTAATGTTTCACACATATGAATGAGTTGAACCGAGATCAATCAGGGCAATTACACTAGTATCAAAGAGTGTGAATATACCGGTGATGACATCTGGAGATGAAGCCTCCTCTCTGGCACGAATGGCATAAGCTCTAGTCGATGTACGGGCCTCTGATCGAATAATCACATCTAAAGTCCCACTCTGAGCGCCACTCCTACCTCCCACATTATGAGATGGTCTACCTCTAGCTGCAGTGCTGCTCGGTCTCGCACTCTGAGCAATACCCTTTTCTGCTGTCTCCGGGTAATCCCGATTGAAATGATCCTACGAACCACACTTGTAACAAGTGCGATTATTAGATTTACCACAACACTCACCAAAATGTCGTTTACCGCACTGTTGACACTCAGGCCTATTCGGCCGGGTATTGCCAACACTAGCAACTGATGTAGCCCGAGAACTCACTGGTGGTCGTTCTCGTATAGAGATCCCTGTGTTAGGTTTGGACCGGCTACTATTATTCTTGAACTTCTTTGTTGACACTTGAGGAAATTTATCCGCAGATCTCTTTCGAAAGTTTCTAGCTTCAAACTCGGCTTTCCGCTTTTCTTTCCCTAGCTCTTCGGCTTTACAAGCTCGTTCAACAATTACTACAAACTCGTTAATTTCAAGGATGCCAACCAAAAGTTTTATATCTTCATTTAATCCTTCTTCGAATCTCCGGCTCATAGCAGCCTCAGATGAAACACACTCACGAGCATAACGACTAAGCCTCACAAACTTGCGCTCGTATTCAGATACGGTCATACGATCATGTTTAAGCTCGAGAAATTCTTTGCGTTTAGAGTCTATGAAGTCGGTTATCGGACTAACGTTGCGTGTGTGAGTCTAGCTATACATGCCATATTTTATAATGCGATAGTGTGATGACTTCTGACATATTTAGTCCCTATTGCACAAAACACAAAATACACATAATTTGAATTTACTCCTCTAGGGCCGAATGTTCACTAGGCTTATACAAGTCCATACAAACCATTTATTTTACATTTTGACCCCTTCAATTTACAATTTCACAATTTAACCCTAATTACTCAAAATCATCAAAATTTCCAATACAAAACATGTTAATCTATGACATAACTTTAATATATATTCATCAAACATCACAAAGCACAATTTCTCATCAATGGTCGAACTCCAAACATGCATCAAAATCAGAAATTCTAGCATGGGTCGGATAGTATTCGAAGAACGATCTCAAAAATGTAAAAATTATCAAAAACTGAGCTAAACACATACCTTTAATCAAGCTCCAAAATTGGCCGAACCTAAGGAACTTTTGTTTCTTCTTCCTTTTCTTTATATTCGGTCATGAAAATAAGAAAACCATGGCTTTGTTTTATTATATTATGTTTTTATATTATAAAACTTTATTTACCAAATTATATATATAATAAACCTTTATAAAATAATAACAAAACATGTAATGGTTGCCTTTCACCGTCCACTATAACATAACATGGGTAATTTACCACTTAAAGCCTCCAAATTAATAAAACAATCACTATTCGTCCCTTTCACAAATAACCACTAAGTTTACATTTTACGCGATTAAGTCCTATTATTAAATTAAGCATATAAACAATCAAATTTTCACATGAAACTTTCGCACATGCAATTTCACATATAATAAACACGAAAAATAGTAATTAAATATTTTTGTAACTCGGATTCGTGGTCCCGAAACCACTATTCCGATTAGGGTCAAAATCGGGTTGTTACAGTGTATGTTAATGTTTGTTAGAATATGAAAAACTGGGAAACTATACTATTCTTTTATCAGAGAAATTAACTCAAAACTTTCTTCAATAAAGGTTAGGACCCCAAAAAATGTAGTACTTAAGAAATCTATTTTAGTTATTAATGGATCTAGGATTTATAATTAAGATGATCATCAAAGTATATATACCTAAGTTGATACACTGTTTACAAGAGTTTTTACTTATCTTTCTAACTACAATTTTTTTTTTTGAGAAAAAGCTGGCTTGCATTAAAAGAAGATAGAGGAAAAGACAACACAAAAGAAACTTAGTCGTTCCATCAAGTCTCAGCAAAACAAAATAAACAAAACATAAAATGCAAACAACAAATCACAAAAAGCAAATAAAGAAACCCTAAACCAAAAAAATTTCCCCTAATTGTGAGCAACAAATGAAGCCAGAATAAACGAAATTCCCTACAACCACGACTCAACAAAGAGTTGCATGAAAATCACAGTGAAAGAAATCGCAGGAAACCTCCGCTTTGGAAGATATTTGGAGTGGAAGATATTGAAAGCTCCATAGGCCAAAGTCAGTAGCAGCTTGTATTAGCCCAAAGAGCCCCATGAAATCCATTTCAGCCAATCCATCGTTGTCGCGCGCTCTACCTCTGATGGAGCTTCCTCTATCCAAAATTGTGGCTCTTGTAAATGACGACCAATGCTTGCAAGAATATGAGCTATGGAGTTCACTGATCTACCAACAAAGCCAAAGGTAATGTTCTCAAAATTTCCTATTATTGCCTAAACATCTTGCACGATCGGACCCAAGGTTGATCTATCAAAACTTGTAGAATTAATCTTCTTCACAACTGTAAGTGCACCTGTATTGATCAGAACCTGAGCTCCTGGGCAAAGATAACTGCCCATTCGCATGCCCTTGCTTTTTGTAAACGCATCTGCAACGCCAAAATGCGGGTAAGTACATGCGACTATGATTTCCCCTAAATCATTTCTAGCTAAAACACCTGATATAAACGTATTAGCATTAGCGATAAATGAAGTGTCATAGTGAAACTTTATGTTGTTTGTACCTGGAGGCACCCAAATCTCTTGTTTAGGAACAATAGTGCAAGGTTTCAATTCCTCAAATTCTCAAGTTCCAGAATGTAACCGATAATAAACACTACCAATTCTTGGATATTCAGTTTGATATCATCATGCACCAGTCGGTTCCTAGCATGCCAAACAACCAAGTATGTAATCAAGCGTGCCCCATTTTTTTTAACAAACAATTGATTAAAACCCATCGTTAACCACTGCTTGTAATCTTGACATTGTGACTCAAGTGGCATCTGTATTTGTAAAGCAACCAGAGTTTGTTTATAGACAATACAAAATCTCATCAAATGATCCACTGATTCCTCCGCTACTCGACACAGAGGGTATAGAGTGTCTGTAATAGCCCAAATTTCAGTGATGTCGAAAACTATCGTTCGAGGCCACTAAATCCAGCAAATGAGTTCATAAATTTTATTATTTAATATTTACAAGTTAAATGTGGTTTTTAAAAGATTTTTGAATGAGTAAATTTGTGTTTATAAAAATTTATTAGGTCAATTAATTGAGAAAAAAGAGATATTGAAACCTCGGTGTTATAAATTGAGCCATAAATATTTTTTATAAATATTTAAGGAGTTTCAATATGGTAGTATTAAAGTTTCGTCAAAAATTTTAATGTTTTGGTAGTCAATTAATAAAAATGGACTAAATTGAAAAAAGTGCAAAACTTGCTAAAGTGATTAAATAGCCTAATAGTAAATAAAGGAGAACTAAAAGGGGAAATAGACCATCTTAAATGGCTGAGGTGACCTAACGTCAAAAAAAAATCAAAGATATTTATGTGATTAGGGACAAAATTGGAATTTAAATAATATTTATATGACCAAATGTTATTTTAATAGTTTCTAGACATTTTTCTTCATCAATTTTTTTGTAAAAAATAGTCATTGAAGAGGGTTTGATCTGGCCTTTCATATTTTAGCTTCAAGTAAGTTCAATTCTTGCTTTTTCCTTGAAATTTTTATGTTTTTAGACTTTTACAATTAGGTCCAACTTGTTATTTCATTAGTTTTTGATTTTTTTGGAAGTTTTGGAAGATACCATTGATAAGTGCATATGACTTTAGTTATTTGATGATGAAATTGAGATGTTAATGGACATGTAAAGGTATTTTATTAAAGAATTTTGAGTGAAATCATGATTTAGGGATTAAATTGTAAAGTTGTTAAATTTATGGAAAATTCTAAAATTTCATGGATTTCAAGGGCTGCTATTGATATGTATGAAAATATTTAGGCTTGGAACAAGGAATAAATTGCATGAATTTCATTTTCCAAGCCTAGGGATGAAATCATCATTTATCAAAAGTTTAGGGGCAAAATGGTCATTTTTTCAAAGTTGTAAATTGGACTAAATTGAATATGAATTATTTTAAATTAACGATAAATTTACTCGTATAGATTCGGGTACACCGAATATGGAGTTAGAACGAGGAAAGGAGAAAATGTTGGATTAATAGATTTTATGTACACAAACAATTATCGAGGTAAGTTCGAGTAACTTAACTATGTATATTATTATGCTTGAATTAAATTGTATGAATGTGATGGTATATATGTAAGTGATGATATAAAAATCATATATATATTTTATTAAATTAAAGCTGTTCAATAAAGCCCAATAAATGATAATATCTCATAAATGGTAAGTCCTGGTTGAATAATGAATATCGATGGATAGTGGTGATTTCCCGTATGAAATGAGGTCCTGCATGTGCTGCAGAAAGGATTTCGCTCGGACAAGTAATCCATTGATCTCATTATGGAAAGGATTTAGCCCGGACGGGTAATCCTAAGTGAGCTTCTCGAGCATATGTTTCAATTAGGATTTAGCCTGGACTGATAATCCTAATTGACTGGATTTAGCCTGGACTGGTAATCCAGATCAGACTCTATAGGGAATTTTTTGTCATATAAAGGATTTAGCCTAGACTGGTTATCTGACAAAGCCCTTAGAGTATATGCGTTACAGACAGAATTTAGCCTGGACTGGTAATTCTGCTGTATAACATGTGGCTCGAGAATGTACCTAAAAGGTACTACTGGATATGAATTGACAGATTATGATTTTGTACACTTTAAGTGTACTACATGAGTATCTATCGATAATTCAAATAAATTCAACGGGCAAAGATCTGATATGAGTGAATATGGATTTGAGATAAATGGTTATAGATTGAGACATGATATGTAGAAGTATGAAATGTTTATACATGAACATAAAGTGGTTTGAAGAATATGTTCATCTATGAGAATAGATTTGTACACTTTAAGCGTACTACCCAAATGATTACCAGTACTTCAATTGATTATTAAGTAAGGTTTTGATAAGAAATATACTGGAACTTGAGATGAATTAATATAAAGTATATCTAAAATACATGAAGAAAATTTGCATACATGTTATATGAACACGTGATGTGGAAAAACATATGTGCATGAGAATCCAAATATTGATGAGTTCATATATGTGTTTCTTGAAGTTTATATGAAACATGAGACTAACAAGGGTGATGAGAATATGTGATAGGGCTTGTGAGATTAAATGGTTTGATTATACCCTATATATTTATTTTGATGATGAATGGGTGGTAAGTTTATTACTAAGTTATACGGACTTGCTAAGCATTATATGCTTACTCCGTTTTATTTTTCCTTGTCTTATAGTAAATCAGAATGCTCCTTGGATTGGAAGCTTGGCGGAGGTCACTCACACTATCCAACAGTTCATTTCAGTGAAAAAGGTAAAATAATTATGGTTATAATGGCATGTATAGGTTAAATTGGCTAACAATGGCATGTAAATATTTGACAATGACTAGCTATTGGAATGACTAGTTATGAACATGCTTGGGTGTTTGTCTCAGCTGTGGGTACCACACAGCCTAGAATATGGGCGTGTGTCTTGGCCGTGTGAAATTTGTTTTTTCATGTTTTACAAGTTAGAGAGTTACACGGGTTATGGACACGGCTGTGTGATCTGTGTCACTTGGCCATGTGAACCACACAACCAACTCACACGGGCATGTGACCCCTGTATATAAGAAAAATTTTAAAATTCTGCAAAAAATTCTCAGAGGTTCTGATTTAGTCCCGACTCATTTCTAATGTTCGTTTTGGGCCTCAATGGTCCAATCAAGGGATGATATGAGTATTCTCTGAAAATGAGTAGTAATTTACTCAAATTAACTGAAAATGTTTTGTAATAATAGGTAATGCTCCGTAACCCTATTTCTGACGATGGATACGGGTGTCAACAGGCAACCTACGTCTCGCCAAATAAGCATATGTGGGTAGGAAATTATGTATAAGTCTCCAAAAAGTAATTTTTTCTTTCCCTGGGAGTTGTAGATACCATAATTTTGTAAAAAGTATTGTAAGCATATCAGAAGTAGGCATAGGTTGGGTAATACCAGAATGTAAGTCTTGATCAATCAATAAGTCTTGATCAATCAATACCTTGTACCCACAATTTAGTGAGTACTCACCCGAACTAACATAGCGCTAGAGCAACGTGTCCAGCCTTTCTGCTCGAGCCAGAAGGATTGCAAGGACCCTCTCAGTTTGACTATAATTCAAAATAGCCCTAACGCGTTCTTCAATTCAGATACATGTCTCAGAGTTGATCAATTGAGAGACAGATATAAAATGAACATCTATATTTTGACACTGAATCTTCCAATCCCTTGGTCCAGGTATCCATGAGTCATTCCAAATATTAACACTATTCCTAGTGCCAATTCTCTAACCTACTCCCATATCAATCAAGCGCTAAGCACTTAAGATGCTCCTCCAAGTAAAAGAAGTGTAAGTTCCTTGCCTTGTAAACATAAAATTTAAATGAGAGAAATATTTTGCTTTTAGAACTTTGTCTAATAAACATTCAAGATGGGTAATAATGTGCCAACATTTCTTGGCCAGTAACGCTATATTAAATTTAGACAAGTCACGAAACCCTAACCCCTCTTACGCTTTAGGTAAGCAAAGAGATTGCCATGTAAATCATTGTATTCCATGATGCGACTTGTTATTTCGCTAGCAAAACTTATTCAAGATACTTTCTAGCTAATTACACAACATCTTAGGGAATAAAAAACATTGCATGGCATAGATGGGCAATACCTGCAGAACCGCTTTAATGAAGATCTCCTTTCCACCCATAGACAAAAACCGCATACTCCATCCATGGACTTTTTTATTAAATCGGTCCAAATAGTGATCAAACGATTGCTCCTTACTCCTGCCAACCATCATGGGCAAACCCAAGTACTCTTCAGGGCTTGTCGAAACTCAAACTCCCAACAATTTACCCACATTGTCTCGATTACACAGGCTAACATTAGTTTCAAAAAAGATAAGAGACTTATCATAGTTGACCTTTTGGCCCTAAGCCTTTTCATATTCGAAGATTACCATTCGGACATATTGAGCATCTTTTGCAGAAGCATCCCAAAAAAGGATGCAATCATCCGCAAAGAAGAGGTGATTTAAAGCTAATCGCTCCCTTCCAATACAAGCACCTTTTAGTCGCACCATAACTTTTACCTCATTAAGAATAGTCGAGAACCCTTCAGCACATAGGAAAAACAAGTAAGGGCTAAGGGGATCACATAGTCGCAAACCTCGTGAAGGGAGAGATAAGCCATTGATCCTACCATTAACCCCTACAATATAGGAAATACAAGACACATATCTCATGATCAATGTAACACCCCTAACCCCGAACCATCGCCGGAACAGGGTTACGAGGCATTACCGGACATATCAGATAATTTGCAAATATAAATTTTGTTTAATATAAATTTCGGCAGCATTTCTGCTTATTTTCATATATAACCCCCCTGCAATTAAAACCGTATTCACTCCAAATATAACCAGTTCAACCAATGCAATTTCATATTTAATCATATTTAGATTCTACTTATAACATTAAAATACCAAATATCGTTTTCTACAACAAAAGTCATGTAGTAATTTTAAGTGACCAAAATATCACCTATGTACATGCCATTTTAACACAAAATATAGTACCTACTTCTGTAGTCTTCGAAGATGTGATGAGATGAGAAATCTTCTAGTTGAACTTCTCTTCTAGACTCTTTGTATCTACGCGTTAAAATAAACGCGTTAAGCCAGTGAAGGCTTAGTAAGCACTACAAGAATAATTAATTAAACAATCGTAACAGAATATTTTAAACTCAATCAATTATCGCATATTTACTCATATATAAGTCTCTTCAACTATGTATTACTGTAAATAAATTTAACTTATCTTCTGTAAGGTATAAAACTTGCCTTAACACATCAATAATTCATTTTCATTCTCAATTCACAATATTAGCCCAAAGTAGACTTCCTAGAACACACCGGATATACGGAACAAATACAGAGGTGCATTATAATGCACAAGTGAACAGAGAGCACCAATGTGCTAATAATCAGAGAGCACCAACGTGCTAATATCAGAGAGCGCGCTAAAGTTCCTTAATGGCATGCCACTAATATCCCAGTAGTTCTAAAATTCGTCTACTTGGGCATTAAAGCTGAATCTCATATATTTAAATAATTCACATAAATATTTCAAAAAAGATAAATAACAATAATTTAAAATTCTTGTAGTACTTACAACAAAAGATTGAGGTGATATAAGTCCTTTTTCCTTCACTCCTTAATCTTCTCTTTTCCTTTTCCTTCGATTCGGTTCTCTCCTTCCTTTTCTTTTTCTTCAATTTCATATAAACACATAACATTTATATGTTAAAAATAATCAAATAATTTCCTGCACTATTTAATAAAATAAACATGCATTTTATGATAATTTCATGCTTTCTTACTTTTGCTCACATTTCAATTTAATCATTTACTCATAAACTTATTCAAAGCTGTCCTTTTGTGTCATAGTCACAAAATTATTTATTTCCAGAGCTACAGAACTCCAAATGAAGAACCGTTAATTTTCCTTGAAACTAGACTCATATATCTTTTTACTGTAATTTTTCCAGAATTTTTGGTATGGCCAATCAATACCAGATTTTTCTTAAAGTTTCCCCTGTTTTACCGTTTGACTGTTCTGACCTCTCTTCACTGCCAATCAAATTACTCTTTGTACAAAATTCATATGACCTTCTTATTTATTTCATTTGAAAATAGACTCATTCAAGATTCTAGAAATATAAACTTAAGCCCCTAATTATTTTTCTCCAATTTTTTATGATTTTTCAAAGTCAGAACAGGGGATCCCGAAATCCCTTTAAACCAGTCTTACAAAAATATAAATATCTCAAATTATAGAATTTCTTTGCTTTCCCTGTTTCTTTCATATGAAAATAGACTCAATAAGCTTTAATCTCATATCTCATCCAACTTCTAATTCCACTTATACGATTTTTGGTGATTTTTCAAAGTTACTCTACTACTGCTGTCCAAAAACAGTTTTCTTATAGCTTATTTTACAATTAAATCCTTTACCCAATTCTAACTTCAAATTCTTTCAATTTAAACCACTAATTCATCTTTTTGTTCATCATATGTTATGTTTAGAAGCTTTAAAACTCCAAAAACCTCAATTCAAATTCATCAAAACTTTGTTATAAAACTTATAAAACATCAAAATTAAAAGAAAAGGGCTAAATTAACATACCTATTAAACTTTCAAGCTTCAAATCTTTAATTTTCTCTTTTCTTCTTTCTTTTCTCTCTTTTTCTTTCTTTCCCCTGCTCTCTGTTTCGTTTGCTTCTCTGTTTCTTTCTTTCCCTCTTTTTTTTTTTAACCTTATTATATTTTATATTATATTAACATAAAATAATATTTTATTTTATCACACAAAAATCTTAGGATTTTTACACTTATGCGGCCTCAATCATTTAAAAATGGTATGATTGCCATTTTGGTCCTTCATAATTTCTTTTAATCTATAATTAAACTTTCACACCTATTACAATCTAATCCTTTTTCCCAAATGCTTCTAATTAAGTCAAATTCACCTAAATAAAACCCAATTAGACGCACAACTAGCTTCGTAAATATTTTTAGTAAATATTTACGATTCAGTTTTATGAAAACGGAGACCGAAAATATATTTTTCGGTTATTCGACTATCGGGTCACTACAATTCTCCCCCGCTTAATAAATTTCGTCCTCGAAATTTACCTGATGTAAACAATTGCGGATATTGATGTCTCATTGTTTCCTCTCTTTCCCATGTTGCTTCTTCTGAATTATGATGTCTCCACAACACTTTTACCAACGGAACCCGTTTGTTTCTCAATTCCTTTACCTCTCGAGCAAGTATCTTAATTGGTTCCTCTTCATAAGTTAAATCCGGTTGAATTTCTATTACTTCAGGAGTAATCACATGAGATGGATCAGATCGGTATTTTCGTAACATTGAGACATGAAAAACATTGTGAATTCTATCCAATTCCGGTGGTAAGGCTATCCGATAAGCAACTGGACCAACCCGTTCTAAGATCTCATATGGCCCAATGAATCTTGGACTGAGTTTGCCTTTCTTCCCAAATCGGAGAATTTTTTTCCATGGCGACACTTTCAAAAATACTTTTTCACCCACGTTATATTCAATATCTTTTCTTTTAAGATCAGCATAAGATTTTTGACGATCAAATGCTGCTTTCAAACTATTTCGAATGACTTTTACTTTTTCTTCTGTTTCTTGGATCAAATCAACCCCATGTATCTTCTTTTCACTAAGCTCTGTCCAATATAACGGTGTTCTACACTTTCTACCATACAAAGCTTCATACGGAGCCATTTTAATACTGGACTGATAATTGTTATTGTAAGCAAATTCAATCAAAGGCAGATACCTCTCCCAATTACCTTCAAACTCTAATATACAACATCGGAGCATATCTTCCAATACTTGAATTACACGCTCAGATTGGCCATCTGTCTGAGGATGAAATGCAGTACTGAAATACAACTGAGTACCTAAAGCTTCTTGCAGTTTATCCCAGAAACGAGACGTAAATCGGGGATCTCTATCTGATATAATGGAGACAGGCACTCCATGTAGCCTGATAATCTCAGATATATACAGTTCAGCCAGTTTATCTAAAGAATAATCCATACGTACCGGAATAAAGTGCGCTGATTTTTTCAATCGGTCAACAATCACCCAAATAGCATCCTTTTTCTTTGGAGACAACGGTAATCCCAATACAAAATCCATAGTGATTCTCTCCCACTTCCATTCCGGTATAGTAATTGGCTGAAGTAACCCTGAAGGTACCTGATGCTCAGCTTTAACTTGCTGACATATTAAACATTTTGATACAAACTCAGAGATATCCTGTTTCATTCCTGGCCACCAATACATCTTTTTCAGATCATTATACATTTTATTACTCCCCGGATGTACAGACATAGTACCGTTGTGAGCCTCGTATAAAATCTTCTGTATGAGTTCTGAATTCTGAGGTACACATATCCTACCTTTGAATAACATACAACCATCAACTCCAACCTGAAATTCAGAATCAGTACCTGACTCGCACTGTGCCCATTTAATCTGTAGCTTCTCATCATTCTTCTGAGCTTCACATATTTGCTGTAAAAATGTCGGTTTAGCTCTCAATTCCGCCATGATTGAACCATTATCAACCAAAGACAATCGGGCATTCATAGCTCGCAAAGCAAATAAAGATTTTCGGCTTAAAGCATCAGCAACAACATTAGCCTTACCTGGATGGTAATCAATAATTAAATCATAATCCTTTATTAATTCAACCCATCTTCTCTGTCTCAAATTCAAATCCTTCTGAGTCAACAAATACTTCAAACTCTTATGGTCAGTGTAGATATAACATTTTTCCCCGTATAAATAATGTCTCCATATTTTTTAGCGCAAACACCACTGCAGCTAATTCAAGATCATGCGTCGGGTAGTTCTTTTCGTGTGGCTTCAATTGCCTAGAAGCATATGCTACTACCTTTCCTCCTTGCATTAGCACACAGCCCAAACCATTGTATGAAGCATCACTGAAAACCACGTACTCCTTACCAGATTCTGGTTGAATCAACACAGGAGCTTCTGTTAATGCTGCTTTTAATTTTTCAAAACTTTGCTGACACTTTTCTGTCCATTCAAATTTTACATTCTTCTGCAACAATTTCGTTAATGGAGATGCAATCATAGAGAATCCCTCAACAAATCTTCTATAATAACCAGCTAATCCTAGAAAACTCTTTACTTCTGTCACATTCTTTGGTGGTTTCCATTCAAGTATAGCTTCTACTTTCTTGGGATCTACCCGAATACCATCTGCCGATACTATATGTCCCAGAAAAGTAACTTCTTTTAACCAGAATTCACACTTACTCAATTTAGCATACAATCTCTTTTCTCTCAAAATCTGTAGCACAATTCGGAGATGTTTATCATGCTCTTCTTCACCTTTTGAATACACCAGAATGTCATCTATAAATACAACCACAAACTGATCTAAATAAGGCTGAAAAATTCTATTCATAAGATCCATGAAAGCAGCTGGAGCATTAGTCAATCCAAATGGCATAACCAAGAACTCATAATGACCGTACCGAGTCCTAAAGGCAGTTTTCGACACATCAGATTCTTTCACTCGTAACTGATAATACCCCGATCTGAGATCAATCTTAGAAAATACACTAGCTCCTTTTAACTGATCAAACAAATCATCAATCCTGGGCAACGGATACTTGTTCTTTATAGTCACTTTATTCAACTGACAGTAGTCTATACAAAGCCTCAAAGACCCATCTTTCTTCTTTACAAATAATACTGGTGCCCCCCATGGTGATACACTAGGACGTACGAATCCCTTGTCTAATAACTCTTGTAACTGCATTTTCAATTCTTTCAACTCAGTGGGTGCCATCCGATAAGGTGCTATTGATATCGGTGCAGTGCCTGGAATTAACTCAATCCCAAACTCTACTTCTCTTTCTGGAGGTAAACCCGGTAATTCCTCTGGAAACACATCAATAAAATCTCGAACCACTGGTATCTTTTCAATCTCAGAATTCGTTGTACGAGTATCTAAAATGTAAGCAAGAAAAGCAGTACATCCTCTTCTCATCATCTTAGAAGCCTTCATTGTAGACACCACATTCGTCACTGCACTATATTTTTCACCGGCTACAATCACTTCGTTTCCATCTGAAGTTCTCAAGGAAATTCTTTTTCTTCTGCAATCAACCATAACCCCATGTTCTGACAACCAGTCCATACCCAATATCATATCGAACTCATAAAACGTAAGTGCCATAAGGTCTGCTGGGAACTCATAATCATGAATTTTTAAAGGACATCTTCTACACACTTTAATAACTTTCTCACTTTGCCCGAAAGGATTAGTAACTACTACTTCGTATTCTGTAAGTTCTACTTGTAACTCTTTTTCTTTCACTAATGCAATGCATATATATGAATGTGTAGAGCCAAGATCAATTAATGCAATTACAGAAGAATCAAATAAAGAGAATGTACCAGTAATCACATCAGGAGCGTCTCCCTCTTCTCGTGTTCTGATAGCATAAGTTCGAGGCCTTCGGGATTCAGATTTATCAGTTGTTTCCCTCACCAATTTCGTACCAATACCAGTGCCACCAGGAAGTTCAGGTTGTCTACCTCTTCGTGAAATCGAGCTACCTCTCACAGACTGTTCTGTAACACTTTCTGACATCTTCGGACAGTCTCTGATTAAATGATCTTTTGACCCACATCGAAAACAAGCTCGAGAAATCAGTCGACATTCTCCCCAATGATATCTCCCACAGTTCTCACATGATGATGGTGTTGGTTTTCTTTTAGAACCCCCGGTACTACCCATAGAGGTCGTCTGCTGAGTTTGTCTTGTCTGAATTCTAGATCTTTGCCCAACAGTAGGAGAAGTGTATCTAGAATCTCTAAAATCCCTCACTCTTTTTGAAAACGGTGGTGGTGCTGAACTAGTGGCTAGTCTCTTCCCAAAACTCTTTTCTTTTGAACGAGCTAACCCTTCTTCCAGTCGTTGTGCTCTATCAACCAAAATAGGAAATTCTTGTAGATGTAATGGTATAAGAGGAACATAAATTTCTTCATTCAATCCCCACTCAAATCTTCTGCACATATCTGCTTCATTTGCTATTAATTCCTTTGCATATTTACTCAATCTGATAAATTCACGTTCATATTCAGCAACAGACATGTTGTTCTGCTTCAGATCCAGAAATTCTCGTTTCTTCTTCTCAAGATAAAGTTGACTCACATATTTCTTTCTAAATTCAGATACAAAGAAATCCCAATTAATTTTCTCTGCAGGATGGATATTCATAACAGTGGTCCACCATTGATAAGCCTCACCCTTTAATAAAGATACTGCACATTTCAACTTTTCATCCCCTGTACACTGCAATTCTTCAAATATTCTTTGACTGTTCTCAAACCATTCCTCAGCCTCGGCTGGATCATCATCTTTCTTTCCTTTAAACTCTTCAGCCCCATATTTTCTGATTTTCTCCAAGGGGGATCGATGACTGGTTATAGATGATTGTGAATGTGGAACAGTAAGAGGAGAAGATAGTGGTGGAACAGATGGAGCATTATTAGTTCTCACAACTTGCTATAATAACTGATTCATTGTCTGTAATAAAGTTGCAATCGGAATTTCTTCTCTAGCCGGTATTGGTTCAATTTCAGGTTGAGTTCTTTCCTCCAATTCAGGCTCTCTATCATCTCCTAAGTTTACCGATTCACTTCGAACTTGGACTCTGTGTTGATCTCTTTCCCTATCAAGGTTTGGCGCCCTGCTCTCTACTTCATTTTCTGACTCTTCACGAGATCTATTTGACATCTTTAAATTTCTACAATATTCATAAATTACACAATTAAATAACTAAAACTCATCTCATCACATCAATTTATAAAATGGCATGTACGAATAGACTCATACTCGACCCAAGAATTCAGAAAACCTAGGCTCTGATACCAATAAATGTAACACCCCTAACCCCGAACCATCGCCGGAACAGGGTTACGAGGCATTACCGGACATATCAGATAATTTGCAAATATAAATTTTGTTTAATATAAATTTCGGCAGCATTTCTGCTTATTTTCATATATAACCCCCCTGCAATTAAAACCGTATTCACTCCAAATATAACCAGTTCAACCAATGCAATTTCATATTTAATCATATTTAGATTCTACTTATAACATTAAAATACCAAATATCGTTTTCTACAACAAAAGTCATGTAGTAATTTTAAGTGACCAAAATATCACCTATGTACATGCCATTTTAACACAAAATATAGTACCTACTTCTGTAGTCTTCGAAGATGTGATGAGATGAGAAATCTTCTAGTTGAACTTCTCTTCTAGACTCTTTGTACCTACGCGTTAAAATAAACGCGTTAAGCCAGTGAAGGCTTAGTAAGCACTACAAGAATAATTAATTAAACAATCGTAACAGAATATTTTAAACTCAATCAATTATCGCATATTTACTCATATATAAGTCTCTTCAACTATGTATTACTGTAAATAAATTTAACTTATCTTCTGTAAGGTATAAAACTTGCCTTAACACATCAATAATTCATTTTCATTCTCAATTCACAATATTAGCCCAAAGTAGACTTCCTAGAACACACCGGATATACGGAACAAATACAGAGGTGCATTATAATGCACAAGTGAACAGAGAGCACCAATGTGCTAATAATCAGAGAGCACCAACGTGCTAATATCAGAGAGCGCGCTAAAGTTCCTTAATGGCATGCCACTAATATCCCAGTAGTTCTAAAATTCGTCTACTTGGGCATTAAAGCTGAATCTCATATATTTAAATAATTCACATAAATATTTCAAAAAGATAAATAACAATAATTTAAAATTCTTGTAGTACTTACAACAAAAGATTGAGGTGATATAAGTCCTTTTTCCTTCACTCCTTAATCTTCTCTTTTCCTTTTCCTTCGATTCGGTTCTCTCCTTCCTTTTCTTTTTCTTCAATTTCATATAAACACATAACATTTATATGTTAAAAATAATCAAATAATTTCCTGCACTATTTAATAAAATAAACATGCATTTTATGATAATTTCATGCTTTCTTACTTTTGCTCACATTTCAATTTAATCATTTACTCATAAACTTATTCAAAGCTGTCCTTTTGTGTCATAGTCACAAAATTATTTATTTCCAGAGCTACAGAACTCCAAATGAAGAACCGTTAATTTTCCTTGAAACTAGACTCATATATCTTTTTACTGTAATTTTTCCAGAATTTTTGGTATGGCCAATCAATACCAGATTTTTCTTAAAGTTTCCCCTGTTTTACCGTTTGACTGTTCTGACCTCTCTTCACTGCCAATCAAATTACTCTTTGTACAAAATTCATATGACCTTCTTATTTATTTCATTTGAAAATAGACTCATTCAAGATTCTATAAATATAAACTTAAGCCCCTAATTATTTTTCTCCAATTTTTTATGATTTTTCAAAGTCAGAACAGGGGATCCCGAAATCCCTTTAAACCAGTCTTACAAAAATATAAATATCTCAAATTATAGAATTTCTTTGCTTTCCCTGTTTCTTTCATATGAAAATAGACTCAATAAGCTTTAATCTCATATCTCATCCAACTTCTAATTCCACTTATACGATTTTTGGTGATTTTTCAAAGTTACTCTACTACTGCTGTCCAAAAACAGTTTTCTTATAGCTTATTTTACAATTAAATCCTTTACCCAATTCTAACTTCAAATTCTTTCAATTTAAACCACTAATTCATCTTTTTGTTCATCATATGTTATGTTTAGAAGCTTTAAAACTCCAAAAACCTCAATTCAAATTCATCAAAACTTTGTTATAAAACTTATAAAACATCAAAATTAAAAGAAAAGGGCTAAATTAACATACCTATTAAACTTTCAAGCTTCAAATCTTTAATTTTCCCTTTTCTTCTTTCTTTTCTCTCTTTTTCTTTCTTTCCCCTGCTCTCTGTTTCGTTTGCTTCTCTGTTTCTTTCTTTCCCTCTCTTTTTTTTTAACCTTATTATATTTTATATTATATTAACATAAAATAATATTTTATTTTATCACACAAAAATCTTAGGACTTTTTATACTTATGCCGCCTCAATCATTTAAAAATGGTATGATTGCCATTTTGGTCCTTCATAATTTCTTTTAATCTATAATTAAACTTTCACACCTATTACAATCTAATCCTTTTTCCCAAATGCTTCTAATTAAGTCAAATTCACCTAAATAAAACCCAATTAGACGCACAACTAGCTTCGTAAATATTTTTAGTAAATATTTACGATTCAGTTTTATGAAAACGAAGACCGAAAATATATTTTTCGGTTATTCGACTATCGGGTCACTACAATCAATGTCACCCATTTTTCATGAAACCCCATTTGAAGCATCATCCCTACTAAAAAATCCCACTCAACTCGATCATAAGCTTTGCTCATATCGAGCTTAAGTGCAAAATTTCCTTATTTGCTTGATCTTCTCTACTTAAATGAGTGCAGAATTTTGTAAGCCACAAGTACATTATCTAAAATATGTATACCAATAATAAAAGCTCCTTAGCCTCATCAACGTAATCATCCAACATACTACTTATTCTATCAACAATAACTTTAGCAACAATTTTGTATAAAACATTGCATAAACCGATAGGTCGGAACTGTGTCATATTATGGGGATTATTAACCTTCGAAATCAACACAATGTGAGTATCTTATTGATTTCCTCAACTGTAGCCTCTCCACTGAGAATCGCAAGACAATAATTTGTAACCTCTTTTCCTATGACATGCCAATATTTTTTATAAAATAAAGCAGGGAACCCGTCAATACCTGATGCCTTTAGAGGTGTCAATAATTTAACTACAGTCCACACTTCTTCATGTTGGAAAGGACGTAATAGGTCCTCATTCATTTCTAATGTTACCCTCCTTTGAACATTTGCAAAAATCCTAGATGCATCACTTTCATCTGAAGCCGTGAAAAGGTTAAGGAAATATTTGGAGGCAATATCCAATACTACTTTATCATCAGTTACCCAACTTGTCCTTTCCCTTTCAATACCAAGAATCAGGTTTTATTTCCGACGACCAATAGCTATCTTGTGGAAAAAATTGTATTTTTATCTCCATATGAAAGCCTGTTAACACGAGCTCTCTACTCCCAGAACAACTTCTCTTTATTAGCCTCCAAGTTCAAGCTAAGTTGAATCTTTACTAATTCTGTGAGTGTATCACCATCAGGTTCCTTATTGTAAAGTTCCTTCATTCTGGACTCAAGTTTTTTCTAAGTAGGCACTCTGTTTCTCTTAACCTAATGACTCCAATTATGCAGTGTCCTCCCAGAAGCATTCAACTTAGTCGATAAGGCATTCATAGATGAGGACCAAAATCTAGAAATTTCATCTGCGCAAAAGGGCTCCAGACACCAATTGGCATCAAACTGGAAATTATCAAAACCCCTTCTTTGTCTACTTTGACAAACTATCGTATCAATTACAACCGTACAATGGTCAGAGAAAGAGTGAGTCCAGTGCCTTACAGAAAATTTCGAGAAAGAACTCCACCAATCTGAATTCGTTATACCCCTGTTGAGCCTTTCACGGATATTACTTGCCATGAATCTATCCCTCTCCCACCTAAACCATCGACCAATGAACCTCAAATCACTCAAGTCACAATCTTGCAACACAACTCTAAAAGCTTCCATGATGCTCTATGATCTCAACCTACCATATTTCTTTTCAAAGGAGTAGGCTATCTCGTTGAAATCCCCTATAACCAACCACATATATTAAATAAGTTTTTTCCTCATATTATTACACTAGTGACCAAACTATATGTGATAGTATATAAAATTATAAATCGTGGATGTATTAAACATAAGTCCTAATTATATATGAACAATACTTAAAATTATACATGAATTTTGATACAATGTAGAATTTGATACATCAACTTCGATTTAGGTTGAAATGTATACATGAAACTTTGATTTTGATTTAATTATACACATTTAAAGAAAAATATATCATTTTATTTTTATATTGAATAATATAATTATTTGTGTATGCAACATACAAATGTAAAATGGTATTACATCGACAATGGTAGTAATAATTTACGAGAATTAAATTAAATAAAAATTTCATATATAAAATTACATAAAATCAACATTTATTAATAACATTATATATTAAACCTAAATTCATGTTTAACTTTGAAATAAATTCCACTTATATTTTGCTATAAATGATATATCAAAAAATATTAAATAATACTATTAAATCACTAGTTAATTGCACTCTAATGATAATAAAAAAATTGTAAATTATTTATTTATATTTATTTATTACGATGTGGATTTCTTTGACTTAATCAACTCATATTAATTGTCGTATTGACTATTTAATTATGAGCATGCTTTTCCAGCTGTAATAATAATAATAATCGAGCCTTAAATTGTCATTAATTAATATGGTAAATTATATAAATTATCACTTAATTAAAAAAATATTTTTGGCATCTAAAATAAAAAAGTTTACAATTTAAGCACTCACGTCACATAATTTGATCATTTTGGTCACTTCCGTTAAAATCAAATATAACAAGATGACATGACAGTTAAAAAAATTGGTATAATAAAAAATCCATCCATCAACTTTTACATATTATTTCAATTTAGTCATAATTTTAAAAAATTAAATCTCAAAATTTACAAATGATCTCAATTTGATCCTAATTCTAAAAAATTCAAAGAAATATATAAAAATACATAATATTTCAATAATAATTAAATTTTAAAAAATATAAAAAAATTATAAAAACAAATAAATATTTTCAAAAAAATATAATGATAAATTTAAATTTATATTAATATTAAAAAAATATAATTGCAAGTCTTACATAATTAGCCACACTCAACTTTTAAAAATAAAATGAAACTCTGTATACTTCTAACATCAATTTACTGTATAGCCCCAAAACTATAAAATTTACAATGATATCATTCAATTTTAGTATTGAATCTAATGACAGAACAATGGATGCCTTTTTCCTTTTCAACTTATACTTGAATCAACAACAGGCTATTTTAGAAAAAAAAAATCCACTATATTTCAAGGCTTGCTATGAATTGAACTAAACTAACTATAAAAACAATCAAATTCAAAAAAACAATTTACACAAATAATTCAATTAAGAATATACTTAAGTGTGGATTGAGTCTTAGTTCGATTGGTATGAATATTGTTACAAATATAGGAGGACGTAAATTCGAGTATGCTAAAGTGCATTATTCTACTATTTATACGTTGGGAAAGAGCTATAAATAAATCTCGACATTGCCTTTCCTCGTTTGAACCTCGCCCTTAACTTTACTTTAATTTAAGGCTATGCCATCCTAAGGTGCTGCTAAATGAAATGGAAGGATCTTATCAACGTCCATGAATGATAAATCATAGATCGAACTAACTGCCGAATCGGAAAAATTGGGTACTATCATATAGCTTTGTTTCGGCTAAGTTCACGAGTTGGAGATAAGCGGACTCGAACCGCTGACATCCGCCACAGGGTAAACCACCGCCTCTTAGGCCCCCGACTGATTCTACCATAGAGGCCAACGATAGACAATAACTCCCCCCCGAACACAGCTTACAACTTTCATCGTACTGTGCTCTCCAAAGAGCAACTCTTCTCAAAATCTCAAAAGGTGCTGAGTTGGAATCCCATTCTAACTAAGGATTCTTGTGGTTCCGGAGGATCTTGCGTGATATAATAGAATCTATAATAAAATTATATATATATACACCAGCTTTAAAAGTAGGCTCAGACAGTTCCAAAAACTCAAATGACTCGGTGCTCATTATCCCACTTCCTCCAATCTTCATTTTCTCCTTTTATCTCTTCTCTCCTTTTTCCTCTTGTTCATCATCATTTTCAACTGACGATGGGAGATTTTTATTTTATTTAATACAAATATAATTATATTTATTTAATATTAATATAAAATTAATATTAATTATTTTATTTTATTTAATGTTAATATTAATACAATTATTTTTATTTAATAATAATATAAAATTAAATTTTATTATTATAATTTTTAAATATTTATTTCTATGTATTATTATTCTTATATATTATTATTTCTTATCAATAATATTTTTTAGATACTTTTTAGATTTATTATTTTTTGAAAATGTTTATGTATTTTTATATATTTATTTAATTTTTTAAAATTAGGATCAAATTATCATTTGTAAATTTTGAGGGTTAATTTTTTAAAATTATAGCTAAATTGATATAATATTTAAAATTTGAGGGATAAATTTATTATTATATCAATTTTTTTAACTGTCATGTCATCTTGCAGTTTATGATTTTTAAGAGGAGTGATAAAATGATCGAACGATGTAATGTGAGTGCTTAAATTACAAAAAAATTTTATTTTAGATGCCAAAAATAAAAATATTTAATAATTGAATGACTATCTATGTAATTTACCCTAATTAACAACAAACAGTTAATTATTAGTTTATTAACCTCTTATTGGCTCCTAACTTTAATGAGTTTGATTAATTAATGTCCAAAAAGAGAAAGTAAAGTTAATGCAATAATATATTTTCCTAGTATGCTTTTTCACTTTAAAATAAATAATTGAATAAAGAAAGGAGCACCAACAATTAATTAAATATTTTATAGCCATCAACCAATGAGTATAAAAATTTAATTAATTGGATTTCAGAATTTGGTTCTTGTCTTTATTATCTACTCTTAACTTAATCCATACCTTATTGCTCCTCCACTTAATCATCTTTTTGGGATATTTATAATTATTTCTACCTTTATAATTTATGAATCATTAAGTTGATATTTCATCCATTTAATATACTAATTTTAATTTTAATGATTCATACAAAAAATCAAGATTATCTAATTGGGAAAATCTTTGAATTTATTTTATGAGTTAATATTTATTCAATTAACATCAATATTATTGAACATTTTTTAAAATTGCGAGTGAATTTAAATGTATAATGTGTCAATTATGAAATTTTGACGTTGTTTGTAAAGGTTAAGGTTATGAGATTTTGATGTCCCAAGTTTAATTCTTATCTTGTGTAAATTATGTGTGAATTGTTTTTAGATTTATTCTAATTTCAATATCGTTATTTATAAGTATTTTTTAGAACTATTCTGATTTTGCTCCAATGTACCCAAACATCTTACATCAACCCCCTATCGTGTTTTTGGAGGGGGGTATCGATCAAGGTGAACCCATCATTAGTCATTAAAAGTATTGCAGGGAATAGCTGATTTTTGGTTGACATAATGATAAATTTAGTTTTTAATATTTACATTTTCTATCAATTTGATTTTTTTATAAAACCCTCGAGCTAATGTTGATGTTGACGTTGATGGCAGTAGCAGATAAGTGACAATGAGTGGGGGAGTCTGAAAGAAAAATGTAATTTCTATGTATAGAAGTTGATGTTGATACCCCAATTCACCTTTGTTAGTCTTATTACGCGGTGCTACCTTCTCCTCGTTTACATTGAAATTAAACAACCCAATTCGTGGAAAACCCCCAAAGTTGTTCATTTTTTTTCAAATGAAAGCAATATTGATTAACGATTCAATCTCCTTCGTCTCATTTTGCCTGCTAACAAAATAATTGAAAAAGCTTCAACATTTTAGGTTAAGGGTCTATAAGAAAAGACAATCTCAACGCAAACATTAGTTATAGGGGAAACGATTGTATTAAATAGAAATATTATCCATTTTCAATAGTTTTATACTACATCAATATTATTATTTTGAATTTCAGAATTTTAATTTGGATTTGATTTTTTTTAGAATGAAAAATTATTCATTTTCAATAGTTTTATGCTACATCAATATTATTATTTTGAATTTCAGAATTTTAATTTGGATTTGATTTTTTTTAGAATGAAAATACTGATGTGGCATAAATCTATTAAAAAAGGGATACAGATAACGTGGCGTCACTGCTTCATACAATCTTTTCTCTTAATTGTAGAGTGAATTAAATAAGTTGATAAAGGAGTTAATTTCCACTAAGACCATTAACAATGCGTAAATAATCACTCTAAAAATGCTGGTCTTTTTCTATTTTACCAATTTGATTGTTTTCCTTACCTAACAGGACACCATGACAGAATATTGGGTAAAGCTTAAAATCTAGTTCTTTATTAAGCACAATCGTTTCTTATTATAATATATAGTTCTATAATTTGGACTACATTTGCGGGTAATAAATTAAGTTGAACCATGGATTAGATGAAAAATTAGATATAATCCAGTTGGAGCTCGATTAAGGGCCAGTTTGGCAACGCTTTTGAGAAGTGCTTTTGAAAAGTACTTTTGAGAAGTACTTTTGAGAAATACTTTTGAAAAATTTAAGTGTTTGGCATTGCTGTCAAAAAGTGCTTTTGAGAAGTAAAATGTCTATTTTAGACATGATATTATAAAGTAACAAATATGTATTTAAATAATGTTTAAATTAGTTAATATTATGATATTTTAACAAAAATATAAAATAATTTATTATAATTTATTGTTAATATTTTAATAAATAATATAATTTTAAATATTTCTAAATATTAATTATTTATTAAATTTAATTAGAATATAAAAACTATATTTAAATATTTAAATATAATAATTAAATATTTGTAATTAGATATTAACACAATTTTATTATTTTAAAAATTATTTTTTTTATTTTTAATGCTTTTAACACATTTGTAAAACCCATATTAGATAAAACATAAACGTAACAAATTAAAATATTACATATTTGGATTAAAGTTTCAAAAAGAGATAATATTTATATACCAAATATAAATACAAAAAATTTTACAATAACATTTACAATTTAAAGTGAATTCATTAAACTAGAAACTATAGCATCTCTTGTTAATTCCATTTCAAAATCACTTAAATTGCTTGATTCACCATCATCATCACCACCATCATCGTCGTCGTCATCATCATCACTTTCTCGACCATGTGCATTTTTTGAATCAATAGTATTCTCGTATGCCCAGTTAATATCTTCGTATTCCATAAAATCTGCATCATTTCGACCGACAAAATTATTATCAGCCAGTGGTGTGCTCTACAAGTGTAAACAAACAACTTTCTTTTTTCTGATAACATTACTTAGTGATCAAGTAAAGAAAGGGGCAAAATTATGTTGCAAAGTTTTAGCCATCAATTAGAAGAATGCATTGTACAGCATTAACTAAGCTTTACGAATTAAAAAGTTGAATATTTACTAACTGTTAGGTGTTTCTAACATCTAGATGCTACCTTTCCACCACTATGATGCTCCCATGATATTGATGAAACAGATTTTTGTGAGACATAAGTATAGTGATCCGGCAACGACAAGTCATGCTTGTTGTGAAGATTCTCAACTTGGACTGGACATTGATCCTTAAGTTCCATAGTTTTTACCATCTGCACCTGCTGCATTCTAGAGTCTTGCTTCTCTGGACACAGTACTTTAAGAGCACAAGTAACATCATCACTCCATGGCTTTTCAAGTCCTGAATGTTTGCCACATTCGAGAAGTGCTATTTGTAATATGCAGAGGAATGAGAGCATGATAAATTTTCATATAGAAAATCTAAGACATGCATTTTGGCAACCATATTTGTAGCTGGAAAGACTGTTCATGCAACTTCACAACAAACAATTTATTTAAAATGAGACATCAAGAACTCAATCCTACCTTCACGAAGATGTGATTGCCTTGTCAAAGGAATCTTGAAATACTCTTGATCTTAACCACCTATCTAGATCTTAAATTCTATTCACCGTTTTAGTATCATATAGCATTGCCTATCAAGAAAAAGATATAAACTTCATTTTTGTTGACGTTTAGCTGCTATTAAATAATAAGGCATGTTCATACGATTCCACTACAAAGAAATAAAACTGGGAAGGAACTTAAAGAACATTTCCAGTCTAAATAAGAATATTCTTTGAAGAATCACATATTAGTTGAGCACAAGAACAATTTAAAGGGCTCTGGCTCTTCATGCTCGAATGGGAATGAGGAATAATGCATCAATTTAATAATATATTTCAAAAACAGGAAGAGAGCAACTTTCTGGGACTCATTATCCAACCATACAAGGAGTGAAGAAGGCGATAACAAGATTCGAAAATAGGTTACAGAATCATATCATGACCCTATTTTCAGATGAATATCTTTTATGATTTCCAGCAAAAGAAAAAAAACAGTACATACCACATAATATATTTATTCTACATTATCTTCCAGAAAGGAAAAATCGGATAGAACAAAATGAGGATGAACTGTGTTTTATTTCATCTAAAATAAACTATAACAATCCCTATGCCACTCCAAAATAGTTAAACTATTTTAAACCAACCAAAACCATAAATTACAAACAAATCACTTTTTGAAACAACAAAGACAAAGAAATCCAAAATCCATTATGGATTTATAATCCCAATTCACTCAATTGCTTACAATACAAAACAAAAACCCAATTTGGAAATCGATTCAGTCAACCATCCTATGGTCGACCCGTAATTCCAAACCAAAAGCTGTGTAAAAACGATAGCGGCAAAGGTTCAAATGAGAAGAATCTTTAGGAGAAGAGAATTAAGGAGTCGAACTGTGAAACAAAGGCACGAATTCTTACCCGGGAGTCGATCTGAGCCGAAACCCAACAAACAAAGATGGAATGAAACGGTGGAGTTTACTTGCAGAAAACACCAAGAACCAGAGGAACAAAGAACAGAGGAAGAAATTTCTGCTGAAAAAAAAAAGGTAACGTCTATTTGTGAAAAAAAAGGAAAAAGGTTAAACAAGTAAAATGTCAGCCTAAAAGCACTTCTGGGGTGAAAAAGCTAAAGATTTCTGCTTTTTCATCTATGCAAAAGCACTTCAAATAAGTTGAAATTTTTTCTACACTGGTGTTTGTTCTTTAATGCTTTTCAAGGAAAAGCACTTTTCAATAGAAAAGCTCGTCTTAGAATCAATAAAGAACGCAGCCTAAGTTTATTTATTTATTTTGTATTTAAGTTTGAGCTCAACTTAATAATTAAGTTTAAGGTTAGTAATACATATATCTAGAGCAATAACATAATTTAACAATATGAAAAGCTTGAAAAGATTTGTGAGCTGTTTGAGTCAAGTATTACTAAGCTCGAGCCCAGCTCGATAATTACTGAATTGAGTTTGAATTTTTTTCGAGTCAAACTCAAGTAGCTTGCGAGCACCGATGTCTCATTTACACCCCAAATTGAGACTGAAATCTTTTTCATTTATTTATCTAAATTAGTTCTTGAACTTGACAATTGTTTTTACATTAGAACTTAAATTTCTTTTTTTTTTACCTAAATTAATCCCTAAACTTGATAATTACTCCAATACTAAAATTTATTTATTTTTATCCAAATTAATTTTTTAACATTTCCTTAAAAAAAGTTTATCTCTTAACATTGCAAATTAAGAATGGAACAGTGTGTCATCTCTCTCTCCCCAGCTTACCATCCTATCGATTTTTATGTTTTCTCAAAAAAAAAAAAAAGATGGAAGAGTAGAGGTGTTCATGGGTTGGGCCGAGTTCAGATCGGGCCCGACTAAAAATTTAGGCTCATTTGTTAAGTCTGGGTTTGGTTTGAAAAATGGGCTTAAGATTTTGTCTAAGTCTAGCCCAGATAAAAATGCTAAAACTCGGGTTCGATCCACCCCGCCCGTATTAATTTTTCTAGATTATTTATTATATAATTTTTTTAAAAAAATGTAATACACAAAAAATACTAAATATGTTAAAATAAATGTTTCCCAATAAATTGAAAATAAATATATATATATGTATACTTAAATAACACTAAGATAGATGTAATTTAACAAGTAAATGCTTTTAAAATAGTAACAAAATTAATAATAAAATAAGAGGTATACAATATCCGGACAATAACAACAAAATAGTAGCAATATAATAATGAAATATAGCAAAATAGTGAAAAAAAATAACAAAAAAATAGCACAAAAAAGAGAGTAAAAAACACCCAGGAAAAGCAACAATTTTTTTTTCTTTTTGCATATTCGGGCCAGTCTAGGCTAGGAGCTAAAAAAGCTTTACCCTAAACCTGACTCGCATTATTTTTTACCAACCCTATTTTTTAAATATATATTTTTATCTAAATCTTTTCAATTTTTAAAATACCTAGCCAATCCGGCCACGAATAAAACTACAGAAGAGTTTGAGTCAACCGAATAAACTCCCGTGAAACGCTAGCCATAGCCCCATTCTTTTACTTTAGTTTTTATTTTTCTTAGTATAGGTGTGAATAGGAGTTACGTAATGGAAGGTAGTTGACTTTTATGGTTCCAAGTGGTGTGTATCCAAAGACGAAATTCCAACTAAAAATGGTGTCATTCTACACGCCTATATCACTTCATTGTAAGTCAATACCTTCGCTGAAATCTGGTTTTAACAAGTAATGGCTTCTGAATAAACTACCTTACATACATATATACTGAAAATCTGAAATTTTCATCTTGTTGTGTGGGGCAAAGTTAAAAAAAAATTGTTAGGGAGAATTAAAATAAAATTATATATTTTTAAGAAAGTTAAAATATAAATTTTCATTTTAATAATTTATATGTTTATAATTTTTAAAAAATTAAATCAAAATTATCATTTTTAAGATGAAATTACATTTACCTAAATTAACTTAAAATTTTATAAACTGGAAATTGCTAACCTCTAGAATCGCTCTTGATGTTGTGCTCTATGGTTTGAAATTTAATGGGATACCAAATTCTAGGGTATAATTATATTGCCATAAAAAGTAGTTGATGAATAGCTCATATCACACGTTTTTTTTTTTAAGACTTTTTATTATTTAGTAGTTATGTTGTGTTTTGATTAAATTCAAATATAAGTCGGTATGTTTTAGAACGAGAGACAAAATTCTTTTAATATTATTCTTCTCATTTATAAAATTCAAAAATAAAATGATACTTTAAAGGAGACATTAAATTTTTTATTATTCGATCCAACAAGATTATTACCTCATCCCTTGTTTGATTTGTTGGAAATAATTGTAGCCATATACATGAAGGTGAAGGAAAAGTTTAGGTAAAATATTGACTTTAAAAAAGTATAGAAGCATATTGAGCAACGTTGCATGTGGGAAATTTGGTTAGATTTTGGAAGTGAATAGCAACATTACTGAATCCTTCGTGCCTAAAATTGTACGTTTTTCACGTGCTGGGTTCCATGAGTGTTGTGCTTACCTTCCACAATATATATATATATATATATATATATATAATTTTTTTTTTCTTGAGATGGAATTTCTTCACCCTATATACATTCTATCGTCAAATATTTTCATGTATGGTTAATTTAAATATAGTAGTAAATATCGATGATCTTACGCAAAGAATCATATCTGCGCAAAGCAAACTTATCGATTCCAACGTAGAAATGCCGAGCATATAAAATTAAATAAGGTAGCAAAGCCTAGAGGGCGGTTGAAGGAATAATTCCAATCATTTCAAAGTCAAATTGCTTCAATTATTCTCATGGGGTTTGACTGCTTTCAAAACGTTCTTCATTGTATCATTAAAATTATTGTTATCTGACTGAAAAAACAGATAGGACCGCATAGCGCAGTGGATTAGCGCGTTTGACTTCGGATCAAAAGGTCGTGGGTTCGACTCCCACTGTGGTCGGATGTTTTTATTTTTAATTGGGCGGGCTCTCCGTCTTTTTGACGCTATTGCTGTTGCTTCTATTTTGGGTTGAATTATAAATTGTGGAGAGAATTGGACTGTGACCCAGTCCAGCAAAATAAAACACAACATCTTACTCCACACGTGTGAATTTTGGGTTTAAAATCTTCATTTTGGGGAGGAAACTAGTTGAAAAACCCAAATTTTATATTGAAGCTCAAGCTGAAGCCTAGCTTTCGACTTTTAACAATTTTCCTTTTACCCAATTTATCAAATATTTGCACTAAAGTGTGTATTTAAAGAAGTTGTATTTGATGGTAAGTGTCGAAACTATTTTAAAATCGAGTTTTAAAGACGGGGATCGACTTTAAAAAATAAAATGAGAGTCGTCACCAATCCCTTTTTTCATAGGTGTGATTGGATCACCTTGTAAAACGTTTTATTTTAAAACATTGGATTTTGGTTTACGAAAAAACGAGAAAACGGGTTCGGGAGTCGGTTACGTATGAGGAAGGGTTAGCACCCTCATAACGCCCAAAAATTGGTACCAAATTGATAGAGTCATGTCCAAATGTTTGAAATTTAAAAAGTTTTAAAATAAGATCCCTTATTAGAAGGAAAACCAAGACTTACCTATTTTAAAGAAATAAAAATACCACACCCAATAAGTTAGGGTACATCATTTTATAACTTCGAAGCTACGTGCATCTTTGTTTTAGAAAATGCTTACCTCAAGACACAAAACATCACACCCAATAAGTTATCATACAACATTTTGAGTTCTCCAGAATAAGTTTTTTTATTTGAAAATTGAGATTTCTTTATTCCGAAAGAACATAAACATCACATCCAGCACAATTGGACACGACATTTTTTAAACCCTCGTAATTAAAGTCATCTCATAATTTACGAAATTTATTAAAAGGGTATTTAGTTATTTAGCCAAACGGAAAATCGCAACCCAGCACGATTGGGCACTATTTCCCGAATCTCTAAATACAAAACATTGCCTTATTTTAAAAACCTTTAGATAAAATATTAATTTTGCAAAAATGTATTTTTTATTTTAAATAATAACCATGTGACAATATTGCATTTATACACTATCGAACATAAATATTAAAAGCAATTAAGGCATACTAACATTTCATATTTATAATAATGTAGAAAAATGACTAATAAAAATAATCACATAATGACAAACATAAATAAATAAATAAGAGAGTATGGGCAGATAAAATATATACATAATAATATTAAAAATGGTTATAAATAAATAATATACATAATATAAATAATATAAATAAAATAGATTAGATAATATGAATAAATTTTATATAAAATAAATTTTTAGAAATAATATATAATGTAACATAATACTATATAATATACAAAATATAATATAATAATAATATATATAAATTATTAAACAAGTAAAATAGTATATATAATAATAATTAAATATAAAAATAGTAAATATATATATATAAATTTATACTATTAATAGATTAATATACAAATAATTAAAAATTTAGCATAATAAAATATTTCAATATAATATTAGAATAATAGAAAAAATAATATGTAAAAAAAAATAAAGGAAAGAGGATTAAATTGAAACAAAAAGTAAATTTCAGGGCTAAATTAATAAAGAATAAAAGTCTGAATTAAACTAAATTGGAAACAATGAATTTACGGAAGGACTAAAGGGATAAATTTCCCATTTTCTGAAAACACGCGAATCCCAGAGTAAGGGTCGGGTCGATTTTCGGGTTTTTAAAAGAAACGACGTCGTTTTGGCAATGAAGCTTAAGTCCAAAACGGCGTCGTTTTAAATCCTATATAAATAGCCCAAGTTAGAAAAAAAAAATCATTTCGTTGTGTTTTTTTTTTTAAAAAAATTCTGAGAGAGCTCTCAGTTTCTCTGCCAGACGATTTCCGGCAATGCTCCAGGGGACTCCGACCGCCGTCTGCCGCCGTTGTCGACCACTGCGCACAGTGGCCGGAGTTCCAAAAAGGTTAGTTTTTTCGCTTTTTTTTACACTTTAACATAAATATTATATATTGTTAAAATAATAATAATAAAATGAAATAGAATAACAGTATTCGGAAATAAAATAAAATGAAGCAAAACCTTGGCTCGATTTCTTTTTTTGATTGTGTTGTATTTTTGTATATATCTCTCTGTATTCGTTCGTATCCCCTTTTTTGATTTACAGGTTAGGCTTTTATAGCCTTCGAATAAACAAAATAAAAAAGGAAAAAAGAAATATTGCCATATTTATTGCTGATTTCTTTCTTTTTGCTGTTTCTTTTTTTCTTTGCTTGCAGGTTGGGAATGAAGATCTTGGTGATGATGGTGGGATTCGAGCGCGCTGATTGCGGCGTGGACGAGGGTGAGCGCGAGGCGAGGGCTGCTTGCGGCGCGAGGCTTCCCTAGGGTTTCAGAAACCCTCGTTTCTGATTTAGGTCTTAGGCCTTTTGGGCCTCGTAGGTCTGGGTTTATTGTTTGGGCCATGCGGGTTTAGTTAATGGGCTAATCGAGTTTATTGCTAGTTTGGGTAATCTGTTTGGGTTAGGTCTGTTGGGTCTAGTTTTTTAGTATTTGGGTCAAAGTATAATTAGGCTTTGGGTTTAATTTGGGTCTTCTATTGGACTGTAAAAAAAATGGACATTTTGGTTTTTTATTTTGTTTTCTGGGCCGGGCAAAATTAAGTACTTACAGCTGCCCCTCTTTGCTAATTGTCGTGTAACGAGAATAAAGCAAAGACTATAAAAGGACCATTTTTACCTGGTCTTGGCCAAGCCTCGACTTCTTGATCCTTGTCTTCTTCCAAATCCGCTGCAACTTGAGGGGTATTGGAATTATCTGTTCTGCTGCTCTTTCAGAGAAATGAGTTTGACAGCTTCAATCTGCTTCTTGCAATTTCAAGAATGTCAAATTTGCTATCTTCGATCTGCTTCCTACAACTTCAGGAAGATAAGATCTGAAAGTATCTTCGATCTACTTCCTACAACTTCAGGAAGATAAGATCTGTTGTCTTTAGTCTGCAACTTTAGGGATACAGGCTAGTATCTTCAATCTGCTTCCTACAACTTCAGGAAGATAAGATCTGAAAGTGTCTTCGATCTACTCCCTACAACTTCAGGAAGATAAGATCTGAAAGTGTCTTTGATCTACTTCTTACAACTTCAGGAAGATAAGATCTGAAAGTGTCTTCGATCTACTTCCTACAACTTCAGGAAGATAAGATCTGAAAGTATCTTCGATCTGCTTCCTACAACTTCAGGAAGATAAGATCTGTAAGTGTCTTTTCGATCTGCTTCCTACAACTTCAGGAAGATGAGATCTTCTATCTTCAGTCTACTCCCTACAACTTCAGGGATATAAGGCTAAAATTCTTTTCGATCTGCTTCCTACAACTTCAGGAAGATGGGATCTTCTTTCTTCAGTCTACTCCCTACAACTTCAGGGAGATAAGGCTAAAATTCTTTTCGATCTGCTTCCTACAACTTCAGGAAGATGAGATCTTCTGTCTTCAGTCTACTCCCTACAACTTCAGGGAGATAAGGCTAAAATTCTTTTCGATCTGCTTCCTACAACTTCAGGAAGATGAGATCTTCTGTCTTTAGTCTACTCCCTACAACTTCAGGGAGATAAGACTGAAATTCATTTTGATCTGCTTCCTACAACTTCAGGAAGATGAGATTTTTTGTCTTCAGTCTACTCCCTACAACTTCAGGGAGATAAATTCTTTTCGATCTGTTTCCTACAACTTCAGGAAGATAAGATCTTCTATCTTCAGTTTACTCCCTACAACTTCAGGGAGATAAGGCTGAAATTCTCTTCGATCTACTTCCTACAACTTCAGGAAGATGAGATCTTCTTTATTCAGTCTACTCCCTACAACTTTAGGGAGATAAGGCTGAAATTCTTTTTGATCTGCTTCCTACAACTTCAGGAAGATGAGATCTTCTTTATTCAGTCTACTCCCTACAACTTTAGGGAGATAAGGCTGAAATTCTTTTTGATCTGCTTCCTACAACTTCAGGAAGATGAGATCTTCTGTCTTCAGTCTACTCCCTACAACTTCAGGGATATAAGGATAAAATTCTTTTCGATCTGCTTCCTACAACTTCAGGAAGATGGGATCTTCTTTCTTCAGTCTACTCCCTACAACTTCAGGGAGATAAAGCTAAAATTCTTTTCGATTTGCTTCCTACAACTTCAGGAAGATGAGATCTTCTGTCTTCAGTCTACTCCCTACAACTTCAGGGAGATAAGGCTAAAATTCTTTTCGATCTGCTTCCTACAACTTCAGGAAGATGAGATCTTCTGTCTTCAGTCTACTCCCTACAACTTCAGGGAGATAAGGCTAAAATTCTTTTTGATCTGCTTCCTACAACTTCAGGAAGATAAGATCTTCTATCTTTAGTCTACTCCCTACAACTTCAGGAAGATAAGGCTGAAATTCTTTTCGATCTGCTTCCTACAACTTCAGGAAGATGAGATCTTCTATCTTCAGTCTACTCCCTATAACTTCAGGGAGATAAGGCTGAAATTCTTTTCGATCTGCTTCCTACAACTTCAGGAAGATGAGATCTTCTATCTTCAGTCTACTCCCTACAACTTCAGGGAGATAAGGCTGAAATTCTTTTCGATCTGTTTCCTATAACTTCAAGAAGATGAGATCTTCAAGTGTCTTCGATCTACTTCCTACAACTTCAGGAAGATAAGATTTGAAAGTGTCTACGATCTACTTCCTACAACTTCAGGAAGATAAGATCTAAAAGTGCTTTTGATCTGCTTCCTACAACTTTAGGAAGATGAGATCTGTTATCTTGATCTTCTTCTTACAACTTCAAGAAGATGAGATTAGCTATCCTTGATCTGAAAACTTATCGATATTGCTACACCGTCTGCTGAGGGACATGTCTTGTAGATTCGGTTTAGTATGTTTATGTCACATGACTAAGATGCTATGATCAGAATGACTCAAATGCTTCTAACTACATGTAACACGTCATGAAGATGATTCCTTTTAAAGGATTAGGATGCAACAATCGAAATGAATCAAATACTCCTACTGAAATTTGCTATGATACAAAAATGTTATGAGTATGATTCCTACTCTAAGTGTTATCACTCATTTGTTTTTCATTCTTGTTTATCAATCATGTTCTGCTCAACCAGCTTGGATCTTGAGACATAAAGTTGGTACTTCCCACTGTAACTTCGGGGAAATAACATTTGGTTTCTTCCATTCTTCTGTTACCACTCAGAGGTACAGAACTTATATCACTTTCAATCTGTTACACCATTCTCTGGGTGTAATGACTAGATGTATGTGTCTGAATGGATGTAGGGTATCCCGACAATGATCCCCTTTTACATTTGGATTGACCTTGTTCGACATTTGCCAATATGGTGTCACTAGCGAAGTTGTCTTATCCAATAGCAATTTGAAGAGATAATCATTTTTCAATGTTTCCAGCCATTAGGCTTGGTGAGTTCTGAACAATAGTCATGTTTCTGATTCCTCGTATTATTTAGAAGCTTCTAGAGTAATATGCGAAACTCCTTTTATGAAAGTGTTATTAGTCCATAAATCGTTATTTCAATATAAAATGCTTGAAAAAGGTCACAAAAAATGGATAAGAAAGAAATTAATCAGGAGCATAGCTGAGAAAAAATAATTTAATCAAGGATAACCCAGGCAATAAAAGGAAATTGATTTGGGTGTATCTCAAAAAGAATAAACCAATCAAAGATAACAAATTCAAAAATGGGTAAGATAGAAGTTAGGTGCCCCAGATATCGTAGCCTGAGCTTCTCTGTTCAAACTTCTTTAGAACCATTTTGAGCTCAATATGTGTTTAGGGGATCCAGAGTACTCTGTCAATGCCCCAAGACGTAACATACTTCTTCATTGTTAATTCAAATATAGCAAGATTACTGTATGCCCCACTTTTGATCAAAATTTGAGCCGCCATTTTCGGATTTTCAACTCAAAGCCCCTTTTGGTCTCAAAGTGCCCTT
This sequence comes from Gossypium australe, assembly GCA_005393395.2. Taxonomy (NCBI): domain Eukaryota; kingdom Viridiplantae; phylum Streptophyta; class Magnoliopsida; order Malvales; family Malvaceae; genus Gossypium; species Gossypium australe. The sequence continues at coordinate 94,435,959 of CM016620.1, read as the reverse complement.
TGCCTTGGCCTCTCCTTTTTTTTTCTTTCTTTCTTTCTTTTTTTTTGAAATTTGAAATTTGAATTTGAGTTTGGACTCAAGGCGTCCTTTGCGGGTTTTCACCTTGGCCCTTTTCCCTTTCAGGTAAAATCCTTCTTGACTGAACCTGAATTCGCCAGATTGGGTAAGTCATCGCCATTCATCTTGGTCAATATCAATGCTCCTCTAGAACAGGCCCTACATAAGTCCTTCCCAATTTGGCATATGTTTTCCTCTAAAATCGTTTTGTAGAGGAAAAATCTTTTTCAACATCAGGTTTCGAATTCCCTAAGATGAACTTCTTTAACGTAAGCTCGCATCATCTGACCGTGATTGATAACTTTTAACCCTTTCTTCGATTAGGCTCAAATGAAAAAACACTTTAATTCCATAAACCAATGGATAAGATGTTGCCCCAGCGAAGGTTCTAGCTGATGTTCAATAAGACAGAGGGTAACGGTAGCTTCTTACGCCAATCCTTACAAGTCTAAGTCACTTTTCATAGTTTTTTTTTGGCAACTTTTGCTTTGCTGTGATATACTGCCTGATCTTTGGACAAACTGTAAACTTTAACTTTGTACAGTTGTGCATTATTAAACGTGATCCTTTATGGCATTCTTTGCTGGTATCTAATCCTTTCCTTTATTCTTTTTTCATCATTTTTTTTGGATTTTTTTGAATTTGATGACTATCAACTTCGCAACATTGGCATATGAAGCTACTTCTACCCTCTTAGCGAAGTAGACAACGACCATGACAGTAAATTGATAACAACTAGAAGCGTTTGATAAGATTGGACCCATCACACCTATGCCCCACATATAGAAAAGTCTGTAAAGAAAATAGAAGAGTTACATAAATCTCGTCTTCTTCAATTCGGTATTTGTGGTATGACTGATGCAATCCCTTTCATGGTAGACCAATAGTGCCCTATCCTCTTGTTTAGCCTGCGTCTTATTAGTCTAGGCATGTCCTGATATGATCGTGCGAAAACATCTTTGAATTCTCGAAGATAATTCAATAATGTCTCGCCTTATTTCTGTGATGAGCTAGGGTACAATCTTCACTCATTTCCTATGCTTGCAATATCCAGTGACCCTTTGTAGAGTAAGGTCTGTTTTTCATCTTGTTCTACCATCCTTAACAAATTAGAAGGTAGGTTACAATCTTTGTCATCTTCGAAGTCTTGAGATCCCCTAAACCCATATCTCATTCAAAAAAGGAGTCAGTAACAACGTCGCTCACGTCGTTGATATCTGGGTACCTATGTATGAAGGCAAGAAATCCAAAGATTAAATTATTCTAAGGATAGTTATTTGTATGGTGATGAATGAAGAATGAAAGAATATGCTAATAAAATGAAAGAATGTACAGTATGAAATAGAAAGAATAAAAGAATATGTGCTTAAAAAAATGCATTTTATTGAAATAAAATTTTGAACATAAGCCAATTTCACAAAAGGGCTCTTGTTGCCTCTAGGCTTAAGGCAACAAGCATGTTTTGAACATTACTCTAGACTAGCCCTAAAAGTACAAGGATTTCTTCTACAGTCTCAATATTCAAAACACTCTCAAGTACACAAGGGTTTGGAAACATTGTTCTCTGATTCCCTTTTCGCTTTCGATTTCTTCAAGGGATCACAACTTCCTTGTCTCCATGATTGGGTAATGGGTTCTCCCCACTGGGTGTATCATCAAGCTTGACAACTCCCAACTTAAGAAGCCTCTCAACTACCATTTTGAAGGCAGTACAATTTTCTATTGAATGCCCTGTTATTCCTGCTTGGTAATCACATTGGGCATTTGAGTCATACCATTTAGGATATGGGGGTTGTATCGGCTATAAATAATATGGGGATACGACGCGCGCCTCTAATAAAGTATGATATAGCTCCTTATACAACATTGGGATTGGCGTAAATTGGAGCTTTTCGGAATTTTGTCTAGGGCCTGATTCTTGTCTTGTCGACACTTGTTGCCCAGTAGTGATTACCCTTAGCTGATTAACAGTAACTACTTTTGAGTACCCTTTGTTGTACGTACTCGCATTATTCACATCGTCATCCTTTTTCCAAGGAGTAGACCTTCTAGTGGTTTCCCCTACTTCAATCTTGCTACCCCTTATGGCATTTTCAATCATCTCTCCTGCCATCACTATATCCGCAAAGCTCTTGGTGGTGTTTCCTATCATATAAGTGATGAATGAAGCCTGCAAGGTATTGATGAAGAGCATTGTAGTCTCCTTTTCTAGGAGTGGTGGTTGAACTTGTATGGCGACCTCTCTCCATCTTTGCGCATACTGCTTGAAACTTTCATTTGGTTTCTTTTCAATGTTTTGCAACATGATCTGGTCGGGCGTCATGTCTGTGACATAATTGTACTGCCTCATGAAGGCTTGTGCCAAGTCTCTCCAAGAGCTAATGTTAGCACGGCTGAGCTGATTGTACCACCTAGATGCTGCCTCCACCAAACTGTCTTGGAAACAATGAATCAACAATTGATCATTGTTCACGTAACCAGTCATACGTCTGTAAAACATGGTAATGTGTGCTTCAGGACAGCTAGTCCTATTGTACTTCTCAAACTCTGGAATTTTAAATTTATAAGGAAACACCAAATCTAGAACCAAACTCAAGTCTTTCGCCTCAATACCATGAAGATGATCAAGATTTTCCAACGACTGGTACTTTTCTTCCAACCATCTACAGCGATCCTCCAATTTTCTTGAAGATTCAATTCTTATTTCCTCTCTCTGTACTATGTCCAAATCAGGGATAACAGGATTGGCAGGGTTATCTCCTGGGTTAGATCCTGAGCTGACCTGGAAGTTCATATGTGGTCTAGCATCAGCTTGCCCTTGTTAAGGCCTAATTGTGACAGGTGGCCTTTGGGGATACTCCTCCGGTTGTACATGCGGTGAGGTGAAACCCCGAGGAAAATCCTCATTGTCATCAGCATTGACTATGGGACCCTTTCCCTTCTCCATTGCCCCACTCAGTATCTGGGCCATTTGGGCCATCATGTTCCTTTGGGCCTCCAACATCTGGTCCCTCATTTCTTGCTGGAGCTTTGCCATCTGGTCTTGCATATCCCTTTGGAATTTCTCCATTCTCTGGTCCATTTTCCTTGACTTAGCACGTGTACCGTAGTGGTGTTCAGCTTCCAGATTTCCCTTTTCTCTCCCTCTCTCTGTTATATTTTCAACTAATTAGACTCTCTCTATGGATTTAAATGCATATGATGTTATGCAAATGCACGAATGCAGAGAAAGAGAGGCGTTGATTTTGAATTCAATTCCATTAGAAAAACTTTTCTAGAAAACAAATTTCTTTACATAAAACGGATCGCATATACGACCTTGGCCTCATATTTCAAGCAAAAAACATTAATCCCCTTCCTCGCAAAGGTCAAATCTTGCAAACTTGCAATAAATACCTTCACTAGCTCCTTTTTGCTTAATCTGGGACGCGACTCACTGCTCCATAATGCTTGTTAGCCTCTTTAAGAAAGTTGAGATGTGGTGATTCTCGATTTGTCTTTGTCAGTTTGAATCCTTAGGTAATAAGGTCTTGTATTCCTTCAACGTCTATCAGTCTTCTCTTATTGTGTTTACTTGGACCATTTTCGGACGACCGTATTATAATCCACTTTATAAAAAAACCCGTTTTCTTATGACAAACTCTTCTATTTAGCAATCGAATTTGAAATCAACACCTCTTTTCTATTATGTGAATGCAATGCAATCAAAACAAAAGAGAACACGTTAGTACAGGAGGAAAAAAAAACATAAAACACCTATTAGGGTGACCACTAGGGTTTGACATAGTTCTACCTAAGGTGAGCTCTTAGGGTTCACTATATGTGGTTTAGTTCTAAAGTTGAGGTACCCGAACCAACAGATTCCTCAATCCTCACCCATTATAGGCTTATACGGATCGAGTTCGGTTTAGGGGAATACATTTCCCTATGGCCATGCGGAAGTGAAAACTTCACGAAGACACGGGTACAGATGTATTCCAGAAGCAATCCACTAGCCCATGCGGAGGTGAAAACATCATGAAAACATAGCTTCTCACTGCCACTTAAGGGTGCGACCACAACAATCATGCAAATGCAATGCAGGGAGATGTATTTAGAACCACAAGCAATAAAAAGATCATATTTTAAAAAAAAAATAGAATTTTAAATTCAAACAAAAGGACATGAAATTATCAATTTTAGGGCTTGACTCTCTTATTGTCCCCAGCGGAGTCGCCAAGCTGTCGAAACCATTTTCAACATCTTTAGAAAACGGGGTCGACTTTTAAAAATGAAAATGGGAGTCGCCACCAATCCCTTTTTATTTAGGTGTGATTGGATCACCTTATAAAACATTTTATTTTAAAACATTTGATTTTTAGTCCACGAAAAACAAGAAAATGGGTTCGGGAGCCAGTTACGTATGAGGAATGGTTAACACCCTCATAACGCCCAAAAATTGGTATTTAATCGATAAAATTATGTCCAAATGTTTGAAATTTGAAAGGAATTCAAAAATATGATTTCTAAAACTTTGTGCAAATTGATTTAAAATTTGAGAGTTCCTCGTTCCGAATGAATATAAACATCACATCCAGCACGATTGGACACGATATTTTTTAAACACTCGTAACTAAGATTATCTCACGATTTAAAATTTTGATTTAAAATTTGAGAGTTCTTCGATCCGAAGGAATATAAACATCACATCCAGCATGATTGGACACGATATTTTTTAAACCCTCATGACTAAGATCATCTCATAATTTATAAAAACTTCGAGCAATTTTGATTTAAAATTTGAGAGTTCTTCGATCCGAAAGAATATAAACATCACATCCAGCACGATTGGACATGATATTTTTAAACCCTCGTAACTAAGATCATCTCATAATTTATAAAAACTTCGAACAATTTTGATTTAAAATTTGAGAATTCTTCGATCCGAAAGAATATAAACATCACATCCAGCACGATTGGACATGATATTTTTAAACCCTCGTCACTAAGATCATCTCATAATTTATAAAACTTGTTAAAATGATATTTAGTTATTTAGCCAAACGGAAAATCGCAACCCAGCACGATTGGGCACGATTTCCCGAATTTCTAAATATCAAAACATTGCCTTATATTAAAAACATTTAAATAAAATATTGATTTTGTAAAAAATGTATTTTTTATTTTAAACCATAACCATGTAGCAATATTGCATTTGTTCATTATTGAATATAAATATTAAAAAAAACAGTTATAACATGCTAACATTTAAGATAGGCAATAATTATACGAAATGCGACAAATAATAATTCTTATTTACAAATACATGATGAAGTATAAACAAATATAATAAACAATAAAATCAACTATGAACATATTTCATGCAAATTTAAATAATAGATGAGAAGGACATTCATATGATATAAACAATATAAACAATGTGTTAAAAATATATAATAAAAAAATATTGTAAATGGAATATATTATAAATAAATTTAATTAAATATAAGATATAATATAATATTATATATTGTGTAGCATTTTTAAAAAAATATAATATAATATCTAATATATATAAATGCTAAAAGAATATATCAAAATAATTAGACAAAATAATAATTATTTATAACTTAATAAATTAGTATAGATAACTACTAAAAATATAAAACATTTAATATAATACATAATTTAATACCAATTTAAACAATATATAAAAAAAATTTAAAAAGAAAAAAAGGATTAAATTGAAATATAAACAGATTTCCGGGGTTAATTTTAAAAAATAAATTAGTTAATAGGACGTAATTAAATTTAATAAAATAGCGGAGGGATCAAAATGACAATTTTCCCTTTTTAATAAAAAAACGCGGATCCTGGTCGGGTCTTCGGGTCGACACGCGGATCCTGCTTTATTTAAACGGCGTCATTCTATTTCATTTATAAAAGTGAGTTTTAAAAAAACAAAATTCATTTGTTTTGGTTTTTAAAAAAAAAACTCCGAAAAATCCTCTGAAATGTTCGTCTTCATGCCTGAGCTCCATCCGTCGGATTCCTGCGCCACGCGCCACACGCGCCTCCGTGGCCGATGGCCGGAGGCTTAAAAAATTTCGATTTCCACCGTTTTCGAAAGGTAAACCTCTTTCCCTTTATACTTTTCTAGGAATATTGGTTATACATGCAATATATAGAAGAATAAATAAAAAATAAACAGAATGAAATTTAAAAAATCACCTCTGTGAAATCGGTCTTTTATTTTTCTGAGTTTTTGACAATGCTTTGAGCCTACTGACTTTTGTACCGATTTGTGCTTTTTGTGTTCGTGAATCGATATATTTCTCTCTGTATTTTGTGATAATATTTGTGTCTGTATGCATGCCTCTTACAGGTTTTTACAAGGGGTTTTATAACCCAAAAAATAAAATAAAAAAGGAAAATATATTTTTCATATCTGTTCTTTCCTTTTTTTGCTGCGATTTGTTTCCTTTTTGCTTTGGTGTTTTCCTTTCTTTTCAGGCTAAAAGCGGAGGACGGTGGTGATGACCAGGCGCGAAGATTGTGGCGCTATCGAGGGGATTCTGGTGGCTGCGAAGGTGCGACGATCGGGCTCCAGCTGCGACGATTGGGCTCCAGATATTGCGGCGTGACGGTTGGGATAGCCCCTGCTTGCGGCGCCTAGGGTTTCAAAAAACCCTAGGCCATTCTGACTTCTGTTTAATGTCTTGGGCCTTTTGGGCCGTGTTTGTTTAGGTCTGGGTAGAGTGTTTAGGATCTGGGTCAACTGTTGTTTTGGGTCAAGGGCGTAATTGGGCTAATTGGGTAATGGGTCATCTGTTTGGGGTATTGGGTAGGACTTGGGTTTAATTTTTATCATTTGGGCCATTAAAATTTGGGCTCTGTAAAAACATTGGACATTTATTATTATTTTGGTTTGCTTTAAGCCCGGGCATAAATGGCTATTACAGCTGCCCCTCTTTGCTCATTGTCGTGTAACGAGAATAGAGCAAAGACGATAAAAGAGCCCATTTTGCCCGGTCTTGTCAAATGGCTGTATTTTTAGGGAGATAGGCCAGTTTCTTCAATCTGCTTCCTGCAACTTCAGGAAGATAATATCTTATTTCTTCAGTCTACTCCACTGCAACTTCAGGGAGAAAAGACTAAAGCGTCTTCGATCTGCTTCTTGCAACTTTAGGAAGATGAGATCTTCTGTTTTCGATTTGCTCCACTGCAACTTCAGGGAGATAAAATCTTCTTTCTTCAATCTACTCCACTGCAACTTCAGGGAGATAAGACTAAAACGTCTTCGATCTGCTTCCTACAACTTCAGGAAGATAAGATCTTCTGTCTTCAGTCTACTCCACTGTAACTTCAGGAAGATAAGACTGAAAAATGTCTTTAATCTGCTTCTTGCAACTTCAGGAAGATGAGATCTTCTATTTTCGATTTGCTCCACTGCAACTTCAGGGAGATAAAATCTTCTTTCTTCAATCCACTCCGCTACAACTTTAGGGAGATAAGACTGAAAAGGGTCTTTGATCTGCTTCCTGCAACTTCAGGAAGATAAGATCTGAAAATTCACCAATATCGCTATACCGTCTACTGAAGGACATGTCCTGTAGACTCGGTTTCATGTATTATGAGTGACATGAATGCAACATGTCATGAAAATGATTCCTTTTAAAGGATTGGGATTAGAATGCAATGACCGGAATAAATCAAATGCACCTAATGAAATTTACTATGATACAAAAATGTTATGAGTATGATTATTACTCTAGGTGTTATCACTCATTTGTTCTTCATTTTTGTTCTTTAATCACATTTTGCTTAACAAGCTTGTCCTAATGTAATTTTTGAGTCAACTTCGCTTGGATCCTGAGAACACAAGGCTTGTACCATCCTACCACAGTGAGAGTCAAAACTCTTTCAATCTGATCCATCTGCAAATTTTAGGGTATAGGGTTTATTTCAAATTCAACCCATTCCACCACAATTCAAGGTTTCTTAGTTCATCACACTACCCCAAGTGTCCACTTATTAATTGGACAAAGAATTCATAGAAATAGTCTCTATCCAGACTCTTCTTTCTCAAATATTTCTATGCACATGGAAATTCTAAACAATTGTCCTGTTTTTGCTCCTTGTCTTATCTAGAAATTTCTAAAGTAATATGTAAAACTTCTTTTTGTGAAATTATTAGTTCGTTAATCATTATTTCAATGCAACACATTTATGAATAATGGGTAACAAATAAATTGATCTCAAAAGAAGGATTAAAATTTGAATAAATTTGTAAAAAGAATACAAAGAAAAATTAACTAGAACATATCTTTGAGAAGAAAAAGAATCCAAAGATAGTAAAATGAATAGCACAAAAAATCAGATGCCCTAGATATCGCTGATTGAGCTTCTATATACAAACTTTATGAAGACTGCCTTGAGTTCAACATGTGTTTAGAAGACCCAAAGTATGCGTGACATTCTTCCTTTCATTGTTGTTTTAAGTGTAGTGAGATGACTGCGTGTCCATTTAGAATTTGAGTCGCCCTTTTCGGGTTTTCAACTCAAAACTCCTTAGGTCTCAATGCGCCATTTGCGGGTTTTCGCCTTGACCTCTCCATTTTTTTTATTGAAAACTCAAAGCGACCTTTGCGGGTTTTCACTTTGGCCTTTTCTTCTTTTCAAGCAAAATACATTTTAACTGAGTCAGAGTTCACAGGGTTGGGTAAATTTTTCCCATCCATTTCAGTCAAGATCAGTGCTTCTCCAGAGAAAGCCTTCTTCACCACATATGGTCCTTCCCAATTTAGCATCCATTTTCCTCTGGAATCCTTTTGTATGGGGATGATCTTTTTCAATACCAGGTCCCCCTCATGAAACTCTCTTGGGTGAACTTTCTTATTATAGGCCCGTATCATTCGTTTTTGGTACATCTGACCATGACGAATAGCCCTTAGCCTCTTTTCTTCAATTAAATTCAACTGATCATATCTAGCCTGAATCCATTCCGCTTCATCCAGCTTTATTTCTGACAAAACTCGAAGAGAAGGAATTTCCACTTCAATGGGTAGAACAGCCTCCATCCCATAAACCAACGAGAAAGGCGTTGCCCTAGTAGAGGTTCTGACAGACGTCCAATAAGCATATAGTGCAAACGGTAATTTCTCATGCCAATCCTTATAAGTCTCAGTCATCTTCCCCACTATCTTCTTGATGTTTTTGTTAGCCGCTTCTACTACCCTATTCATTTTTGGTCGGTATGGAGACGAATTATGGTGTTTGATCCCAAATTGGCTACAAATTTCTGCTATTGAGCTGTTATTCAAGTTCAGCGTGTTGTCTGATATGATCCTCTCAGGCATTCCATATTGACAAATAATCTCCTTCTTCAAGAACCGACTAACTGCTGACTTAGTAACGTTAGCGTATGAAGCAGCTTCGACCCATTTCGGGAAGTAGTCAATTACTACAAAGATGAATCGATGCCCATTCGAAGCTTTAGGTGAGATTGGCCGAATAACATCCATGCCCCACATGGAAAAAGGCCATGGGGAAGTCATAACATGCAAAGGTGACGGAGGCACATGAATTTTATCTCCATAAATTTGGCATTTGTGACATCTCTTGGCATAGTTGATACAATCTCCTTCCATGGTAGAACAATAATATCCAAATCTTATTATCTGCCTGGCCATTGTGAATTCATTAGTGTGTGTTCCACAAACGCCCTTATGAACTTTTTCAAGGATTTGCTTAGCTTCAATAGCATCAATGCATCTCAATAGCATTTGATCTTTTCTCTTTTTGTATAAGATATCTCCATCCAAGACATAATCAGAGGCCATTCTTCTTAAATTCTTTTTATCATTCTCAGTGGCATTCTCCGGGTATTCACGATTTTTCACGTATAGCAATACATTCTGATACCAATGATGGTCATCTCTTTCCTCTTCCTCTATGTCATAACAATGGGCTGGAACTTCGACGATACTCATCTGAATAGGCCTCATATCCTCTGGTCTGTTTACTTTGATCATAGAAGCCAAGGTTGCCAGAGCATCTGCCATCTGATTTTTATCGCGTGGAAGGTAATTGAAAGTAATGTCATCAAATTCCTCAATCAATCCCAGAACTATTTTTCGGTAATCAATTAGTTTGGGATATCTTGTCTCTCACTCTCCTTTAAGCTGGTAAATTACCAAGGCAGAATCTCCGTATACTTCCAGCACTCTGATCTTATATTCTAAGGCTGCTCGAAGTCCCATGATGCATGCTTCATATTCTGTCATGTTATTTGTGCAGTCAAAATCTAATCTGCATGTGAATGGATAATAATCACCACCAGGGGATACCAAGACTGCCCCAATTCCATTTTCCACAGCATTCGACGCTCCATGAAAATTCAGTTTCCACCGACAATCTTCAGTATTTGCCACATACATCAATTCCTCATTTGGGAAATCAAAGTTCAAGGGCTCATAATCCTCCAAAGCTCTACTAGCCAAGAATTCTGCTACCGCGCTCCCTTTTATAGCCTTTTGGTTCACATAGACTATATCGAATTCAGATAACAAAATCTGCCACCTAGCCATTCTTCCATTCAAAGCAGTGGACTCTATCATGTATTTTAACGGATCAAGCTTGGAAATCAACCAAGTTGTATGATATAGCATATACTGTCTCAATCTCCGAGTTGTCCAAATCAAGGCACAACACAATTTCTCGATTGACGAATACCTCATTTCACAATCAGTGAACTTTTTGTCTGAGATAGTATATCGCCTTTTCTTTTCTTCCTGTCTCATCGTGTTGTCCCAGCACACATCCCATGGAGTTATTGAATACTGACAAATACAGTATTAATGGTTTATCTGGATTAGGCGGAGATAATACTGGTGCATTTGACAGATACATTTTGACTTTGTCAAAAGCCCTTTGACATTCATCGTCCCATACACCTGGATTGTGTTTCTTGAGAAATATGGGATCACATTTCTCAGTTAACTGTGAAATAAACCGAGCAATGTAATTTAACCTTCCAAGAAAACCTCGGACTTCCTTCTGAGTGCGCGGTGGAGGCAATTCTTGTATAGCTTTAACTTTAACTTTGTCATCAGCATTGACTATGGGACCCTTTCCCTTGTCCATTGCCCCACTCAGTACCTGGGCCATTTGGGCCATCATGTTTCTTTGGGCCTCCAACATCTGGTCCCTCATTTCTTGCTGGAGTTTTGCCATCTGGTCTTGCATATCCCTTTGGAATTTCTCCATTCTCTGGTCCATTTTCCTTGACTTAGCATGTGTACCCTAGTGGTGTTCAACTTCCAGATTTCCCTTCTCTCTCTCTCTGTTATATTTTCAACTAATTAGACTCTCTCTATGGATTTAAATGCATATGATGTTATGAAAATGCATGAATGCAGAGAAAGAAAGGTGTTGATTTTGAATTCAATTCCATTAGAAAAACTTTTCTAGAAAACAAATTTCTTTACATAAAACGGATCGCATATACGACCTTGCCCTCATATTCCAAGCAAAAACATTAATCCCCTTCTTCGCAAAGGTCAAATCTCGCAAACTTGCAATAAATGCCTTTACTAGCTCCTTTTTGCTTAATCTGGGACGCGACTCACTGCTCCATAATGCTCATTAGCCTCTTTAAGAAAGTTGAGACGTGGTGATTCTCGATTTGTCTTTGTCAGTTTGAATCCTTGGGTAATAAGGTCTTGTATTCCTTCACCGTCTATCAGTCTTCTCTTATTGTGTTTACTTGGACCATATTCGGACGACCGTATTATAATCCATTTTATCAAAAAACCCGTTTTCTTATGACAAACTCTTCTATTTAACAATCGAATTTGAAATCAACACATCTTTTCTATTCTGTGAATGCAATGCAATCAAAACAAAAGAGAACACGTTAGCATAGGAGGAAAAAAAAATAACATAAAACACCTATCAGGGTGACCACTAGGGTTTGACATAGTTCTACCTAAGGTGAGCTCTTAGGGTTCACTATATGTGGTTTAGTTCTAAAATTGAGGTACCTGAACCAGCAGATTCCTCAATCCTCACCCATTATAGGCTCATACGAACCGAGTTCGGTTCAGGGGAATACATTTCCCTATGGCCATGCGGAAGTGAAAACTTCACGAAGACACAGGTACAGATGTATTCCGGAAGCAATCCACTAGCCCATGCGGAGGTGAAAACCTCACGAAAGCATAGTTTCTCACTCCCACTTAAGGGTGCGACCACAACGGTCATGCAAATGCAATGCAGAGAGATGTATTTAGAACCACAAGTAATAAAAGGATCATATTTAAAAAAAAGAATTTTAAATTCAAACAAAAGGACATGAAATTATCAATTTTACGGCTTGACTCTCTTATTGTCCCCAGTGGAGTCGCCAAGCTGTCGAAACCATTTTAAAATCGAGTTTTAAAAACGTGGATCGACTTTAAAAAACAAAATGGGAGTCGCCACCAATCCCTTTTTTCTTAGGTGTGATTGGATCACCTTGTAAAACGTTTTATTTTAAAACATTTGATTTTGGTCTACAATAAAAACGAGAAAACGGGTTCGGGAGTCGGTTACGTATGAGGAAGGGTTAGCACCCTCATAACACCCAAAAATTGGTACCAAATTGATAGAGTCATGTCCAAATGTTTGAAATTTAAAAAGTTTTAAAATAAGATCCCTTATTAGAAGGAAAACCAAGACTTACCTATTTCAAAGAAATAAAAATACCACACCCAATAAGTTAGGGTACATCATTTTATAACTTTGAAGCTAAGTGCATCTTTATTTTAGAAAATTCTTACCTCAAGACACAAAACATCACACCCAATAAGTTAGGATACAACATTTTGAGTTCTCAAGAATAAGTTTTTTTATTTGAAACTTGAGATTTCTTTATTCCGAAAGAACATAAACATCACATCCAGCACGATTGGACACGACATTTTTTAAACCCTCGTAATTAAAGTCATCTCATAATTTACAAAATTTATTAAAAGGGTATTTAGTTATTTAGCCAAACGGAAAATCGCAACCCAGCACGATTGGGAACTATTTCCCGAATCTCTAAATACAAAACATTGACTTATTTTAAAAACCTTTAGATAAAATATTAATTTTGCAAAAATGTATTTTTTATTTTAAACAATAACCATGTGACAATATTGCATTTATACACTATCGAACATAAATATTAAAAGCAATTAAGGCATACTAGCATTTCATATTTATAATAATGTAGAAAAATGACTAATAAAAATAATCACATAATGGCAAACATAAATAAATAAATAAGAGAGTATGGGCAGATAAAATATATACATAATAATATTAAAAATGGTTATAAATAAATAATATACATAATATAAACAATATAAATAAAATAGATTAGATAATATGAATAAATTTTATATAAAATAAATTTTTAGAAATAATATATAATGTAACATAATACTATATAATATACAAAATATAATATAATAAATAATAAAAAATATATATAAATTATTAAACAAGTAAAATAGTATATATAATAATTAAATATAAAAATAGTAAATATATATATATATAATTTATACTATTAATAGATTAATATACAAATAATTAAAAAATTTAGCATAATAAAATATTTCAATATAATATTAGAATAATAGAAAAAATAATATGTAAAAAAATAAAGGAAAGAGGATTAAATTGAAACAAAAAGTAAATTTCAGGGCTAAATTAATAAAGAATAAAAGTCTGAATTAAACTAAATTGGAAACAATGAATTTACGAAAGGACTAAAGGGATAAATTTCCCATTTTCTAAAAACACGCGGATCCCAGAGTAAGGGTCGGGTTGATTTTCGGGTTTTTAAAAGAAACGACGTCGTTTTGGCAATGAAGCTTAAGTCCAAAACGACGCCGTTTTAAATCCTATATAAATAGCCCAAGTTAGAAAAAAAAATCATTTCGTTGTGTTTTTTTTTTTGTAAAAAAAAAATTCTGAGAGAGCTCTCAGTTTCTCTGCCAGACGATTTCCGGCAATGCTTTAGGGGACTCCGACCGCCGCCTGCCGCCGTTGTCGACCACCGTGCGCGGTGGCCGGAGTTCCAAAAAGGTTAGTTTTTTCGCTTTTTTTTTTACACTTTAACATATATATTATATATTGTTAAAAAAATAATAATAAAACAAAATAGAATAACAGTATTCGGAAATAAAATAAAATGAAGCAAAACCTTGGCTCGATTTCTTTTTTTGATTGTGTTGTATTTTTGTATATATCTCTCTGTATTCGTTCGTATCCCCTTTTTTGATTTACAGGTTAGGCTTTTATAGCCTTCGAATAAACAAAATAAAAAAGGAAAAAAGAAATATTGCCATATTTATTGCCGATTTCTTTCCTTTTGCTGTTTCTTTTTTTCTTTGCTTGCAGGTTGGGAATGAAGATCTTGGTGATGATGGTGGGATTCAAGCGCGCTGATGACGACGTGTACGAGGGTGAGCGCGAGGCGAGGGCTGCTTGCGGCGCGAGGCTTCCCTAGGGTTTCAGCAACCCTCGTTTCTGATTTAGGTCTTGGGCCTTTTGGGCCTCGTAGGTCTGGTTTATTGTTTGGGCCATGCGGGTTTAGTTAATGGGCTAATCGAGTTTATTGCTAGTTTGGGTAATCTGTTTGGGTTAGGTCTGTTGGGTCTAGTTTTTTAGTATTTGGGTCAAGGTGTAATTGGGCTTTGGGTTTAATTTGGGTCTTGTATTGGACTGTAAAAAAAATGGACATTTTGGTTTTTTATTCTGTTTTTTGGGCCGGGCAAAATTAGGTACTTACAGTAAGATCTTTTACTTTCAGAAAAGAGTTTAACATATTAAGTTTTAGGGTGTGTTTGTTTGCTGGAAAATATTTTCTGGAAAATATTTTCCTAATTTTCTAGTGTTTATTTGCCGGAAATGATTTTCCATTTGGAAAATCTTTTCCATTACACGGGTAAAATGGCTTCCATTTAGGGAAAATGTCTTACTGATTTTATTTCCGTAAGACATTTTCCGGTTCTTCCCCCTTCATCCAGGTAAGTAACTCTCCTTCTTCATTCCTTTTCCTTCCGTAAGACAGAGTCGCGCACGACGGCCATGGCACCTAGAGGAGAAAGCAGCAGTGGAGGTGTGGAGTGGCACGTTAGGCCTCCAAATCCCAAAAATCCAATGTCTTTTTCGATATAACCATCAGTTCCGTCCCCGCCGGTCGTATCAAAATGGAACTCTTCGCTGATATCGCTCCTAAAACTGTCGAAAATTTCAGGTATTTCTACTTCTTCACCCCCCGTTTTCTACGATTATTTTATACTTTTAGAATTTTCTGTTTGAAGCTTGATTTTTCCCCATTTGCAGACAACTATGCACCGGCGAATACAATTTTTTTCCCCACCGAAACTTAATTATCTGTATCTGCGTGATTAATTCCTAGTTACCCATTTTTATTAATTGGATTGATATCAAGAAAGCAGGGCTGCCTGTTGGTTACAAGGGTTGCCAATTTCATAGGGTTATTAAAGATTTTATGATTCAAACTGGAGATTTTCTCAAGGCTGGTAATTTTATTATTAGTATTAGTATTAGTATTAGTATTAGTATTAGTATTAGTATTAGAGCTTTCATTTTGCATTTATAATCTTAGCTAATCTGCTCAGTCATGTTAATCATTGAGTACCCAGAATCAGCTTCTCGAGTTTCTTATAGACTATGAACTTTTCATTTGTTTCAGTACATCGATTTTGAGTAGATGATTGAAGTCTTTGTCTTGCCATTCTTATGTTCTTCATTGAATGTCCTTAGCTTAAATGTCTCAGCCAATATTCCTATGAAGGATAGCTTTTGCCCCTAAAATGAAGGGCAGTCGTTGCCAAAGTACTAATATTTCAATAGCTTCGACCAGTATTTTTATTTTTTAAGTGTAAAATGATGAACAACAGTTTAAAAATAGTTGTCGATAACATAAAACTATTGAGATCAATTTGCTCCAATGTTATATAATCGTTACATTAAAATCTTGCCTTGCAAGGTGATGGTAGTGGATGTACTTCCATATATGGCCATAAGTTTAAAGATGAAAATTTCATTTCCAAGCACACTGGTCCTGGGGTTCTATTAATGGTATGCTGTTTTCTATATAATGTTAGAGTAGCTACAGACACATATGTGAAACATTCGCACATTTGTTGCTTCAACTCTTTGTATTTTTCTTGAAATACCCGCGTTTGGCGCATATTTGGACATGACTATCCAAATACTTCGAAAAACTTAAAAAAAAAAACTGAACATACTTGTATCTTACATTGACACCCAAGTCTGGGAGATGAAGTCTCACAATGGAGGGAGAAAGAGAGAAATGTACCGTTGACCAGTAGAGGTACTAGGATATGGAAAACTTCAGTGAAGTTCTACTAACGCTGTATATTGTTTTACCTTTTATGTTGCAGGCAAACTGGTCCAAATACCAATTGTTGTCAGGTAACCTACTCAATTTCTATTTCTTGCTTGGATACACACACACACATTTGCTATCTGATGCATGTAAAAAGAAATGGCGATTTCCATTAATGCACACAGTAAGATTGTATCCTATCCTGCAAATGTATGGTTCAAATCCCAGCAACGGTGGGTAGAATTATTCATAAGCCCTACAAATGTCAAAACCATACGCCCTCCATCCACTAGTTCCTCTGATCTACACTTCAAAAACAAGGAAAATTCCTGTTGGAATTGCTCAAAGTATGCCTTAAGCACGTTTGGTGGACTTGTGCTAGTCATGTAAATAGCTTAGGAAGACCAACTTCTATTTGGTTGTATACTTTGTGGTAGTTATAAGGATAATTTCCCATTCATGGGTTTATGAATTGCAAGTATATTTTATGGATTTATGTTATTAGTATAATATTATTAATTTCTAGTATTAATTGTGGTTTGGAAGCTAATTTATAATTATTCAATTCTTGTTTTTTATTTTTTATAACACAATTACAAATAATTTATTCGACTTTGATTGTTTTCAATTTATGAGGTTAATATTCTAGCTTAAATAATTGAGTATTATTATATATTTAATTTGATTTATTTATTTATAAATAAATCATTGCAATATATGTAAAAACAATTTAAAATATAAATTTATTAATATATATAAATATATAAATTTATTAATATATGTAAAAACAGCTTTTCTGGAAGATATTTTCAGGAAATCTGCCAAACAACAGAAAATATTTTATACAGATTCATCCAAACACCAGAAAAGTAAATCATTTTCCAGAAATCATTTTCCGAAAAATATTTTACTGGCAAACAAACGGAGCCTTAGTGCACCTCTTATTCAATCCCGAATGAATGTGATGGACAATGGGATACTGGAAAGAAAATTCTAGAGGAAAAGCGATTATAAAGATTCTAATTCCATAGTATGTAAAGATTTTATGGCTAAATCATTAAGTATGGTATAATGATTGTTTATCTCATCCCTTAATTATATGATCGGATTATATCTTTATTTATGAGAATGAAACGTATTTCATAAACAATTGTTTATCTCTTCAAAGAACTCTCGTGACAAGAGGATTAGTCATTGTTATTGACGATAAATATGATCACAATTTTTTATAGGTAATTAAAGTGAAGATAAAATATTTTTCCGACATGATGGTGATTGATGCAACCGATTACTTTCTCTCAAAAAGGTGAAAACCTACATTTAACATTTTCATTGAATTAGAATGACCTAGCTACACATTTTTTAACCTTTCAGAAAAGGATCGTCTGGTTCAGTTCCCTATCAATTAAGGTAATGGTGTGTAAGTGCTTCATATTTAATACTACTTTTTTAAAGAAAGGTTTAGCTGCTGTCTAAGGTAAAATACTACTGGTTGATTTTGGAATTAAATTACAAACAAAGATAAAATCAACTTTCACATTAACATAACCAAATGTTAACATGTGGAATTTAAGACTGGTTCATAATAAAATGCTGTGCAAATTTTCTTTTAAATCAAGAATAAAAAGAGAAAATTTTATTTTTTGTTTAAAAGCGTTTTGTAATTCAAAAATACTTTTGAGAAATGGTAGACTAAGATTAATATTATTAACATACAAGTATAATTGTTGGAGTAGGAGAAAGAAGAAGTTGCTGACCAGTGGTTACCCACAATATTATCTACTGTTTTTTATTACAAAAAGTTGCATTGATAGAGGTCACAAGAGAAGAACAAATGAAGTGGGTCGTCCTTTATATTAATTACCATGAATAAGTTAGAGAATAACAATGGATATCTTAGTTTATTGAAATAAACTTGGATTAATTTATACATAATATTGTGAAGCTGCTTCCGCTCTGCCGGTGCCCATCCCATATTCCCCGGTCTATTGTTCATCATCATGGCCATTCAAATTTTGATATTATTTTAATACACTGAATCGGATTACTGGAGTGTTAATAGACTAAATTCAGAATTTCAATTTTATGTCACCACTTTAAAAACATGGTACAAAATAATTGCATATGAATAAATTGGATTAAATCTGGCTTATATTTATTTATAGGTATATTTAAGGTGACTAAATTATTAGTAAGTTTACATTTTGATTATTCAATTTTAATAAGTTATACAATGACAAATAAATTATTCAAAAGTTTTCATTTAAGTCACTATACTATTAAAATAGGCGTTGTATGACTTTCTCTACTTGCACCGCCTACACTAATAAAACAACGCTCACGTTCCCCTTCTCTTTTACATTCCAGTTTATTTTTTTCCATGAAACAACCTTGAATATTAGAATCTGCGAACTAAAATCTAAACAACTTTTTTCTCCTATCTCTGATACTAATTGTCAGATCGATTTGGATCTAAAGAATGTTCTTCTCCTTGTCGATGAATATTGATTCACCATATCGATTGTCGAATCGTCGTTTGGAACTTGCTAACTAAAGTTTTTTTTAAGAAAAAAAAAAAACCTCAATAGCCCAACAACTTAAATAAAAATTCCAAATAGTTTAGTGCCTTAAATGAAAACTTTTAAAAGTTTAGCGACCATTTTGTAACTTCTTGAAATTGAATGATCAAAACGTAAATTGACATTGAGTGTAATTTACCCATATTTTTATTTTTTCCCTCTCTTTCCCTTTCTCTCTCCTTAACCCACCTATTATAAAAACGGATTAGTTGGCCTTATAATGATAAGGAAGATCCTTTATTACTCTTTTGTAACTCTATTTCTGCTTTTCTTCCTCAAAACTATACCATATTTACTTCAACAAAACTTCAGTGTGTCACGAAAGGAATGTATCTTTTCTGTGCTTCTCCAGCTTCCATAGCCACCTGCTCACGCTTGGACCATCGCTCCATGGTCCGCCATGGCCATAGGCCTCTTGATCCTCAAAAGTCTAAGCCATATTCACCTTGCTCATCACAACTGCCTATAATTCCTACGACTAGAAACAAGCCTGTTAAGCCAAGTGATGTACGTCGTAAAAGCTCAGCCCATACTCATGATCTAACTAGTCCTCCAACCAGCGGTTCCACGAGATATCTTCTAAGTGATAGGCCCTTTATCGATTGTTTATCAGACTCTGACCATGTCTCAGCAAAGCCTAAGCATGTGGTGGTTTTGAGGGTATCAATCCACTGCAAAGGATGTGAAGGGAAAGTAAGGAAACAAATCTCGAAAATGGAAGGTCAGTTTCAGCAACAGATTGAAAAGCTTTTGCTTATATTATCTGACCATGGTTTTGCAACATGTTTGTTAATGTTAAAGCAAAGCATAAAACCCTAAGTAGTTATTATTGGTCCTAAAGAAAAATGCAGTATCCTATTTGAAGCTAGGTAGACATGGTGTTATTCAACATTTGTTTTGTTTGCAGGAGTGACATCATTTAGTATAGATTTGGCCACAAAGAAAGTGACGGTAATTGGCGATGTAACACCTTCAAGCGTTCTACCAAGCGTGTCCAAGGTGAAGAATGCACAGCTCTGGTCATCTCCATCTGCATCTCCACCCGTGGTCAAACCAATTACTGATTAAAATTACTCGAATTCCAAACTTGATGGATGTAATCTCTAACAATGCTATTAGAATTTGCAGTTGGTGTGGATTCCCATGTCTACATGCATGCTTATATACAAAAATGCAACGTAAATTAATTCGATGTAAGCTTTTAGGATTATTATCGTATCATAACCTTTGTTTTATTTAGATTATTCAAAGATAAAGAGGATGTTGAGTAATCCCTAAATTGGATTAATATTGCATTGTAGAAAACCCTAAATTGGGTAACCCTTCTCTTTTATAATTTGTTTTTGGTTAATTATGTCATAGGCATATGTACTCTTCACAAATTTAAACTTTAATCCATATTCTTTTATTTTGAGGAATTTAGTCCCTCTACTTTTTAGATTTCAAAATTTAGATCCGATTATTAACACTATTAAAATTATTGGTATTACATTTTGAAATAAAAAAGAAAAACTCATTTGTTGGCATTATAACTAAAAAAATGGCATTTTAATGAACTTGAATCTAATAAAATAAATTTAATAATATTAACAATTAAATTTGAATTTAAAAATCTGAAAAAATAAAGTAATTAAATTTCTAAAAACAAAAGTAAAATGACTACAAACAGCTTGAACTGGATAAAACGAACCCAGGCCTTTATCTGTGTAATATTGTTTTTGGATACAGTGGGCTTGGCCCGTAACTTTGAGCCCACTGGAAACTAGAGTGAGTTTGAAAACCCTATCTATATAAACCCTAATTTCTTCTTCGCCTGTTACCAGCAAACCCTAACGGCTCCGCTTCTTCATCGACAGGTCTCTCTTGCTGCCCTATTTTCTCTTATATTTTTCATTTCCATATTTTCTGTTTCGAAGTGATTTCGGCTTTTTTATGTATAAAAATTGATTTTCTTTGTTCTGCTTTAGGGTTTACAAGGGTTTGAGGCAGCCGCAACCAATGGCCCCCAAAGGTATTTTGGATTTGAATTTTATTGATTCTGAACATTATACTCTGCTTCTACATAATTTTTCTTCGTAATCCTTGTTTATAGCATTTTGTAAATTATATTGATTGTCGTGTGTAAATTATGTAGTTGAGAAGAAATCAGATCCAAAGGCACAGGCCTTGAAAGCAGCGAAAGCAGTGAAATCTGGAGCCACATTTAAGAAGAAGGCCAAGAAGATCCGAACCAAGGTTACATTCCACAGGCCAAGGACCTTGAAGAAGGATAGGACCCCAAAGTACCCACGCATTAGTGCTCCACCAAGGAACAAGCTTGATCATTATCAGATTCTCAAGTTTCCTCTCACGACTGAGTCTGCAATGAAGAAGATTGAAGACAACAACACTTTGGTTTTCATTGTTGACATTCGTGCTGATAAGAAGAAGATTAAAGATGCTGTCAAGAAGATGTATGATATTCAGGCCAAGAAAGTTAACACCTTGATCAGGTAATCTTTTATAAGAGTGTACCCACTACAACTTATTTCATATAGCCCAAGAATGATCAGCGGTTTGATATAATTGTTACTACTAAAGTTTGTAGACTAGTAAGATCTTTGATATTCATTGGATATTTGGTTTGGTGTATGCTAAATGTGAAGAACTGCAAAAGAATAATACATTGGTTGTGTATGTTTTCGAAATCTAATTATCAACTTTGAGCTCATTTCTCTGTTGATTTGCTTTCGAGCAACGGTTTTCTTTGTTTTCTGCAGTATTACATACATTTGCTTGCTTGTGTTCTGCAATTAGGCTTCTTGACGACTCATTTGTTTCATCTCTTCATATTCATCTTATGTCTACAGCTTTAGTGTTTTAGATATTAATTTTGTGGTTATGTTTCTCTTAATCCAGGCCTGATGGAACAAAGAAAGCATATGTTAGGTTGACACCCGAATATGATGCCTTGGACGTTGCAAACAAAATTGGTATTATCTAAGCTAGTTGGTAGTTACCTTGTTGAGCATTTATTTTCCTTTTGTTTGCAAAGAGTAAAATTATTTCAAGACATTGAGCAGCTATTTTTATTTTTATTAGCACTTAAAAGTTTGTAATATTGCATTGTTGTTGCCAATTAGCCATTTCTGGTTCAACTTAAGACAGAAGGTGATTTTTGATTTACATGCTTTGGGGCATTTGTTTAAAAATGGTTCACTGCTTGAATGTTAGCTGTTTGTACAAAACCGTTGTTATAGGGGCCACCTGTTGAATCAAATCTCTGGTTCAGCCCCAAAAGATCTTCTATCTATAAAGTCACCAAAATTGCGAACGTCTAAACAGAACATTCAGGCCTTTCTGTTAGATTGAGAACACTTGATCTGCAAAATGGGCAGCTTGAGTGTGGTCGAAACCATGTGTCGATGCAAAAAACGTGGAAGGCATGTGTGCAACTTGGTAAAAGTTTTAGCCATTCTCCTTCTTCAAACTCAGCCAAACAAACTGCACAATCAGTGTTGCTCGGCCACGGCGGCTCTTTATTTCCCTTCTTGAATTGGGATATTGGAAGGGAGTTGAGAACAGTAGATTCCAGTGCATTGCTCTGAGTTTGTTAAGAAGGATTGTCAAAGTTGCTCTGATCACTTAGAATCCGGCTTTGAAGCTGGTTTCTGGGGAATATTGCAGAATTAAATTCACGGCAGACTCGTCTCAAAACCGTGTAGGAACTAAGTAACATGAAGATGATAGAAACAATAGCAACTGAGAGAATTAGCAAGGGATTCCACTGCGGTGGTTGTGGCGCTAAAACTGGAGCTGAAGAGGGAGGCATGCTATACATGGTAAAATGTGAAATAAAAGCATGCAAAAGGGCTTTGAACGAAGGTAAGTTGCTGAATTTATTGAAGCCAATCCTTTAACCTAGATTGAGAAGAGCTCTTTACATAGGAATGTAAGCCATGATCGTTTAGCCGAAAAGGGGACGGTTAAATCTAAGGAGGAACAAGTAAAGACATTGGGGCAGTGGCGATAATATTAAGTTTTTCTCTTATTCCATCTGCCGCCAAATAGTTTACCAACATCTTAGACACTGACAATTTTAACTGTGAAGACATAAATCAGGGATAACATCTTCCCATTCCCTTCCCAAAATGCTTGCCAAAATTTTTTATTGTTGTATTATTTTTTTTGAATTCAAATGAACTAATATTTAAAAAATAGAGTTCATTTTTTATTAATAAATTTATTTATTATTTCATATTAATAATTTTTTAATGTTAATTTGAAATTTAACATGAAATTTTTTTTGGTGTTTTTTATGTTGCTTTTGCGTTCTCTGGGATTCAGGGATTCATCTCAAGTTTGTTAGAGTTGATTTTTAGGCAATGAATAGTATACTCGGAAGATCTTGATTGCATATGGTTAGATTTTCCATGTGGGTGTGTAGTTTTGGGGTTTCAGTTTCAAAGTCAGCTTTACTTTTGGTAATAGTTTCAATTTGCTTGATTACTTTTGATATAGCTTTGTTGGAGTTATATGCTCCTCTCTTCATTGTGGTTTTGTGTGATAATCTTGTAGAAAAATCTTTTAAGTATAATGAGGCTTTTGAGTGGATTTATAGTCATGTGATTTTTACCTTTTGCTTTAAAAGGAGTTTTTTCACATAAAAAGAATCCGTCTCATTTGATTTGTTACTTGTGGTTATAATGCTTTATTTTGTATTGATCTTTGAGGTCTTCAAGCGTCCTGGCGAGATTTTCCTAAAAAATATTGCAGCATTGAATTGACAGTAGAGTGATTCTATGACAGATTTGTGTTGAAATGATGAAGAAATCAAGTGTGTTACGATAGAAAGGAATGGAGACGAGAGGATCTCATTATTTATACAACCGTATTATTGTTAGATTCAATAAAGATGAATTGATGTAACACAATTCTCAAACTCACTTTCGCTAAATACAAACATAACAACACTGATTTATTGACGAATTGACCGATCACAGTCACACACTAACTTCACATAACCTTACCCTTACTTTTGCTTAAGTTTTGATACCACTAAGATGATACAAACAATAGCAGCTGAGATAATTACCAAGGGATTCGCCAGGAAGATGACACACATTATAGTAACTGAGAAACTTACCCATGGATTCCGCTGCGATGGTTGTGACGGTGGAACTGCAGCTGAAGGTGGCATGCTTTGCTATATATAAATTATAACCAAGATATAGGTGAAATTGTGAAAAATAAAAGCATGCAATGAATTTATTGTTGGAGCTAATCCTTGATACCAGAATGAAAAAAAAAAAAAAAAAACCATTCAGAGTCAGAGATCATTGGAAGGTCAGCCCCGCTGGTTCGCGGAAACGGGGAACGGTTAAACCTAAGGAGGATAAAGCAATGACAGCCTTGCAAGGCATTGGTGATAATATTTAAGATTCTATTGAAATCATGCAAAGGGGCTTTGAATGATAATATAAATTAGAAATAAATATTTCTTTTTCACTGTTCACAAAAAGTGTTAAGACATTATTTAACATATTAAAATGTCCTTAAAAAAAAAAATCTCCTTTGCTCTTTAGAAAGATATTTAGATGCCACTTTCTCAAGTCAAAATTTAATTTTATTGGTGGCGGTATCAATCTTTAAGCTAATTGTGTGCATTTCATATTATTGTAATTTTTGTTTGGTCAACTTTGTTTTCTCTTGAAATAATAGTGGTTTTAGTTTTATCTTTTAGTTTCTAGTTATGTTTTCACAAATCTACAGGGAATTATTATTCTTAGAAAGTTTTATCATAGTAAAGTACAATGATAGGGTTCATAAAATTAGAACCGGAGATGATGATGAAATGATAATAGGTCATTTGAGATTTGAGTTTTTGTGTATCACTATGCGGTGAGTCTCTTGAGGCTCTTGGCAGTAGTTCTGAAGATCATCATTAGGTTGGTCTGATGATGGTAAGACTAAGATGTAATTTTTAGCGATTTGATCAAAGTAATGCATCATTGGTTTATTTCTGAATACTTTGAGTATTGCGGTTACTATCAATTTATCTTTCTCCTCTTTTGAAAATATTATGCAAATATGATATTAGTATATTAATTTATACTATCTTATTTATCTTTTGTACTATATATTACACTTTTGTACCCTTATTATTTATGATTCTTATTAACAATATTTTATTTTAAAAAAATACACGATATTAACTTAAAATAGAATGAGGTGTTTTTAAGTAAGTATCATGTTGAACCAACCCATTATAGCTTAAAAAAACTCAACATTTTCTTTTAACCCGACCCATTTCATATCTTATTCATCACTTAAATGTGATTATTGGAATTTTTTAAATTATAATGAATTTGATAAATACATTACATCATCTTTTAAATTAATATTGTATCATTTTATTATAAAATTCCATCTCATAAAATTAATACTTTTTTTTTTTTTTTTAATGTACAACAACTACTCACTTTAAAACTACAATTCATAAATTAGTATTTAAACTATACTTTTTTTTCATATTAAATTTTTTATTATCATAAATGATACTTAAACTAGTTTTCCTTCCTTAAATTGATACATCCTTTAATCAAGCCACCCACAAATTAGAACATAAACCATTTTCCCCAAGTTGGTACTTAAACTTTTTTTTTGGTCACAAGTACCTCAACCATTATTCCTACTTATTTTACACCAAAATGTTGTATCCCTTAAAAAAAATAGTCAATCATAGACCGCCACAATATGTAAACATTTAAAAATAATTTTTTTATTTCTTTTGTTGGTGTTTTCTTTTCTTTTCTTTTACCTTATTTCTCTCTCTTTATTTCTTTTCTATTTTCCCTTTTTTTCTTAGTTCTTCTTTTATAATATCTAGCAATGTAAAAAATCTCAAAATTCGCCCTCCCAATGACGAGACGCTGGCGATTAATTTTGTTTTCGAATTTCTCCGCCTGCTTGCTCGACTTAACGGGATTACTTGACTTAATAGGATTGAAAAAGTTCTTTCCTTCATCAAAACTAATGTTTTTAGAATTAGACCGAATTGGCCAATTAGACTGGTTTGACTGGGAATCGGTCAAGGTACTACTTTAGATATAGGGGTTGAACCGATTGACTTATGAATTGGTACAGGTCAATTGAATTGGTTTTTTCTATTTTGAAAATATTTAGGTACCAAAATGGGAAAACAAGCATAGTTTAAGTACCAATTTGAAGGTTAACTTTTTTTTAATAGACTTAACAGTTTGATTAACGAAGGTGTCAACTTGGAGAAAAAAAAAGTTAAATACAATTTATGACAAAAAATAAATTTAAATATGAAGATAGAAATATCTATAATTTAGATAGTAATATTCTATATTACTTTGTAGTGATTGAATTTTTATAAAAAGTTAAAAGGTATAAAAAAATTGTATTTAGTTTGAGTAGCAATTGTAATAAGGATTATAGTCAATTTACACGGAAATTAAAAGAAATATAGTTATAACGGAAATTATAGTCAATTGTAATAAGGAGACTATTATACATCCATACCTCATACTTAATTTTATTTTAAAATTTTAAATTATATTTTTAATCAATGAAAATTAAATAATATATTTAATTAAATTTACAAATACAATTTTCAAATAAAATAAAATAAATGTTTTATATAAAATTTAAACATTCTAACTAAAATTTATTATTTCTATTTCATTTAGGAATATAATTAATTATATTAAAATTTAACATAAGAGGATGTTATAGAGAACTAATTTAATAAAGAGTGTACTTCATACTTAATCATTGATGTTGTTATAGATATAAAGTTATTATAGAGGGTAAAAATAATACATAAAAAATCGATTCTTCAACAAACTAGATTGTTATAATGACATAATGTTAGAGAATTGAATGTATATATTTTTCTACTAGATTGATGATGCATCGTGAATTAACTAAAAATTTGACTAAGACAAGTGCACATATCAATTAATAGTATAACAACGGTGAGTAAAGATATCGTTCCCACGAAGACTAAAAGTACTAGTAATTACTAGTAATTACCGTCTTTCTATTATTTAACCGAATAATTTGAGTGATTGATTAAAAACTAAAATTAACTAAATTAATTAACTAATGAACACAACAAAGAACATATCAAGAAAATAAACGATTAACAACCAAGAAGAGAAATAATACCCAGGAAAGAATTCATTTAGATCTCATCTATCATTATCAATCTAAATTACGCCATTTATTTACTTAGTAACTTGAACCGTAGAAATCCCTAAATTATGCTAATATCTCTTTCGATAGTAAGAGCAACTAACTCTAGGTTGATTAATTGAAATTTCTTTCTAATTAAAATCCCTATTATCGCATTAACTCGTGCTATAGATTTCCCTGTTAGATTCGACTCTAATCCGGTAAATTTATGTCGTCCTATTTCTAGGATTGCATGCAACTCCACTCAATTACACAATATCTAATCTTAAACAGTGTCTATTCCTCCTCTGATTTAGGCACATCAAATATGGATCAATAATTTAGAAATATCAAACCAAGAATTAAGCACACATAATTGAGAACAAGATTTAAGTATTTATT
This sequence comes from Gossypium australe, assembly GCA_005393395.2. Classification (NCBI taxonomy): domain Eukaryota; kingdom Viridiplantae; phylum Streptophyta; class Magnoliopsida; order Malvales; family Malvaceae; genus Gossypium; species Gossypium australe. The sequence continues at coordinate 94,408,347 of CM016620.1, read as the reverse complement.
GCGTAAAATAAAAATCAAACGACAAAATCCATCATAGGGTTCATCTCCCTATGTGAAAATTAGTTTATGATTGAAAATAAAAACAACCAAGATACAGTATAACAGAAATAAATAAAGAAACTCATTATAATCTCCTAAGAAATCAACTGAGAATCTTCAATCTTAACGGAAATCTACTTCAGAATCGAATTCAATGGTGTTTTTCGAGTTGTTTTCTTAAATATTCTATGTCTGCTCTCTCCTATCTTCTTTTGTCATATATATGTCTTAGAATGTCTGAAAAACCTAAAATCGCACTTTTTCGCAGTTCAGAGTCCAAATCTGCTCAATCAACACTGCCTACCACATGGTCATGTAGAAACCCGTGTGAATCACACGATCGTGTGGCCAAGCTGTGTGGAATAATTCAACCTGTGTGGCTCTTGTAACTTGCTCCGGTTTTTGCTTGTTTTGCTCGCAAGTGCTCTATTAAACATTAAAACATGAATCCAAGGATTAGGAGTATAAAATTTACCATTAACATTGAATAATCACAAAAAATTACATTAAAAACGAGGTTAAAATATCACTTTTAGCACTTATGAATTGAGCATTAGCATACATCTGCATCTATTTTTAAAAACCTCTCTATGACAACCACCTCTATAAATATGAAACAGTACCAACACATAAAAACGATACCACATTCGGTCAACATCACTAAGTGTGCCTAACAATCAAAAACTTGGGGCCGCCATCCGAAGACAATGTCCATCATCAAATCACCAACCATTCCACTCCGACCGCTTTCATTTACTCATTTACCATCACTTTCATTTTACCGTACTCACTTTTTCAAAATTTTCATTCATCTTTTAATTTGTCCCAAAATAAGTAGTCCCAACGTACTTTCTATTGATATATTCACCGTCATAGTTCTTTGTATTTCAATTTTTGCATATTCAGCTTTAACTGCAAGAATTTTTTAAGGTTAAATTTCATCGAAGAGGATCATGAGTAAAAAATACATATATAACCTTTTGGTTCAAATAAAGTAATAAACCAGAAGTAACAAGTGTTTAAAAAGCTGTACTACTCTAAAATCATCCAAATTAATCCTCTAAAAAGCGTATCCAATGTACACCATCACTCTCACATTGATTTTAACGTTTACAAAACTGAAGAAAACCTAATTTCAACTCATCGAAGCCTTTGGCGCTTTCCTGCTAGGAATGAGATTTGAGAGTTAGCACCATTGCTCAGCCCAGGGGCAGAAACAGAAGCTGCAAAATCCAACATAGCGACTGAACATGACTGACCAGACCCACGAATCATTTGAGGGCACATTGGTGATGAGTTGTTCAATTGTTTTACAACAACAGTAGAACTGGGATTGGGATAGGCACCTGGTTTCTGGTTATCCAGTTTAGAATGACAAGCTTTGATGGAAATAGGTGGGATTTTGTAAGTTTGCAAAGGCGGTGGGGGATTTCGCCATCGAGGAAGGGGCCCAGCAACGAGAAGTGTTTGAAGAAGAGGGCTTGCTTCCATTACGGCTTGCAAAAGCTTCCCTTTTTCAGGCAAAGTTTTCCCCTTTGCAAGGTTATCAATCAAACTGTTGTCAGCCATGTTATTATTAATGCTTGAAAAATCTGGTGAAGTGACTGCATCAAACAAGGAATCTACTGGGGAAGACCCATGTGAGGGTTGATGATTATACGTCTCTGATAAACTGCTTGATTCAGTTATGCTTGAGTTTGCTTTTGCTGCTGCAATCATAAGCAGATTTTCAGGCTGGGATTGAGGGAGGATTGTAGAAGAAGAAGACGAAGAAGAAGAAGCCATTAACTTGTTAACTAGCTTTTGGAGCTGATCTCTTTCTTGGCAAGCAAGTTTTACAAGATTCACCAAATGGTTCACTTCATCCCTGTATTTCCTTATTTGTTCATTTGCTTCCATTTTCACCGACTCTAGCTCAATACTAGTGTATTGAAGCTTGAGTTTCAGTTCATCAAAATCCTGTTTAACCAGGAAAAAGAAAAAGAAAAAGGGTTAGTTTCAGACTTCATCAAAATTGCACTTGCCAAACCCTATAGTTTTACTGGGAACATGTTGACCCAAAATAGACCTATATTTAAAAAAAAAAAATCATAGAACATTGAACCAGAAATATTAACATAAAGCAAGTAAGACCACCTCTTGATAGTTCCACAAGGGACCCAAGTCTTCCATTTGGTGGGGAAAAAAAAGAACACAATGAATGCAAAGAAAAGAAAAAGGAGGAAAAGACCAGAAATACTGAGAAAGGGAGTTAAGAGAAGGCAGACATTTATAGAGCAATGGAATGCAAATAAAGACAAGAGAAAGAGATGGCTCTTCTTTTTTCTCCTTTGCTCACTCACGCAATGTTAAAACTTTCCTATTGGATAATACATAAATAAATCCCACCTTTTCAGTACTCTTCTCCCTCACCTTCCATTTCTTCTTCTTTATTACTATTACTATATGCTTCCTATTTTTTTTAGGTCGACCTATCAAAACCTCAAATGTTATAGAATATCCCTATATTATATATTTTTTCGATTTCATTTTTTATTTTCTTTCTACATACTACAAAATATGTCCAACTTTAATTAAATATATTTCAACTCGTATTTTAAATAAAAATTAATTGGTCTGCTTTTAAAATCGATTTCATGTGAAATCCAAATTAGATGAAATTCGAATTGTTTGCCACCGAGAGCTTAGAATAAAGTTTGACTCTTATCATTTTCCTTGTATACTTCACACGGTTTCCCTTCCGAACGATTTCTTACCCTTTTTTTTTTATATTATAATTAAAAGTGTGTTTATTTGTTTTAGGGATAGAGATTGATTATGTTTTGATCAGAGTAAATATTACGATTTTAAAATTTAAACTTAATTCAAATGCGTTGGTTATTCTGTTTTATAACTTCCATGATCTTGATTTTAATGCTTTTAAATGCTTATTAGACCTCGAGTGTATGAAGTTCTGCCCACTGTTTTCTTAACTAAAATGACTCCGATTAAAAATAAAATCAATTAATTTGATGAATTTGGTTCTTTTTTGGCAGCCACAAGTATGGCAGGGAGTAGTAAAGGTTTGCCAAGTTAGAAGATCAAAAAGATGGTGGATACAGGAGCTAGTGTGGGGCGGGCAAAGCAGCTGTCATCAGCTTTTGTATGCGCGTGAATGGAATGACAGGGTTGTTTTGATTAGAGTACAAATTGTAGAGCAGAAATCTGAAGCAGTTTATTTCCTTAAAATTACCCCTTAATTTTACAACCAAACAACACCTTCCAATCTTAACTTCTTTCCTTTCCTAAATCGTCCGTAACAGTAACCATAATTATTAAATTAATAATTCAATTTAGAGTATTTGATGAAAAAAGGATAACAAAACTTAATTTTCAAGTAAATTGATGTTCTGACACACACAAAAGATAACAATGAATCCTGAATCAGGTTTTACTGATCTAAACACATGCCTATTAACTTAAATTAGCATCTACTGAGGTACAAAGACATGGGAAAGTGCAATGCATTCAGGATAAGTCCTTCACCTATAAGGGACTAATGGTGGCCTAAACCTATATTAAATATACAATTAAGATGAACAACGGTAGCAATAACGTGGAGAGAGAGGCAGAGACCTCTCTTTTAGTTTCATAACAGTAACGACTTTACCTGTCAACCCAATCATGTGATATTGTGGAAATTTAACTATGACTCAACTTCAAATTGGGGTTGGGTTGAAATGTATACATCATAGATTATGTCACGGTGGCAAGGGTGAAAGGAAATATAATAGTGCAATTGATGAATTAAATTATATGGAGTTTAATTTCGAAACATTTGGTTTATTTAAAGATAGTGTACATATTCCATACAATTTTGGTTACTACTCCTATTCTTCTATCTATATTTATATTTATACTTGTATTGATTCTATTATTTTGCAATATTTATGACTTTATATATATATATATATATTTTCTTGTAGGATTGCATAAGTTGTGCTCACGATGTTACCTTGGTGACAACAAATTTTAATTCTATGTTACCTAGTCTTCCTTGGATTTGCACTACTTTTTTATCTATGAATTTATTTTGGTTTTTGCCATGAAATTTAAAATTGGTAGATTTAATACCCACCATTTCAAGTAATGGCTTTTTAGTTGTTTTATTTAAAAATTTTAGGATAAATTATAAAAATAGCCACTCAATTATGTTTTTGATTTTATTTTGATCATCCAATTATTAATTTTTCAATTTAGTCACTTAACTTTTTAAAATTAAATATTTTAGTCACTTGCTCGTAATTAGTTGCTATTAGATAAGTGACGCAAAGCTAGCATGAACTTTTTTTTTAGCCTAATAAAAAAATTAGTCCTCAATGTTTACAAAATTTTTTATTTTAGTTTGAATTCTAAAAATTCAATAAATTTAGCCCTAAACATTTATAAAATTTGTCATTTTCATTATTGTCGGAACCTTTTTTTTGTTTGGAAAACGGGCCGACTTTAAAAAGAAAAACGGAGTCGCCACCAATCTTTTTGAAGTGTGATTGGATCACCTTATAAAATATTTGGTCTACGAATTTTAAGAAAACGAGTCCGGGAGTCGGTTACGCACGAGGAAGGATTAGCACCCTCGTAACGCCCAAAATTGCTACCTTATTGATTGATTAATGTCCTAATATCGAAAATTGGACGAGATTTCAAAATATGAGTCCTTTAGAAAATGTTTGGATGATTCAAATTGGATATCGAAATTCTCTTGTTCTGAAAAGATGAAATACCACATCCAGCACGATAGGACACGATGTTTCAAATCCTCGATATCAAGATCATTTCATGATTTCCAAAATTCATGCATTGCACTTTAAAAGGTATTCCACTATTTGGCTAAACTAAGAATCGAAACCTAGCACGATTGGGCACGATATTTCGAGTTCCCCAAATATGAAATAGTGCCTTTATTTAAGAAAATCCGGTCAAAATCTCTGAAGGATATTTGGTTATTTGGACGAATAGAAAATCGAAACCCAGCATGATTGGGCACGATCTCTCGAACTTCCAAACACGAAACATTGCCTTATTTTTTAAAAACGCGATCAAAATCTTTAAAGGATATTTAGTCATCTAGACGAACGAAAAAATCGAAACCCAGCACGATTGGGCACAATTTCTTGAACCTCCAAACACGAAATATTGCCTTACTTACAAAATGCGATTAAAATCTTTAAAGGATATTTGGTGATCTAGACGAATGAAAAATCGAAACCCAGCACGATTGGGCACGATTTCTCGAACTTCCAAACACGAAATATTACCTTTGCGAAACCCTTTTTATGAATTTTTGAAAAAGCAAAAATAAAAAAAAATGTAATGAATACAAAAAGAGGGAAAACAATAATATTATAATACAAAAATAATATGACAAATAAAACAAATAGTAACAATAATACTACTAATGAAACTAATGAATATGGTAAAAGGTAATATAGTACTAAAATAATAAATAGAATAATAGAATAATAACATCAATAAGCAAAATAAAAAAAAGAAAATAATAGTATTAATATTAGAATAATAGTACTAATAAAAATAGTAGTAGTAAGAAAATAAAAGTATATTGATAATAAAAATATAGACATATTAATAACATACAATGAAAACAATTAAAGTACACAAAATAATACTTAAAAAAAAACGGAGTCGCCACGAATCTTTTTTTGAAGTGTGATTGGGTCACTTTAGAAAACATTTGGTCTACAAATTTTAAGAAAACAGGTCCGGGAGTCGGTTACGCACGAGGAAGGATTAGCACCCTCGCAACGCCCAAAATTGGTACCTTATCGATTGATTAATGTCCTAATATCGAAAATTGGAAGAGATTTTAAAAATATGAATCTTTTAAAAATCTTTGGATAATTCAAATTGGACATCGAAATTCTCTTGTTCCGAAAAGATGAAATACCACATCCAGCACGATAGGACACGATCTTTCAACCCCTCGATACTAAGATCATTTTATGATTTCCAAAATTTATGCATTGCACTTTAAAAGGGTATTCCACAATTTGGCCAAACTAAAAACCGAAACCCAGCATGATTGAGCACGATTCCTCGAAATTCCAAATATGAAATATTGCCTTTATTTAAGAAAACTCGGTCAAAAATCTTTAAAGGATATTTGGTTATTTGGACGAATGGGAAATCGAAACCCAGCACGATTGGGCACGATCTCTCGATCTTCCAAACACGAAACATTGCCTTATTTAGAAAACGCGATTAAAGTCTTTAAAGGATATTTAGTCACCTAGACGAACGAAAAAAACGAAACCCAGCACGATTGGGCACGATTTCTTGAACTTCCAAACACGAAATATTACCTTTGTGAAACCCTTTTTTATGAATTTTGGAAAAAAACAAAAAAATAAAACATTGAAATGCGATTCAAAATCACCGGTCTACATGAAATGATAGGAACAAGAATAAACAAAACATGATAGTACAAAAAAGTAATAAAAATAGTAATAAGAATGATGAATCTAAGTATAACAATAATATGTACATATAAAAAAAATAGTGACAAGGGAAAAAAAAGATAATAATAAAATAATACTAATAAAACTAATGAATATAGTAATAAAAAGAAGGGTAAATATAGTATTAAAATAATAAATAGAATAATAGAATAATAATAAAATGGAGGAAAAAAAGGTAATATCAATAACAAATATAATAGTAATAATAAAGTTAGTGGTAATAAAATAATAAAAGTGGCAGTAAGAACACCACTAATATTAATAATAAAACAATAGGAACAGAATTGAAATGGACGGTAATAATACTAAAAATAAAGGTAACAGATATAATAATGATAAAACAAATAATAAAAAGAAATTTAAAAGTAAACCATAGTATTACTAATAATAAAAGACCATAGTAATAATACTAATAAGGATAATAACGTAGACTGTAAATATAATCATGATAATAGTACGTCTATATACAAAGAATAATGGTGATAATAATAAGCATACTAATGGATATAATATTAATAAAAAAAAGGGTAAAAAGGGATGAATTTGCAATTCGCGCTAGCTAATAGGGACTAAAAACGCAATTATTCCCAGCCCCTAAATGCAGCGCCTGAATGAGGACCAAATTGAAGTGGCGTATAAGATTCAGGGGCAAATTTTAAATAAAAAAAACTGAGGTGGGACGTAATCAAAACAGGGGCGCAAAAGGAGAGGACTAACTACGAAATTTACCCATTTAGGGGGAACTTGAGTATATCCACCCCTTTTTTACCCAGCGCCATTTCCTTAATGTTTTAAAACTGGGAAAAAAAATTCCCCTTCATTTTTACTCTTCTGCTTCAAAAAAGTAAACCAGAACCCTCTTTTGTGTATTTTTCCAGGGTTTGAGTTCCCCTTTCCTTCGTCACCAAGTCACCGCCGACCCGGTAACCGATCCCCCGCGCGCAAGACCGATGGCCTGGTAAGTTTCTTCCCCTATTCTTTTTCGAATTTTTTTTTAAAAACTATATAAAATAGAGATTTGCGCAAATCACTTCCGAAAACTATTTTCTATTCAAATATTCACCTATTTTCGCCAAAAGTTTGCTCGATTCTATTGGTATTGTGTTGGTATCTCTGAAAAATTGTGGGGTATTCCCTTATGTATTTCCTGAAAAAAAATCGTCCCCATTTACATCGTTTACGAAGGCTTTTATAGCCCTTTTTACAACTGATTCTTGTTTATTTACAGGTGCCCGATCGAACACGTCTCTGACGTGGTGTGGTGGAGTGGCGCACGTCGCGGTATGTGGCATCCGGCGCGTGAAGGTGGGGCTGTTAGCAGTTGTGGCGCATGTGGGGCTAGGGTTCCCTGATTGTTTTTCTTTTGGGCTTAGTGGGCTTAAATTAGGTATTGGGTCTGAGTTAATTATTTGGGCTTTTAATTGGGTCATTCGGGTTTGGGCTGATAATTTAGGTAGATGGACTGTTAGTATTGGACTGGCTTATTAAATGGTTTTTTGGACCCGGGCATAAATTGAACTCTACAGCTGCCCCTCTTTGCTCGTTGTCGTGTAACGAGAATAGAGCAAAGACTTTAAGAGGACCAATTTTGCCCGGTCTTACTGAGTCTCGACTTCTTGGTGCTTTCTCTCTTCAGGTAGCCCCGCTTTAATCCACTGTATCTTCGGTGGTGTAGGAATTTTGTCTCGATCTGCTCCACTACTGCTCAGTGGAGATAAGATCTACTATCTTCAGCTTGTTACCCTACTGCTTAGGGGATTAAGGCTCATCGTTTTCGATCTGTTCCACTCCTGTTCAGTGGGATAAGATCTGTAATCTTCAGCCTGTTACCCTACTGCTTAGGGTATTAAGGCTCATCGTTTTCGATCTGTTCCACTCTTGCTCAGTGGGATAAGATCTGTAATCTTCAGCCTGTTACCCTACTGCTTAGGGGATTAAGGCTCATTGTCTTCGATCTGTTCCACTCCTGCTCAGTGGGAGAAGATCTGTAATCTTCAACCTGTTACCCTACTGCTTAGGGGATTAAGGCTCATTGTCTTCGATCTGTTCCACTCCTGCTCAGTGGGAGAAGATCTGTAATCTTCAGCCTGTTACCCTACTGCTTAGGGGATTAAGGCTCATTGTTTTCGATCTGTTCCACTTCTGCTCACTGGGATAAGATCTGTAATCTTCAGCCCGTTACCCTACTGCTTAGAGGATCAAGACTCATTGTTTTCGATCTGTTCCACTCCTGCTCAGTGGGATAAGATCTGTAATCTTCAACCTGTTACCCTACTGCTTAGGAGATCAAAACTCATTGTTTTCGATTTGTTCCACTCCTGCTCAGTGGGATAAGATCTGTAATCTTTAGCCTGTTACCCTACTGCTTAGGGGATTAAGGCTTATTGTTTTCGATCTGTTCCACTCCTGCTCATTGGGATAAGATCTGCTCTCTTTTGTAACCCCCATTAATTTTACTATATTGTCCTCTGGGGAACCTACCTTTAGAATTGATTTCATGGGGTATATGCTTATGCCAAATGATTAGGATTTCATGAAAAATGCTCCTAACCATATGTATTATGAATGTTATGAGTGAATGCAAAATGTCATGAGAATGATCCATTTTTAACACTTGGGTTGTCATTGCTTGCTGTTTATTAAGGTGATATCCCTGACGTATGTCTTCTTGGTTCATCTGATACTTCTAACCGAGAATCTGAAGATGTCGTCACTGCGTAGACCCTTATCTCAAGTGCTCTGAGCCCTTTAAGCCTGGTGAGTTCTAAATAATTGTCCTGTTTCGAATTCTTGTGTTATTTAGAGACTTTCAGAGTAATATCTAAAACTTCTTTCATGAAAGTATTATTAGTCCACTAATCATTATTTCAATACAAAAATACTTGAAAAAGATCATAATAATGGACAAGAAAGAAATTAATTAGGAGCATAGCTCGGGACAAATAAGTTAAGCAAAGATAGCAAATGCAATCAAGAAAGAAATTTATTGGTAGTGTATTTTGAAATGAGCAAATTCAGAATGGGTAAGATGGAAACTAGGTGCCCCAGATATCGCAGACTGAGCTTCTCTGTTCAAACTTCTTGAGGACCATTTAAGCTCAATATGTGTTTAGGGGATCTGGAGTTCTTTGTCGATGCCCCAAGATGGTACATACTTCCTCATTGTTAATTCAAACGTAGCAAAACTATTGTATGCCCCATCACGATTTGATCATAATTTGAGCCGCCCTTTTCGGGTTTTCGACTCAAAGTCCCTTTGGTCTCAAAGCGCCCTTTGCGGGTTTTCACCTTGGCCTCTTTATTTTTTTTTTTTGCGGAAAGCCTCAAATTGCCCTTTGTGGGTATTTGACTTGGCCTATTTCCTTTTTAAGCGAAGTGTTTCTTGACTGAGTCCGCATTAATTGGATTTGGCTGACTATTGCCGTCCATCTCGGCTAGTATCAATACTTCTCCAGAAAAAGGCCTTCTTTTCAACATAAGGTCCTTCCCAATTAGGCATCCACTTTCCTCTAAAGTCCTTTTAGCATAGAGAGGATATTTTCAATACCAAGTTTCCTTCATGTAACCCTCTGGGGTGGACTTTTTTTGGTTGTAAGCCCGCATCATTCGTTTCTGGTACATTTGACCATGACGGATGGCTCTTAACCTTTTTTCCTCGATCAGATTCAGTTGATCATATCGAGATTGAACCCATTCCGCTTCATCCAACTTCAGCTCTGACAAAATTCGAAGAGAAGGAATTTCAACTTCGATGGGCAGGACTGCATCCATTCCATAAACCAATGAGAAAGGTGTTGCCCCGATGGAGGTCCTGGCCAACATTCGAGAAGCATAGAGGGTAAATGGTAACTAGTCTATGCCAATCTTTACAAGTTTCAATCATCTTCCAAAACATTTTTGGATGATTCCTTTTTTTTTTTTTGAATTTGAACTTGAATTCGAAGTTGAAATTGAACTTGATGACGGTTGACTTTGTAACTTTGCCATAGGAACCGTCCTTCACCCTCTTAGTGAAATAATTAACAATCACGAAGATGAATAGGCGTCAACTAGATGCTTTTGCCGAGATCGTCCCTGTAACATCTATGCCCAACATATAGGAAAAGAATAAAGGAAGCATATAAGTCATGTCTTCTCAATACGGCATAACTGATGCAATCTCCCTTTCATGGTCGACTAGCAGTACCCAAACCTTATAATCAACTTGGCTATCGAAAAGCTCTTAGCATGTGCCCTTTTCGAACACTCCATAGCCTCCTCGTGCCTAGGCATATCTTGATGCGATCATGCATAGACATCTTTGAATTCTTGAAATAACTCAATGGCGTCTCGCTTTGTTTCTGTGGTGGGCAAGGCTTCGATCTTCACTCCTTTCTTAGACTCGCAATGTCCACTGACCCTTTGCACGGTAGAGTCTATTTTCATTTTGTACTACTCTCCTTAACAAATCAAAAGATAAGTTACAATCTCTGACATCTTCAAAATCCTCAGATCCTTTTAGACCCATATTTCACTCAAAATGGAGTCCGTAACAGCGTTGCTCATGTCTTGATATCTGGGTACCTATTATAAGTGCGAAGACAAATTCCAAAGAACAAACGGTCCTAAGGATGATTATTTATGATTATGAATGAAGAACGAAAGCACATTCTAAAGAATAAAAGAATATATAGTATGACATGGAAAAAATAGAAAAATATTTGCTCAGCATGAAACATAAAAATGCATTTTTTATTGAAAATAAAGATATTTGAACAGAAGCCTATTTCACAAAAGATTCTTATTGTTTCTAGGCTTAAAACAATAAGTGTGTTTTGAACATTACTCTGTGTTAGTTCTAAAAACTACAGGAATTTCCTCCACAGTCCAGTTGTTCAGAACACTCCCAAGTATGTAAGGGAAATCGCTTGAAATATTTTATTCCCCGGTTCCCTCTTCAGATACGGCGTTAATGTTCGATGCATTCTTGGATCTCATGCCCATATCCATCGTGCCCCTCACAATATTTACCCCTTTAACAGAAAGGTTGGGTAACGGATCTTCTGCACCAGAGGGATTATCGAATTTTACAATATCTATTTTGATGAGTCTTTCGATTATCTTTTTGAAAGCGGTGCAGTTCTCGATCGAATGCTCTGTGATTCCTGCATGGTATTCGCATTGGGCGTTCACATCGTACCATTTAGGGTATGGAGGCTGTATTGGTTGTATGTAAAAAGGGGATATAACATGTGCTTCAAACAAAATTTGGTATAACTCCCTATACGAGATTGGAATGGGCGCAAACTGGAGTTTTTACGAGTTTGATTTTGGATCAGGTTCTTGTCTTGGGGAAACCTGACGGCTTGTAGTTACAGTCCTTGGCTGGCTTACTGTAATCGGCTCTAAATAGCCCTTGTTATACCTTCTTGTACTATTCGCTTTATTTTCTTTTTTCTTCGGGGCTTTAAAAGTCTACTCTCCTTTTTCTTTTATTTTTGTCAGTACAATTGGTTTGGCTCGATCATCCTCCGGGTCAAAACCTAAGCCCATCAGGAAGTTCATCAGTGTCTAGGTATTACCTTGACATTGAGGTTTAATAATGACAGATGCCCCTTGCGGAGGCACGTCTGGTTGGGCCGAGACACCTATTGGAGAATAAACGATGTCATCATTATCATCCACACTATCGACCACTGGGTTTTTTCCTTTACTAGGCCCTCCAGTTAGTAACTTGGTTAATTGGCTTATCACATTCATTTGATCTCGCATATCCTTTTGGATTTCGGTCAATTGCTCCTGTATCTGTATTTGCCGTTGCTCTAATCTTTCCAACCTTTGATCCATGACTTTCGTTTTTCTTCGAGTGCAGTAGCGGTGTTCCAGGATAACTATAATACGATCTCTAGTTAATAGGGCTCTTTTATGACATTAAATGCATATGATGTGATGCAATACAAATGCATGATATAAATGCAAAAAGGCGTCGATTCTGGTTCAATTTCTTATAGAAAACTTATTTAAAAAACAAAATCCTTTACATAAAACAAAGTCATATATACGACCTAGCCCTTATGCCCAGAGCTTTAACTTTCTTGAGAAGCGAAGCTAGCTCTCGACCCTGGTCTGATTCTAACTCATATACTACACTTAACACATCAGCCTGAACTGCTAAGGTTTGTAAATGTTCAACCACTTCTCGTATCTGAGCCACAGCTTCGCCCATGACGTAATCTCTTTCTCTGACCTGGTCTTGAGATTGCTGAAGCTGTTCCTCCCATCGCTCATGGTCTGCCTCCAATAATTGCACCCGGAGCTCACTAGTTTGTAGCGCCCTTTCAAGTTGCCCCACCTTTCTTTTCAAGTCTTCAATCTCGTCCAGGCTCGTTTCTAGCTTCATCGTGGAGTTGCGGCTTCGACACAGTGCCTTCTCTAGTTCTGCTACCCGAGCTTTTAACATCTCATTTTCGTTTTGGCTTCCAGACACAGTCTTTTTCAGGGTATCCTTCTGTGTCTGAGCATCATGAAACCTCTTCTTTCACTGATCGACCTTGGCCTTCTCTTCTTGAATTTCTTTACTCCATTATTTTGAAGTTTTACCCAACCCAGCAGTCCTCATCGATAGATGTAACTTTTTATAATCGGTCTTCAAGCTATCCAAATCTTCTTCGGCTTTCCTTTTCCATTTCCTCAACTTCTCAGCCTCTGATTTCTAGACATCAATATCTAGCCTCAATTGTACCTTTTCTTCTTCCAATTGTTCTATCTATTTCCCTAACTCTGAATTTTTACTTTCAAAGTCTTGTTTCAAGATTTCCAACTCGAAAGGGACTACTTGCAGGTATTCCTCTATTGGTCGAGCACCATCTTGTGGCGGTCTGGGGATATTATCATTTACTCTCCCACTCCACCATGCATTATATCCGGGGGTTGCCATTGGACCTACGGCCACTCTTTTCATTCGATAAATCTGCTTCCAAGCATCAGCAATCTCTCGCACCTTCTTCTTATAATTATTCCCCCTATACGAAAATTCAAACTGAGCTAGCCCATGCGTCGTCGATATAAACTGTCTTGATTTGTATTGCCTTAGCACAAGTAAAGGAGCGTACCCAGCGGCTCTCCAAATTCCTAGCAGAGGAACCCAATCATAACTCCCACACCGGTAGAGAATTTCGTCGGGAATGAACCAAGAAGCTCTCTATTCAACGCCCTTTTCCTGGAGATTTTGAAGGAGCGCGATCCATTTTTCTTCTGATATGTCATCTCTTCTGGGCGCGGCTACCAACTCCTTTAATGGGGAGTAATTCTCAGAAAAAACTCGATAAGAAACTCTATCTACCTTCCAGAAATGGCTATAGAACCCAGTGAATCTACCTTCACCTGCCCTCCGGCATGCGTTCAAAGATCTAAATGTTTCGGCAATGATCGCTGGTACTGGCGTAACTCCCTTGTCAAGTCGATCGAATAGGTCAGTAACTGCTTCATCTACATGTCTCAAAGCCTTTGGGAAAATTACCAAGCCGTAGACACTTAAGGCGAAAATGTCAACTTTCCTCTTAATCTGGATGTGCCATAATCAGATCCCTCAAGCTCACCCAAGGAATGCATTTCCCTTCACCTTTTTGCTGAATTCGTGTCGTGACCCATCGTTCGCTCATCCCAGTGATACCCATAAGCTTTTTTACAAAAGTCAGTGCATTAGTAGCCCTGAAATAAACTTTGTCGACCTGAACTCTTTGGCTACTAAACAAAGTCATATATTCTTCCACAGTAGGCACCAAGTCCACTTCCCAAACGTGAAACAGCTATATGCGGGATTCCAATATTGAACCATAGCCCGAAACAAATGTTTGTCCATTCTGATGTCAAGTAAGTAGGGTAAATCGCCATAATTAAGGTAAAAAAGCTGCTTGGTCACCTCATCCCAACGAGCCCATATATCTCTTAATTCTTGGAGCTCATTCTGGGTAACATTGATACGAGTGAAGTCCTACAACTCCGATGTATATCCCTCGGCTAGACTATTTCCCATCTCAAGTTGTATCTTCTCTGACCATATACGCACGGCCGCATTATCATCTACTTTATCAAGGAATTCATTCTCCATAACAAGCCTTCTAACTTAGTAATCAAACAGAGATCGACACCTTTTAATATGAAATGACATGCAAACATGGCCAAAATAAAACAGGTTAGTATCAAATAATAGTAACCAAAGCAAGTAAAAGAACGCCAAACCACTATATGGGTAACCACTAAGGTTTAGCATGGCTCTACCTCTTAGGGTTCACTATATGTGGCTTAGTTCTAAAGGAAGGGTACCCGAACCAGTAGATTCCTCAATCCTCACCCATTATTGGCTCATACAGATCGAGTTCAGTTCAGGGGAATACATTTCCCTATGGCCATGCGAAGGTGAAAACCTCACGGAACCATAGGTACGGATGTATCCCAGAAGCAGTCCCCTAACCCATGCGGAGGTGAAAACCTCACGAAGGCATAGCTTCTCGCTCCCACTTAAGGGGTGTGACCATAACGGTCATGCAATATGATGCAGGAATATCCTACAGGACTCAAACCACACAAACATATGACGCAACACAAGTTCAGGCAATGAAAGAAACGAAATCCAAACTTTATTTTCGATAAAAAGATCATTAATCAATCAATTCTAAGGCTTGACTCTCTTATGTTTCCCCAGCGGAGTCACCAAGCTGTCGAAACCTTTTTTTTGTTTGGAAAACAGGCCGACTTTAAAAAGAAAAACGGAGTCGCCACCAATCTTTTTGAAGTGTGATTGGATCACCTTATAAAACATTTGGTCTATGAATTTTAAGAAAACGGGTCCGGGAGTCGGTTACGCACGAGGAAGGATTAGCACCCTCGTAACGCCCAAAATTGCTACCTTATTGATTGATTAATGTCCTAATATCGAAAATTGGACGAGATTTCAAAATATGAGTCCTTTAGAAAATGTTTGGATGATTCGAATTGGATATCGAAATTCTCTTGTTTTGAAAAGATGAAATACCACATCCAGCACGATAGGACACGATGTTTCAAATCCTCGATATCAAGATCATTTCATGATTTCCAAAATTCATGTATTGCACTTTAAAAGGTATTCCACTATTTGGCTAAACTAAGAACCGAAACCCAGCACGATTGGGCACGATACTTCGAGTTCCCCAAATATGAAATAGTGCCTTTATTTAAGAAAATCCGGTCAAAATCTCTGAAGGATATTTGGTTATTTGGACGAATAGAAAATAAAAACTCAGCACGATTGGGCACGATCTCTCGAACTTCCAAACACGAAACATTGCCTTATTTTTTAAAAACGCGATCAAAATCTTTAAAGGATATTTAGTCATTTAGACGAACGAAAAAATAAAAACCTAGCACGATTGGGCACAATTTCTCGAACCTCCAAACACGAAATATTGCCTTACTTACAAAATTCGATTAAATTCTTTAAAGGATATTTGGTGATCTAGACGAACAAAAAATCGAAACCCAGCACGATTGGGCACGATTTCTCGAACTTCCAAACATGAAATATTACCTTTGCGAAACCCTTTTTATGAATTTTTGAAAAAGCAAAAATAAAAAAAATGTAATGAATACAAAAAGAGGGAAAACAATAATATTATAATACAAAAATAATATGACAAATAAAACAAATAGTAACAATAATACTACTAATGAAACTAATGAATATGGTAAAAGGTAATATAGTACTAAAATAATAAATATAATAATAAAATAATAACATCAATAAGCAAAATAAAAAAAAAAGAAAATAATAGTATTAATATTAGAATAATAGTACTAATAAAAATAGTAGTAGTAAGAAAATAGAAGTATATTGATAATAAAAATATAGACATATTAATAACATACAATGAAAACAATTAAAGTACACAAAATAATACTTATAATGATAGTAAATATAATAGAAAGAATATGATTAGTAAAATAACACTAATAATAAAATAATAGTAATAATATTTAAAAAAAATAATAGCAGTAGTAAAAAGATAATATAAATGGTAAATATAATAATATAGGTAAAAAAATGTAAAGTAAACAAAACAATATATAATAATAATACACTAGAAAGAACATAATTATAAAAAAAATAGTGGTAAAAAATAAAAAAATAATTGATTTAATGGTAAAATAGCAAAGAAACAATCAAAAGGGGACTAAATTAGAACAAAAACAGAAGCTTTGGGCCAAATTTAAAATAAAAGAAGATAAAGGGGTCAATTGCAACACGTGCGCAACCTAGAGGGACCAAAATGGCAATAAGTCCCACCCTTTGAAACGCAGTTTTCAACTGAGGACCAAATTGAAATGAGGAGAGAACTTTTGGGCCAAATTGAAAATAAAATAAAAACTGCTTGGGAACTTCAGAAAAGCGGAGGGGCTAAATGCGCAATTAGCCCCTCCCTCAGAAACACGCGGATCCTCCCCCTGCGCGGGTTGGGTCACGGGTCAGAGGCCCAAAACGACGCCGTTTTGGCTTCTGACCCCCTCAAGCAAAACGGCACCATATAATCATAGTATAAAAGCAAATTTTTTTTTACAAAACCTTCATTTCTCATTTCAGTAGGAAAAAAATGGGAAAAAACTCTCCCCCCTCTCCCCCTTGAGCGATTTCCGGCCATAGGTCCGGCCAACCTCCGTCGCCGGCGCCACCGTCGCCGGCCACCGCATGCGGTGGCTGGAACCCCCCAAAAAATAGGTAAAAATTTCTCTTTTTCTTTTTTGTTTTTTAATATTTTCGTATGTTGAAAAACTAAAATAAAAGAAGAAAATGAAGGAAATAAACTGATTCGGAAATGAAAAAAAGGAAAAAAGAAGCCTTTTCTTGATTCTTTGGTATTGATTCGTAAAAACTGCTTTGTATATTTCTTGTGTAAATCGTGTAAAAAAAAACCTACAACAGTTTTTGTTTTTTCTTTTTATAGCCAAAAGAATCCTAAGAATAAACAAACCAAACACGATCTGTTTTTACTACGCTGGATTTCCTTCTTTTTCACAGATGGATGAGCGCACGACGCGGAGAGGAGACGTGAGGCGTTGGGGCTACTGGCGGCAGCGCGAATCTGTGGCTAGGGTTTTTGCCAAAGTTTAGGTTTTGGGCCATCTAGGTTTGGGCCTTTATTTTGGGGCTGCTGTAATTTGGACTTTTTGTTTTATTTTTTCTGGTTTATTGTTTGGGCTCTGATTGGGGTAAAAATTGGGTCATACAATTATAATTCTACATATTTCAAAAAAAAATTAATATTCCTTAATGTACCTCTAGAACCCGTTGAACAATAAAAGTATTTAGCATCATTCGTATTGCACTCATTTTAAACTAATGTCACATTCGGTAAAAAAATAAAAAAAACAAGTTGACATAAATCTAACTATCTAAGTGTCATATTTAGATTAATATCACATTATTTAATTAAATTCCTCTAAAAATAACATTTTAAAACTATTGGAAAACAATTATTTTTATTTTAAAAATATACAAAGACCTCATCTTCAAGTAGAGAAAACAATAATTCTATGTGAAATCTTTCTTGAAATTAAAATTCAGGAGAAGTTTTTTTTTGGACCTTGTTTTTTCAACTCAGACATGTCTTCATGTACTTCCAAACTTGGGTAGTCCAAGTACGTCGGCCAAGCGACTGAAGTCTTAGAAAGGAATTGAAAATATAAGCCAAATTGAAACAAGGGAGATAACTTTGTCAATTTTTCTACCCCTTCGGGATGTCCAACTTCATCTCTCTCTAATATCCATCATTCTATTTCATGCTCATTTCTTTTTAAATCATTTGATTTTTTTAATACATATGTTTTGGTTTTTATATTTATAAATTATTTATACTTTTTTTAAAATTTTAAATCATTTTTATAATCTTTATAAAAAATTGATTTTTTAATATTTTCCTTTTTTTTTTGAAACTTTTAGAGTCAGAATTAAATTGACAAGTTTTATATATGTTGAAGGCTAAATTTGTTGAAATTTTAGAACTAGAACTAAAATGAAAAATTTTGTAAATATTGAGGGTCAAAATTGTTAAATTTTTTAGATTTAGGATCAAATTGATAAAATGCATTAACATTGAAGGCTAATTTTATTATAAGTCAATAAAATAAGTCCACAACATCTTTCCTTCACTCATCTAACAACAACTATTAAGAGAGTGATTAACATATTTAATTTTGAAAAAGTTGAGTGACTATATAAAAAAATTAATAGGTAAACTAAAGGGATAGTTGGTTGATTATTCTAGTAGTTTACCTAATATTTTATATATAAAAAACATGATAAAAAGACAAAAACATACCATTATAATAATATTTATTATTCTGTTAAAATGTGATTTTTAATCGTTTTGTAGTTGAGTTGACGCTCAGCGAATTTCACACACCAACTCAATCAAAAGTAAGTTTTATAATATATATATATATATATATATATTTAGATGAACTTGATTAAGATAGTTATTTAATTGATAAAAAGAAGTTCCATTTTATATTTAATTATAAAGGTGTATAAATATTAATTAAAATAAATTTAAGTAAAAAATTTTGTTTAAGGCGCTGGGATAAAACTACAAAATTTTGAGAGAGGGGTGCAAAGATAAAAGTTTGTTAAAAATGCTTAAGTAGCACTATTAATTATATTAGAGGGGTAAAAACCTATGATTTTATATTTAATCAAAGGCTAAAAATGTTTAAATTAGATATTTTAATTTTTGAGAGGTTAAACACAATTTTCCTATTTAGTTAACGAGGCTTTTTACCCCTGCCTGTTTCTCAACTACACTAGCGTTAATAATATATTTTTTTTTCACTCAGTTTAGTGTTATTAATTGGTAAACTTATAAAAAGTTAAATATAAACATAATATTAATGTATAAAAATTATTGAGTTTATTAAAAGAACTATCGATTTTATATAATATCTGTTAACTTATTAAATATATATTTTTACTTATATTTTTAATTATTTTTTATGTCTATTTTGCTGTGATTATTCGGGATTTGTGATTATGTTTTCTAACAATGCATCTCTAAGATTTCAACATGTGTTCTTTCCTTGAAAGTGTACTGTACTTTATTATTGTATCTAATATTTATTGATTTTAAATTATTATTTTTAACTCATTGTGATTGAGCTAAATTTTAGTTTTTTTTTTTTTACTTTTTAAATTCATTTTACGATTTATATTTAAGGTTTATAACTATTCTTCTATTATCCGTTGAGAGCAATGTTACCGATATTTATTGGTCAAAGTCCAGTTTAAATTATTGAAGAATCATAAACTTGAGTTTCTTTCTCTTCCAAAGGTATCTTGGCTTTTGCATGGTAAGCCAGATGAGATGAAATTAGAAAAGGAAAAGAAATCGAGGGTCTATTTCCATATCAAAAGGTGGGGCTTGGGAATAGAAAGTACTAGCGAATGGCTTGGCACATGGCCGTTAGGTACCTGTCATGTGCAAGGCTTCGGAAGTTATATGATAATGTATAATAAGGATACAAGATATATCCATCGCCGACGCCGACCGAAGCCGCACGAACGTTGTACCGTTGTTTGCACGACATCTGGCGTGAGGACCATGCCGCGAGGCACATGCCAATGGTGTGCTATTCTATAGAATCTATGCTATCTCCAAAAATAGTAACTTGCTCGTGCCTCAGCCCTCATGTAACTACAAACTTTTTTTGTAGGATTGTTTTATGGTCTATAAATATTAATTTTTTCAAGATTTATTATTGTATCAAATAATTAGTCGATAAATAATTATAAGTTTTGTATTAGAAAAAATAATTATAAACTCGACAAGAATTTAATATAAATAAACGTCAGTGATAAGGATTTTAAAAATAAAAGAATAAAGAGTATGTAAAAAATTATACTTGAATAAAATATCTTAAGATTTAAGATTCAATTCAGGTCGACTCAAAAATAGTTTGAAAAATCTTGCAAAAAGAAAATGATAAAAGAAAAAAGAAAGTTGAGGTGGAGAGCATGCATGAAAAACAAAGATAGGTGATTGATGTGTGTTGGCATTATGGGGTTGTTTTCCTGATTCAAGGAATACAGTCTACAGACGGCATCACGTTGGTTCATATGAAACAAAAAATGGGTTTTGTTTGGGAGCTATTAAGAGGTCAACATGACGAATTTTGATGAGACATACATATATGGGTTCATTGGATTTCAAGCTTTTCTTCAACTCTTAAATGTGTCCACATTTCTGATTTCTATAATCTTTCAGTTTAATTTTTGTGTCTCACTAAGTAACTTCAAATTTGATTTCTATTATTGAAAAGTATTTTCCTTGCTCATTATCACCTCTCACTGTTTATCAACGTGATTGAATTGTTAGCCTTAAAATAGGGACAACAAAATAAATTTCTTAAGTTCAAATCTTATCCAGATGAGTACTACCCTAATTCAACAAAACTACCCATACATATAAAGTAACAACTATAGTTAGCTATGTATCAATTCACCAAACATCATTTCTGCAAATTATGCATCAATTTAATCAGGCAATACACCTGTTTTAAAGCCATTATTAGATTACTATAAATCTGTAAACTATATCATTAGCACAGTGACACCAAGCAAATGTTGTAAATCCACAGGTTAAGATGAATATAAATGCAGTGTCATTGTCATGTACAGAACCCAAATCGGGAAATATAAGTTGATTCATATTATTTTATCAAGCAGGCTCACATCCGCACACAGCAAGTCATTTTGCCATTCTAGGCTAAATTAGTCAAATATGTCTTCAAAAAGACATTAATCGGTAAAATAGGTCAAATTTTTTAAAATTTACGGAAATAGATTTTTTTTTTAAAGAGAGAATGTGAAAGCACGCTCAATTGGATGCGTTACAAAGAAACGCGTTTTTCTTGACATGTCAACAGAAAAACTCGTTTAGTTAAGCACACTTTCACGCTAACTGTGCAGAAAATGTGCCCAACTGGATGAACTTCCATACACGTTTTCGAAAAACGACTTATTTTCCTAAATTTTAAAAGATGGTCTATTTGGCTAATTAACTTTTTTTTTTTCATATTCAACTAATTTAGCTGCCATTCCGCCTCTCAACTTCAAATCTTATCCCAATTTGATATTTATAGTTTTTTTTTCTTTTTCTTTTGACATAGTTTCTAAAACTACTCATAACTCTTTTTAAGAAGAAAAAACGTATTTTAATGCACTTGAATTCATATATTTCTATACTAACAACAAATTAATGCCAACCGAACTAAGACTCAATCAACATATTTATAATTTTTTTAATCTCATTTTGGTATGTAAAATTTAATAATATTATATGATTATATATTTATTTGATAAAAAAGCAAATTTAAAGTTTAACGCTTACCCATTCTTTTATTTAACCACTAATTCTTTTGTTTTTGATTTTTTTAATCTTCCATCTTTAAATTTTAGTTAAATTATTTTTTTTAGATTAAAAAGTTGACTAAACTATTAAAGTTTTAATGACATTGATATAGTAGTTTACCTGATAATTTAGGTAAATGATGATGTCACAAACTAACTAAAATACGACAAAGGCAAGCGCACCTATCGAGTGGTAGTGTAGTTATAGTGAGTCGGGAATATCGTATTCATGAGGACTAAAAGTACTAGTAGTTACTATCTTTTTATTATTTAGCCGAATAAATTGAAGGTATTTATTTTAACCTAATCTTAACTAACCTAATTACTAAGACAAAACAGAGGATAAAGTAGGAAAATATTTGAAGAAAACTGATGAGAGAGACAATACCCAGGAAAGAATCCGCCTAGACTTCACTTATTATTCTAAATCTGAATTAAACGATTTATTCACTTGTCTTGATCTGTAGAAATCCCTAACTTATGTTAATATCTCTTTTGAGAATAAAAACAACTGACTCTAGGTTGATTAATTGAAATTTCTTTCTAATTAAAACCCCTATTGTCGCATTAACTCGATCTATGGATTCCCCTATTAGATTTGACTCTAATCCGACAGATTTATGTCGTCTTATTTCTAGGATTGCAATCAACTGCGCTTAATTATGCTAGATCTACTCTTAAGCAGGGACTTTTGCTCCACTGATTAAGCACATCAAACTTGGATTAATATCCTGAAAATATTAAGGTAAGGATTAAGAACACATAATTAAGAACAAGAACAAGTATTTATCATGTAATTCAGATAATTAAATAATAAGATCCATCATAGGTTTCATCCTCCCTAGGTATTTTAGAGAGTTTAGTTCATGCTTTTGGAGGAAAACATCTCAAAATTAGGAAAACAACAAAACGTAAAGAAACCTAAAAACTTCGAGAGAAATTGAATGGAGGTCTTCAGTCTTGAAGGAGATCCTGCTTCTGAGTTGAATCCGTTGGCGTTCTTCGAGTCTTTTCTTCGTTCAACTCTGTATCTCCCTTAGGTCTTCTTCTAATATGTATTTATAAACTTTAGAATGCTCAGAAACCCTAAAAATTGGGTTTTTCCGCGTAACAGGAAAGCAGGATGCGAAATCGACACGGGCTGCAACATGGGCGTGTGGCCAGTCCATGTGGCTCACATGGGCATGTGGCCAGTCTGTGTGGAAATGCCCAGGCCGTATGGATCCTTAAAATAGCCTGTTTTGTCTGATTTTGGCCCGTTTTCTACTCCTTTTGTTCCCCTATGCTCTCCTAAGTATAAAATATTAAATTAATGGATTAGGAGCATCAAATTCACTAAATTAAATAATAAATCATCCAAAAAACACGTTAAGCATGAGATTGAAATATGTTGCTTTTATGATTTATCAGTAAATGAATAATTTTTATACAAAATTTTATAGAAACTATAAGTAGGAAAAAGAACTTCAAATACCAAGTTAAGATAAAAGAAACCAAAAGTAGTAATTTAAGAGAAAGTACGGCAATTCACATTAGAAAGCATAAACTTGAAAGTCTGGAATTTGCATTACGTTTGTTCAAATCCAAGCCAGCTCATGTATACACTATCATCCTTTGAAACTATCTATAAACTATACAAGGGCCTTCCTTCATGACACCTTCTTGTCCTTTTTCTTTTCCTCATGAAATTACAATCCTAATCTCTCTACTATAATTATATTTTGAATTTAATCCTCATTTCTTAATTTAATTGAATTTAACTTGATAATTTACTTTTATGATTTATATAAATTATATATGAAAGGAAGGCCTGAAAAGTCTTCCTTTTACTAACATGTGTAGGATTCTCTCTTTTCTCTTTACATTATAAGAAAATATTAACTTTGGTTTCTATTTTTTTTATAATGTTATTAATTAGTCCAAATAGTTAATATTGTTAACTTTTTTAATGAAAATATTATGTGGTTACATATAATTTGAGTTTCTTTAGGGGACACGTCTTTTGAGTTTGGCCTGTATACTCTATAATTTGAATGTCCTAAGGGTTTTAGAGATTAGACACATCTTTTGAGTTTTGCCCGTATACTATGTTGAAACTTGGATTGAATCTATATACTTTAATTTTTTTTTTAAATAATTTGATCTTTCTATTTTTTTTATAATGTCATTAGTTAGTCTAAATAGTTAATATTATTAACTACTTTAATTACAATGCTAACGCCAATTTGTTCTTAAGAATATTATTCCAACAAAAAAATTTATTTTATCCTGCAAGTTCAAATAGATGTTTTTAAGCAAAAAATCACATAAACATTTTCAACACAGTTTTTTTGCCGTATCACTGTCAAATGATTTTTTTTTTTAAATTAAAATGTTAAACCAGTAAATTTAACAAAAGAATTTCTACGATAGTAACAACTAGACCTGAATTTCTAAATTTGAAAAATAGAGAAACTAGATTCTTAAAAATAAAAGTAAAGAAACTAAATTTCAAATATACAAATTGTATAGAGAGCATAAACATATTTTAACCTTTAAATTTTTATTTTATAATTTAACATAAAGAGGTAACGTTTTTGAAAGCTTTGGTCATCCATCCATGTTCCCTACAATATGAAAAAAGAGAGCCCCCAAGGCAGGCATTTCAAACTTCCTCTCATTTTTATAACGTTTTAAAGCAAAGCCAATCCATCCATGTTCCATACAATAAATTTTGAGAAAAGAGAGCCCTAAGTGCATGTGTCAATTTGAAATCCCAATTTTCCTCTTTTTTTTTCTTTGGTTAAAGCGTGTTATTTTAGGCGTTTCCTTATTTTGAGAAGAAAAGGAAAATGTAAGGATGGGGATGACCAAAAACGGGGCTTTGCGTATTAGACTATAAACATAGACTTCCTGGATTTTTTTTGTCAAGTTAAAAAAATATATGATTTATTATTTTTTTAGGCCAAGAAGTTTTAAAAAATTCCTAGTAAAAATATTAAAAAATTAATTCATCTCCAAATGCACTTGGTTGATCTTTCACTAACAAAAATAAAATCAGTAAGTCTTCTCCTTAACAAAACTTCATCTATTGGTTTGATCATTAATGGAAGGTGACATGACAAACAATGCCCTTTAAAGATAATACATGAAATTACATCTACAACAATGCTAACCTTGTAATTTTTTTTAATTTTCCAAATTAAAAAAATATAAAATCTCTTTTATTTAATATTTTCCAATGGTAAAAAAAAACTTGCATTAAAAGTTAATTAAAATAAAAGTCAAATAAGTAAGTAAAACTAGAGACGAGGTCAATATAAGGTCTTCGGCGAGTAATGAACCACCAAGCTCTCTGTGCTGGCTGATTTGGAGAGGGCTACAAAAATGGTAGGGAATAAAGATATTGAGAATGATGAGAGTGTGGATTTGGAGATGAACGATGTCATGAAGCAAAAGATCTCATTTTAAGGATATGTCAAATCAAATTACTCAACATATCAAATTTACATATAAGGCAATTTAAAGTGCAATAAAGATACATACCTTACCATTTGGTCATTTTGCATCTGTCCAAGCCTTCAACATATCATTTAAACTATTTTAACCACAAATCAATAAATCACATGCATGCTACTCAACAATTAACTAAGCATTCATCTAGCATACATCATGCAATCATTCAACCAATATAAACATCCACAGATTAGTTATAAAAATCCTTAAATAGTTCATAAAAATTCCATTTACAAGTCCAAAACAAAATTAAAGTCTAACCCTCGATATAAACCCACATTTCCATCCCTTATTAACCAAAAACCATCTCACATGCACAATTAAGTAGCCTTTGGCCTTGGATCCCCAACTTGTTCACTTCACCACTCCACACAAGTTTTGTCTATGCAAAAATAGTCACAAAAGAGTATGACCCTAACCAAGCTCAGTGAGTATTCAAGATACTACAATAAACCACAAACACAAGAGTTAAAAACAAGCATGCTAAATACACTTATCAAATAGCATCATCAAATACCATATCATAATGAAACATTGGCAACTTATGAGGATGAAAATGCACATCAAAAGCTCTCATTGGATACACATATCTCCATCACACCATGATTCAAAAGAGTCTACATATCCTAAGTAAGTGTAGCATGAAGTTAACATTCTCCAACACACTAACATGTCCCATGAATGGAGCAATGGTCTATATTCCCTTATCCCTCCACATGTCCCAATAACAAGACATATAAATGAGTACTCAAATCCTATGGCATGCCAACTATATCCAATATTTTCAAAGGTTTACAAGGCCAATATATCCATTTCACACACTAATTTCCTTTTTATGCACACTCACACTTATCATGTTCATATGACTTATCACTTTCATATAATGCACTACAAGTGCTAACATATTGCTCATTGAGCTAAACTCACTCTCATAATAGAGGTGTCTACATGAATCCAGCTATCCACAAGGCATATTTAGTCACATATTCAACATATATAATCACATCACACACTTAGCCTTTCACGACACATATAATCTTGTTTATTAAATAATCAAAACTCAAGTAAGAACACTTACTTTTAGGACGTAGATTAGATGATTTTATCATCTAAGCCCCCTTTAACTCATTCTTTTGTGCATTAATTATAGCACACAAGATCACTCACCTTAACAACTAGCTTTCACCATAAAGCTTAAGTAAGCTTTTGTTTGCCTTTGTCCTTGCTTGTAGAGGCTCCCAAATGAGTTGGCACTTTACATACACATCAAATATAATACAAAGGCATTACAAACAGTATCAAAGAAGATTAATACATTCTGAAATCACAGTGTCTAACCATTTTTTGGAAAAAAAACGGGAATCGAACTTGGTTTTGAAAATAAAAAACGGGAGTCGCCACCGATCTTTTATTAGGTGTGATCATATCACCTTTGTTTTAATAAAACATTTTTGATTTACTAAAACAATGTTTTTGGTCTACGAAAATTTGAGAAAATAGGTTCGGGAGTCGGTTACATGCGAGGAAGGGTGAGCACCCTCGTCATGCCCAAAATTGGTACCGAATTGATTAATTAATGTCCCAATGCCGAAAGTTGAAAATTTTGAAAAGAATTTAAAAAGAACCGGTCTCTTTTGGAAATATTTGAATTTTATCGAATTGAATCAAGATTTTCTTGTTTAAAAGGAATAAAATATCACATCCAATACTTTAGGACACGATAATTTAAATCCTCGAATCCAAGATCATCTCATAATTCCCGAGACTCATGCATTAAAATATCAAGAGGGTATTCCATTATTTGGCCAAGCGGGAAACCGAAACCCAACACGTAGGGCACGATCCCTCGGGTTTCCAAACATAAAATATTGCCTTATTTTGAAAGATTTGGTCTTTTGGCTGAAATTGATAAAAAATTAGGTTATGTTTTAAAGAAATATGATTCAAAGCGCGGACGGAATTACGCGATGAAAAGAACGATAATGTAACATGAAATTGGTGTAACGACAACATAATACACATAATACATGACATTTAAATCATTAATCTAAGATGTTGACACGCATGAATAATAATAAGGGAAGTGAAAAATAAGATAAGACAAGTCTAAAATGAATGGGAAAAGAACATTGCAGAAATAATAATGAAACTAAGACAGTACTGATGAGTATACATACAGGTCATAGCGCGATAATAGAAATAATAATAACACAATAATAGTGGTATAATGATGATAAAATAACAATAATAAGATAACAGTAATAGTAACACCAAAATATGTACAATAAATAATAATATAAATGTAGTAATACTAATAACAATAATAATAATATGCATTAACATAAATGTGGTAAAAATAATATAATAATAATATTAGTAGTAATACACGATATATACAACATACGAGTGCGAATATAATGATATCGGTAATGAAATTAGTATATACGAATAATGGTGCAATAATAATAGTAACGATAATAATGCCAAATATATAAGATAATAATATAGTAATAACAATAGTAAAAATACCAAAATAATAACGTAGTAATAACAATAATAATAATAATAATAATAATAATAATAATAATAATAATAGAAAATATATATATACTAACATAATAATAATAACAATATAACAATAGTAATAATAAATATAATAATAATAAATAATAATAATAAATAATAACAATAATAATAACAATAAAAATGGTAATAATAATAATAAAAGGAGACCGAATCGAAATCAAGATGAAGTTAGAGGGGTAAAATGGTAATAAAATAAAGTAAAGGCGATTAGGGACTAAAACCCAATGCGCGCCACAACAAGAGGGACCAATTGGGAAATTTAACCCCTCCCATGAAACGCACGTTTTGACAGGGACTCGATTAAAACTTCAATGAAATAATGGGGCAAAATTAAGAATTTACAAAGGTGTAATTAGATGCGATTAATGAGCGGCGCGAAAGGGGAGGGACTGTCTGCGAAAATAAGCCTTTTGAAGAAAATGCGCAGTAACCCTGTTGGCTAAACGGCGCCGTTTCGTCTGTTTTTTGAAACCCTAAAATTTGTTTTTTTTTTACAAACGTTTTTACTCTTATTTCGCTTAAACCCAGCAGCCGAATCTCTCTCCCCTTTCTCAAAGAGGAACCCAAAAGGCAGGCCTCTCCCTCCCTCTTTTCGGTCGACCGTTTGGTCTTCTTCCAGTGCCCGTCGCGTTGCCACCGCATCCGATGGCTAACGACGTGTGAAGGCGGGCTTCAGCGCCCCGTTTGAAGAAACCCCGAAGCCCCTAAACGTCGATGCCTTCCAAGCACAGGGAGAGGGATCTTCGACGGTTCCGATTCAGGTAAGGTTCTTGAACCTTCTAATGCCTTTTCTTTCTGATTTCTGGTATTCCCCTTTTTATTATTACTTGTAGAAATCTTGAAATAACAAAAATAAAGAACTGAAAATAAACAAAAACAAGTAGTAAAAACCGGCCCGAAAATGGACTCAACCTTTTGATATATTCTTGATCTCTCCTCGTAGTTTTTCGTCCCCCCAAAAAAAAGGGCTTTACAAGGTTTGTCTCGGTTGTTTTATAACCGATTTACAAAAGCATCGGTTCCTATTTCTGCTATATTTTTTGTTTGTTGTTGTTTTCTCTGACAGGGCATGGGCGAGGCGCTGGTGGAGACGGAGGCCGATGCGCCTGGGGAGTTGCAGCTGTTGGGGAGTGCAGGCGTGGGGAACAAAGCACGTGGGCACAGGGAACAACGCGAAGAGTCCGAGGAGCGTGTGTGGAGGGCTTAGTGGGCCATTCGGGTTTGGGCTAGCTTGGGTCTGTTTTAGTCACTGGGCTCAGGATCTGGTTTTTTAATTTGGGTTTAAGTTTGGGTTGGGTTGTTGGGTCAGTTAATTTGGACTGTTTGAGGGACTGTTTTATTCATTGGTTTTTTTCTTTAATGATTTTTCTTTAATACTTGATGGGCCTGGGTTTTGTAATTGGACCGGGCAAAAATTGGTTATTACAGCTGCCCCTCTTTGCTCATTGTCGTGAAACGAGAATAGAGCAAAGACAATAAAAGAACCAATTTTGCCCGGGCCTAACTAAGCCTTGGCTTCTTGATCCGCGTCTTCTTCCAACAGCTTCAAACTTCACTGTAACTCTTTACTTCGATTCATTCTGCTGGGGGTTTGGGGTGATGAAAATTCAGAAAGGAGAGATCCGCAACTTTGATCTTCTCGCTGAAACTTCTCGAAAACGAACGGTGATAGGAATCCAGAAGAGACCCGTAACTTGGATCTTCTTGCTGAAACTTCTCGAAAACGAACGGTGATAGGAATCCAGAAGAGACCCGTAACTTGGATCTTCTTGCTGAAACTTCTCGAAAACGAACAGTGATAGGAATCCAGAAGAGACCCGTAACTTGGATCTTCTTGCTGAAACTTCTCGAAAACGAACG
Source organism: Gossypium australe (assembly GCA_005393395.2). Classification (NCBI taxonomy): domain Eukaryota; kingdom Viridiplantae; phylum Streptophyta; class Magnoliopsida; order Malvales; family Malvaceae; genus Gossypium; species Gossypium australe. Next base: position 94,378,437 of record CM016620.1, on the reverse strand, counting down.
GTGATAGGAATCCAGAAGAGACCCGTAACTTGGATCTTCTTGCTGAAACTTCTCGAAAACGAACGGTGATAGGAATCCAGAAAAGACCCGTAACTTGGATCTTCTTGCTGAAACTTCTCGAAAACGAACAGTGATAGGAATCCAGAAGAGACCCGTAACTTGGATCTTCTTGCTGAAACTTCTCGAAAACGAACAGTGATAGGAATCCAGAAGAGACCCGTAACTTGGATCTTCTTGCTGAAACTTCTCGAAAACGAACGGTGATAGGAATCCAGGATAGACCCGTAACTTGGATCTTCTTGCTGAAACTTCTCGAAAACGAACGGTGATAAAAATCGTATGTTCCCAGTCTGGTTCTGCAACTTCAGGGCTGCCGAAGCTACTATTTTTTGATCTGCTCCACTCAGGCAAGCAAGATCTTTGAATTCCATTATTGCGACGATGCCTCCTAGGGGACTCACGCTGTAAAGTCATTTTTGCGTTCATGTTTATGCCAGATGTTTAAAATGCAAAGATCAGAATGAATCTAGCACTCTTAACTAAATGTGTATGAATGAATGCATGAGAATGACCCTTGTTACTGTTTGGGTTGTCGTTGCTCATAGTTTAACAAGGTTCTATCCGATGCATTACGATGCTCTCTCGTTTAGCCAGTATCTTTTTTTTTTTGAAATGAACCCCAAATAGGCGACCGTTTTTTGCTCAGGAAGTCTACCCAGAAAGCTTGCCCCGCTGTAATTTTGGATCTGGGACATAAAGTTCATACCTCTTACCCCAACTTCAGGAGAATAACGTTTGGTTTCTTCCAACCATCCCGCTTCGACTCTGAGGTATGGTACCATGATTCCATTGTGTCCCTGGGTCGACACCACTTGTCATTTGTCGAGGTCGAATCACCGACGAAATTTCTTATCTTTGTTCAACCAATGAAATGTTCAAAAAGATAATCATGTTTCTCCAACATTTCCAAACCTTAGACTGAATGAGTTCTGGACAATAGTCATGTTTCAGGTCCTTGTATTATTCAGATGCTTTCAGAGTAATGTGAAACTTCTTTTATGAAAGTACTATTAGTCATCAAATCGTTATTTTTATGCAAAATGCCCAAAAAGATTGTAACAGTGGACAAAAAGGAAATTGGTTAGGGGGAATAGTTTGAAACAAACAAGTTTGATCAAAGCTAGCAAATACTACCAAGAAGGAAATTTATTTGTAGATAATCACAAATAAGGAATTAAAATGGGTAAAACGGAAGCTAGGTGCCCCAGATATCGCAGCTCAAGCTCTTTTGTTCCAACTTCTTGAGGACCATTTTAAGCTCAATATGTGTTTAGGGGATCAGGAGTACTTTGTCGATGCCCCAAGATGTAACATATCTTCATTGTTATTTCAAGCGCAGCGAGACTACTGTATGCCCCATCAAAATTTGAGCTGCCCTTTTCGGGTTTTCAACTCAAAACCCCTTTGGTCTCAAAGCGCCCTTTGTAAGTTTTCGCTTTGACCTCTCCTTTGTCTCTTTTTTTTTTGAATCTCAATTTCTCCAAATTGGGCAAGTCCCTACCATCCATTTTGGTCAATATCCATGCTTCCCTGAGACAGACCTTCTTCGCTTCACGAGGTCCTTCCTAGTTTGGCACCCGCTTTCTTCCGAAGTTCCTTTTGCACGGAAAAAATCTTCTCCCATGCCCTATCGTGAAATTTTAGGACAAATCATCTTTGCTACTATCTCACACCATTTGATCATTATAGATAGCTTTCTCTTCAAATTCACCGGATCGTATTAGATTGGATCTATTTTGCCCCATCTAGTTCTAACTCCAATTGGAAAAATCGATAAGAAATGTGTTGCCTCGGTAAAGTTTCTGTTGCCCCAATCAAGGTTCTAGCCAACGTTCTAAAACAAAGGGGGTAAATGGTAGCTTCTCTGTGCCAACCTTTACAAGCTTCAGTCAGTTTTCGCATGATTTCTGGTTGTTTTTGCTACACTGGTAAGGTGCCTGATTCTGATGTTTTTTCTGGCGTTTTTCATTGCCACTTTTTTTTTTTAGCACCTGAGCTTGGATTTGAATTTGTATTCGATGACTGTCGCCTTTGTAACTTCAGCATATGAAGCAACCTTCACCCTCTTAGTAAAGTATTTGATAACCACGAAGAAGTGTTAGTATTGGCTGGATACCTTTGTCGAGATTGGTGCCATAACATCTATACCCCCTTATATGGAGGAGGCGCATAAGTCTTGACTTCCTTGATTTGGCGTCTCTTTTCTAGGTAGGCCAGTAGTTCGAACTTCTTGATTAGCTTGGCCATTGTAGAACTATCAACATGGGTTCCAAGTTTGGCAACATCCTGACGTTTTAGTAGTCTGGCGTGTCTTGATATGATCATAAAAATATCTTAGAATTCTTGAAACTATCTCAATGACGTCTTGCCTTATTTCTGTGGTGGATTGAGCTTTTTCTTAAGCTCGCGACGTCCACTGACCCTTTTTGCAAGGTAGAGTCTATTTTCGCTTATTCTACCATCCTTAACAACTCAAAAGATAGGTTACAATCTTGTCATCTTCAAGGTCTTGAGATCCCTTAGACCCATATTTCGCTAAAAAGAGAGCCAGTAACAGTGTCGCTCGTGTCATTGATATCTGGGTACCTATCGGGGGTGTAAGGGCAGAAAATCTAAAGAATAAAATATTCTAAAGATGATTATGAATGAAAAAAGTGTAAAGCATGAAAATATTTACTTAGAAAGATGTATTTCATTAAAATAACAATTCTGGACACAAGCCCATTTCACAAAAGATTCTTATTGCTCTTAGGCTTGTAGAGCAATTTGCGTGTTTGGACATTACTCCGATTTAGCTCTAAAAATACACGTCTTTTCCACAGCCCTATTGTTCAAAACACTTCCAGGCTCATGTTTCTGCATTTGGCGTGTCATCCAGCTTTACAACACCCATGTTGATAAATTTCTCTATCAATTTCTTGAAAGCCAGGCAGTTCTCTATTGAGTGCCCTGTGATCCCTGCATGGTATTCACACTGGGCGTTCGAGTCGTACCATTTTGGGTAGGGAGATTGCATCGGCTTCAGGTAGTGAGGAGCCACCACATGTGCATTAAATAAATCCTGATAGAGCTCCTTGTATGTCATCGAGATGGGCGTGAACTGAAGCCTTCCTGTGTTAGCTTTTGGGTTAGAGTCTTGTATAGGGGGACCTTGATAACTGGTAGTCACCATCCTTGGTTGTCTTATTGCCATTAGACCTGAAGGGTTCTTGTCATGCTCACTCGTACTACCCACTTCCTTTTCCTTCTTCTTCGGGATCTTCAATGTCCGTTCCCTCCTTTCTTTTGCCTCTGCCTGAACAATCGGTTTGGCTCGATCATCCTTAGGGTTAAAATATGAGCCCATCGGGAAGTTTGACATGGTGGAGGTATTGGTCTGACGTCGGGGTCTGATAAGGATGGGTCCCCCTTGCGACTGCGAGTCTGATTGAGTCGGGATATCCCTCAGGTTATAAAGAATTTGTTCATCGTCATCTGCACTGCTAGCCACTGGGCCACTCCTCTTTTCAAGTCTTTCGACAAGTAGTTGGGTTAACTGGCGCATTATATTCATTTGATCTTGCATATCCCGTTGAATTTCGGCCAACTGTCCTTGCATCAGTATTTGCCTTTGCTCTAATCTCTCCAACCTTTGTTCCATATCTTCTAGGTTAACTGGAATAATTTCACCTAATTAGGATTTTTCTACAAGTTTTGATGCATGCAATATGATGTAATACAGATGCATGAAATGCAATGCAAAATGCATGAAATGCAATGCAAAATGCATGAAATGAATGCAAAAAGAAAGAGAGACGTTGATTATGAATTTAATTCCTATTGGAAGAACTTGTCTAGAAAATACGTTCCTTTAATAAAATGGACCGTATATAAGACCTCTTCCTCATAGTCCAGGCGATGGCACCGATCCTCTTCTTCGTACCCGAATATTGTGGTCGTGTCCCGTCTCTTCTAGCTCTTTGTTTACTTGGTCCAAGTTGTTCTTCGTCACTCACTTACCTTTTGCGATGCTCATAATCTTCTAATGACTCCCGAACAATCCTTTTCGACTTGAACCTTCCAACAAATCCCCTTCTTCGTATTCGGATGTTATGGTTATGTCCCACCCCTTCTAGCTCTTTGTTTGCTTGATCCAGGTTGTTCTTCATCACTCACTTATCTTCCGCGATGCTCATAATCTTTTGATGACTCTCGAACAATCTTTGTCGGCTTGAATTTTCAGACAAATCTTCTTCTTCTTGTCCGGATGTTGTGGTCATGTCCCGCGGCTTCCTTAGTAGATGTCTCTTCTAACTCTTCGTTGCTTGATCTAGGCCGTACCTTATCACTCACGTGTCCTCCGTGGTGCTCATAATCTTCGGATGGCTCCCGAACAAACCTTGTCAGCTTGAATCTTCATACAATGTCTTGTCTTGTTCACCTAGGCCATGTTCCGCTCTATTTTATCAAGTAACAGATTTTCTTATGACAGATTCTTCCATTTAGCAATCAAACGCGAATCAACACCTTCTTTCTAAGATGATGCAATGCAATGCCAATGCATGGAATGAATGCAAAAAGGTGTTGATTTGATTCAATTCCATTAGATAAACTTTACTAGAAAACGAATTTCTTTTCATAGAACGGACGATTACATATACGACTTTGCCCTAATGCCTAAATCCTTAACTTTCCTAAGAAGCCAAGCTAAACTTTGGCCTCGCTCCGATCCTGACTCGTATATCAGACTTAACGTGTCAGCCCGAACTGCCAAGGTTTGCAAATGATCGGCCACTTCTCGGATTTGAGCCACGGCTTCGTCCATTACATAGTCTCTGTTTCTGATCTGTTCTTGGGAATGGTGGAGCTACTCCTTCCAATGTTCATTGTCCGCTACGAGGAGCTCAACCTGAATTTTGCTATCTTGTAATGCAGTCTCAAGCTCCCCTATCCTTCCTCTCATCTCCTCGATTTTGTTCTGACTGGCACTTAATTCGACTACTGAGTTACGACTACGGTGCAGATGCAGTGACCTCTCATTTTCGCTTTGGCTTTCCAACAGGCTCTTTTTCAAAGCGTCCTCTCGTACTCGAGCATCTTGAAATTTCCTCTTCCACTGATCGGCTCTGGATTTTTCTTCTTTAATTTCTTGTCGCCATTACTCTGACGTTTTGCCCAAACCAGCAGTTCTGATGAACATGCGTAGCTTCTTATAGTCCGTCTTTAAACTATCCAAATCCTCTTCGGCCTTATTCTTCCCTTTTTTCAATCTCTCGGCCTCGAACTTGTGGTTATCAACATCTAACCCCAACTGCATCTTTTCCCCTTCTTGCTACTCTATTTTCTTACCCAATTCCCGGCTCTTTCTCTCGAAGTCTTGCTTGATAATCTCTAATTCAGACGGGATTACTTGCAACTGCTCTTCTATTGGTCGAGCGTTTCCTTGGGCTGGCCTTGGGACGTTGTCGTTGATTCTTTTGGCCCACCATCGATCGTACTCGGCAGTAATCATTGGCCTTATGGCGAGTCTCTTCATTTTCCGGGTTTGAGTCCATGCATCTGACATCTCACGAACTCTCTTCTTATAATTATCGTCCTTGTACGAAAACTCACACTGGGCTAATCCATGTGTTACCGGTATGAATTGCCTTGATTGGTACTGCCTCATCACTAGCAATGGGGCATACCCAACAGCTCCCCATATCCCACGTAAAGGGACCCAGTCGAACTCTCCGCACCGATACAAGATCTCGTCAGGGATCATCCAAGGAGTCTTCCATTCTACATCTTCCACTTGCAGATTTCGGAGGATCGCCATCCATTTCTCTCCTGATAGGTCATCCCGCCTTGGCGTATCCGCTAATTCCTTTAGAGGAGAATAGTTTTTGGAAAAGACTTTGCATGGGACCTTTTCTATCCTCCAGAAATGGCAGTGGAACTACGATAGCAACAATTGTGCACATCCCATGAACCTCCCTTCACTCGCTCTTCGGCAAGCACTCAAGGATCTGAAAGTTTCGGCTAAGATTGCGGGGACGGGTGTGACTCCCTTGTCAAGTTTATCAAATAAGTCGGAGACCGCTTCCTCTACGTGCCCCAGCGCCTTGGGGAAGATAACCAAACCATAGATGCTTAAAGCGAAGACATCGACTCTCTTTTTCTCGTCAGGATGCGCTAAAATCAGATCCTTCAAATGTTTCCAAGGAATGCATTTATAATCTCCTTTTTGCTTGATTCGGGCTGTAACCCATTGCTCGCTCATCCCTGTAATGTTCATTAGCCTTTTTGAGAACGCCGGCACATTAGCAAACCTTGAATATGCTTTATCAGTTTGAAGTCTTGGGCATCGGAACAAAGCGGTATACTCCTCTATGGTAGGTACCAAATCCACCTTTCCAAAGTGAAGCAACTGTAAGCGGGGTTCCAAAACTGGGTAATAGCTCGAAGTAGGTACTCGTCTACCTTGATATCCAGCAGATAGTGTAAATCACCGTCGTTATAGTAGAATAGCTGTTTGACCTCGTCGCCCCAGGAATCCCATATTTCCTTCAATTCTCGCAGGTCATTTTGAGCCACGCTGATGCAGGTGAAATCCCATAACTCTGATTCATGCCCCACTGTCAGGCTATCTCCTTTTTCTTGCTGTACTCTTTCGGACCACACTTGGACGGCCGCATTATCCTCCATTCTATCAAGAAACCCCTTTTCCATGTCAAGCTTTTCTATCTAGTAACCGAATGTGAATCAACACCTTTTATGATGAATGCCATGCAATAAAAGCAAGACACAACAAGTTAGTATCAGGTACAAAAGGAACCTAAAGTAAACAGGAAACGATCAAACCCCTATTTAAGGTAACGACTAGGGTTTACACGGCTCTACTTACAATGGGCTCTTAGGTTTCTCTATATGTGGTTCGGTTCTAAAGCAAGGGTACTTGAACCAGTAGATTCCTCGATCCTCACCCATTATAGGCTCATATGGACCAAGTTCAGTTCAGGGGGATACATTTCCCTATGGCTGCACGGAGATAAAAATCTCACGAAGACATAGGTACGGATGTATCCCGGAAGTGATCCACTATCTTGCACGGAGGTAAAAACCTCACGAAAGAGTAGCTTCTCACTCCCACTTAAGGGTGTGACCGCAATGGTCATGCAGTGCAATGCCAAAGTATTTTATAGGATTCAACATTATTGGAACCGTAACATCAGCAAGTGCATTGAAAGAAACATGATTTTTCAAAATAAATTTCCAAATTTTGACAAAAGGACCAAGAATAATCAATTTTACGGTCTGGCTCTCTTATTTGATGTCCCCAGTGGAGTCGCCAAGCTGTCTAACCATTTTTTGGAAAAAAAACGGGAATCGAACTTGGTTTTGAAAATAAAAAACGGGAGTCGCCACCGATCTTTTATTAGGTGTGATCGGATCACCTTTGTTTTAATAAAACATTTTTGATTTACTAAAACAATGTTTTTGGTCTACGAAAATTTGAGAAAATAGGTTCGGGAGTCGGTTACATGCGAGGAAGGGTGAGCACCCTCGTCATGCCCAAAATTGGTACCGAATTGATTAATTAATGTCCCAATGCCGAAAGTTGAAAATTTTGAAAAGAATTTAAAAAGAACCGGTCTCTTTTGGAAATATTTGAATTTTATCGAATTGAATCAAGATTTTCTTGTTTAAAAGGAATAAAATATCACATCCAATACTTTAGGACACGATAATTTAAATCCTCGAATCCAAGGTCATCTCATAATTCCCGAGACTCATGCATTAAAATATCAAGAGGGTATTCCATTATTTGGCCAAGCGGGAAACCGAAACCCAACACGTAGGGCACGATCCCTCGGGTTTCCAAACATAAAATATTGCCTTATTTTGAAAGATTTGGTCTTTTGGCTGAAATTAATAAAAAATTAGGTTATGTTTTAAAGAAATATGATTCAAAGCGCGGACGGAATTACGCGATGAAAAGAACGATAATGTAACATGAAATTGGTGTAACGACAACATAATACACATAATACATGACATTTAAATCATTAATCTAAGATGTTGACACGCATGAATAATAATAAGGGAAGTGAAAAATAAGATAAGACAAGTCTAAAATGAATGGGAAAAGAACATTGCAGAAATAATAATGAAACTAAGACAGTACTGATGAGTATACATACAGGTCATAGCGCGATAATAGAAATAATAATAACACAATAATAGTGGTATAATGATGATAAAATAACAATAATAAGATAACAGTAATAATAACACCAAAATATGTACAATAAATAATAATATAAATGTAGTAATACTAATAAAAATAATAATAATATGCATTAACATAAATGTGGTAAAAATAATATAATAATAATATTAGTAGTAATACACGATATATACAACATACGAGTGCGAATATAATGATATCGGTAATGAAATTAGTATATACGAATAATGGTGCAATAATAATAGTAACGATAATAATGCCAAATATATAAGATAATAATATAGTAATAACAATAGTAAAAATACCAAAATAATAACGTAGTAATAACAATAATAATAATAATAATAATAATAATAGAAAATATATATAATATACTAACATAATAATAATAACAATATAACAATAGTAATAATAAATATAATAATAAATAATAATAATAAATAATAACAATAATAATAACAATAAAAATGGTAATAATAATAATAATAAAAGGAGACCGAATCGAAATCAAGATGAAGTTAGAGGGGTAAAATGGTAATAAAATAAAGTAAAGGCGATTAGGGACTAAAACCCAATGCGCGCCACAACAAGAGGGACCAATTGGGAAATTTAACCCCTCCCATGAAACGCACGTTTTGACAGGGACTCGATTAAAACTTCAATGAAATAATGGGGCAAAATTAAGAATTTATAAAGGTGTAATTAGATGCGATTAATGAGCGGCGCGAAAGGGGAGGGACTGTCTGCGCAAATAAGCCTTTTGAAGAAAATGCGCAGTAACCCTGTTGGCTAAACGGCGCCGTTTCGTCTGTTTTTTGAAACCCTAAAATTTGTTTTTTTTTTTTTTACAAACGTTTTTACTCTTATTTCGCTTAAACCCAGCAGCCGAATCTCTCTCCCCTTTCTCAAAGAGGAACCCAAAAGGCAGGCCTCTCCCTCCCTCTTTTCGGTCGACCGTTTGGTCTTCTTCCAGTGCTCGTCGCGTCGCCACCGCATCCGATGGCTAACGACGTGTGAAGGCGGGCTTCAGCGCCCCGTTTGAAGAAACCCCGAAGCCCCTAAACGTCGATGCCTTCCAAGCACAGGGAGAGGGATCTTCGACGGTTCCGATTCAGGTAAGGTTCTTGAACCTTCTAATGCCTTTTCTTTCTGATTTCTGGTATTCCCCTTTTTATTATTGCTTGTAGAAATCTTGAAATAACAAAAATAAAGAACTAAAAATAAACGAAAACAAGTAGTAAAAACCGGCCCGAAAATGGACTCAACCTTTTGATATATTCTTGATCTCTCCTCGTAGTTTTTCGTCCCCCCAAAAAAAAAGGGCTTTACAAGGTTTGTCTCGGTTGTTTTATAACCGATTTACAAAAGCATCGGTTCCTATTTCTGCCATATTTTTTGTTTGTTGTTGTTTTCTCTGGCAGGGCATGGGCGAGGCGCTGGTGGAGACGGAGGCCGAGGCGCCTGGGGAGTTGCAGCTGTTGGGGAGTGCAGGCCTGGGGAACAAAGCACGTGGGCACAGGGAACAACGCGAAGAGTCCGAGGAGCGCGTGTGGAGCGCACGCGAGGAGCCAGAGGGGTGCGCGGCGGTGCGCATAAAGGGGCTGCGGCGCTTGAGGATTTCTAAGGGTTTCTGAAACCCTAAGAATTTGGGCCAATCGGGCCTTTGTAAATTTGGGCTGGTTAGGTTTGTAAGAGGGCTTAGTGGGCCATTCGGGTTTGGGCTAGCTTGGGTCTGTTTTAGTCACTGGGCTCAGGATCTGGGTTTTTAATTTGGGTTTAAGTTTGGGTTGGGTTGTCGGGTCAGTTAATTTGGACTGTTTGAGGGACTGTTTTATTCATTGGTTTTTTTCTTTAATGATTTTTCTTTAATACTTGATGGGCCTGGGTTTTGTAATTGGACCGGGCAAAAATTGGTTATTACACACAGATCAAAGCTTTTAGATCTCTATACCGAAAACTTAGCTAGTTTTGTCGAAAATATGATTTCACCACTCAAATCTTATTTCTAAACCTTAATTTCAATCCCAATCGTCCTAAATATCACCTAATTACATATTTAAACATTCAATTTTGTCTAATTACGTGGATCTCATCTTTCAAATCTTTCAAAATTACTTAAAGACTTGTTAAATTAGGATTAAAAATCTTCTAATAGGATCAAAATAACTTGAAAATAGCTTTGAAAATAGTAGTTTAACTTAATACTACGAGATCCACCATTTTCAAGCTTAAAATCAACATAAAATCAATTGATTTATTGAAATCGTGATCTAATCAATTAAAAATTAGTTTAAAATGATAACACGCTTAGTTTGATGATGAAAAGTCAGATTGTTACCTTAATTTTGCAAAATTGACATGCTATGTAGCTAATTCGAGTTTGAATGTGTGAAGAAGTTTAGAGAAATTGAGGTTGAAAACGTAAGTATTCTTTGAAATTGAAAGAAGATTATGTGTTTAGAGAGTTTAGAAATAAATAAGGATGAACTAATTTTGGAAGAAAACTTTGATTTGTGTTTGGCAAAATTTTTGAAAGAGATGATAAATGGGAGGGAAGGTACGTGGGTGGTTTTAAATAGCCAACCAAATTTTTAAAAAATGGGCATTTTCTCATTTGACCACCTACAGTTTTCCCCCTTTTCCAAATTGATTATTGTTTTTTAATTAAAGCGAATTTCAAAATTATTTTCAAATTAAGTCTCGTTTTTTAAAAAAAAAATTAACCAAATTAATTCTCAAGCACTTAATCTTAATTTCTTAACCTACTTTTTTTTTAAATATTAATTATGTTATTTAATTATTCTTAATTATTTAATTATCTAACCTTATTACTATTTCCGGTTCACTAACCCTCGATTTACTAATCCTTATCTACTAACCAAATTTTTGGGATGTGACACAAATTATACCCAATTCGGTGAAACCCACAAATTACAATGGTTAACCAAACATGCCACCCTTGTTTAGTTACGAGTAATTACACCCAAATCTAATTATTAGGTGGCTTTCTAAACACTGCCTAAATAAAGTGAAAAAGCAATAACCATTTGAGGAGAAGAAAGTTGAAAATTTCTCTAGGCGAGCTAATGCATCAGAGAATTTGTTCCCTTCACAAAAGATATGCTCCAGAGGTTTAGACGTCAAAGATCGATGGAGCATCTTGCACTCATCAACCAAAGGGTAAAGAATAATATTAGGAAAAATATTATTTGACATTAATTGAATAACAATGGTAGTGCCAACTTCAATCCCAAGATCAATTAGATTCAAGTTTTTAGGTAGTTAAAATCCATCTTTAAGGACCCATAGCTTCGCTAGGACGCTATTAGCACTTGGAATATGTTAGAAAGATCCAATTATCTAATTCCCTCGATGGTCTTGAATAAGAGTACCCGCTCCAACCTTGTCTAAGTCACCTAAGGATGAACCATCTATGCTAAGTTTATAAATGTTTTATTATGAGTAGCATGGGAGAGTAACATTCTAATAATGCTAATGAGGTTTTGTTGAAATGGTAAGAAAAAAGATGGTGTCATCTTGATTCTCTAAATTGAGTCTTACATGTGGAAATTATAATGTTGAAAATTGATCAAAATTGAGTTCTGCAAAAGATATAGAAGAGTAGATCTAGTTGTGGATAAATGTGTCTTAAGCAGGGGCGAAGCAAGGGGGGCTAGCATGGGCCCGGCCCCCCTAAAATGTAAAATTGATATTTAGGCCCTTAAAATTTTTTAAAAATTTTAAATTAGTAAAGGTAAAATTACACTTTGGCCACCCTAAAATTATAAAAATTCGATTTAATCCTTTACAAATTATAAAGATATAAACTATAAAAATTTAAATTTTAAAATTTCATCCGCCCCTAAAAAATTGTTTTGGCTTTGCCCTTGATCTTAAGGTTATTATTTATAGTAAAAGAAAATAGAAAAAGATTTGTAGAGGATTTAAAGTCACTTTTATTCAAGTAAAATAATATGAATAAAAAATTCTATATAAAAAGAAGACATAATTATTTGTAGTTTGAAATTAGACAAGTGATCTGTTTAGAATTTGATGAGACCATTAATATTTTATTATCCAATCAATTAAAAAATTTAAATAAGAAATATAAAATAAATTAAATGATTAAATTTGGTCCAAGAGAGCCCAAAAAGTTTCGAACTCAATAACTTAAATGTTGGGCCCAAACATATTATAATTGAATTACTAAATATTTTTTATAGATAAGAGAATAAAATAAAATAAATATAATAAATCCTTCTTTTCAACTGCTCCACATTTTTGTGATTCAAGAGCTACTAAAAACAAAAGAAACACCTAACGTTTTCAGTATTTTAAAATATATAAAAATAAGAAATGTTGAAACAATCTTCATTCTCCATCCCTCCTTCCTGCTCTCTTCACCGTTCTACATATGTTTTTGGTTAATATTCTCTTTTCAATCAAACCCTCTCCTTCATTTCATCAAATGATACAATTGTGATTATGATTTCTTATATTTACTTTTAGATCTGAACCTAGTTATTATCTCAATTTTCTTTCCTTTTTAATCTAAATGGTGGAGAAGAAGCAATCATCTTACTTCTTTCTTTTCAACTCCAACAAACATCATATTTGCTTCATAAAAATTGATTTTACTTAGGTTTCCGTTTACCTTTTTCCTTTTCAGGTTTTGGTTCAACACACAAATAATTGGTTCAATCAATTCAAATTTAACCGCAGTTCAAAATAGTTCATGATTTAATCAGTTTAATTCCTTTTTCCAATTTGATATATCAATTCATTCTCAATCTCATCAATCCAACCCATCATTACGGTACAATTTAAACAACCTTCCTAACAACCAATATTGTGTGGCTAGAAATCAACCATGTTACAATAACCGATGAAAATGGTGAACTTGTAAACTAACGTCGTCTTTGCTTGAATGTAATGATTACTTGTTTTCGTGTCTATTATGTGAGTGAGGGACCACAATTCCGTAGTTTATTTTAATTTTAGCATTTGAATCACCATCTTTTATTCTCCCTCTATTCATCAAAAGTATCGAATTCATATTCAGCGGCTCTCTTATGTATTAGCTATTTAGTGAAAACCATGAATAGCTTAAAAAAGTTATTCCTATTTTGTGGAGAGAGAAAGTATTATAAATAAGTGAATAAGATGTATTAAAAGAAGGTAGAGAGGAAGATTGGAGCAAATCTGTTAACACTAAGTGTAGCAAAATGTGGTGGTTGACAAGGTGGAGAAACGGAAATATGCTGACGACAGAATTTTAGAAAAAGTTTTGAGAGTTCAAAATTCCAAAAGTCCTTCCATTAATTGTGAAAGGTTTTTATTTATAGTGTCTCAAGAATGGGAGTTACAAAGCTGTCAATTCATAGGCGTAATGAATGATATTTGTCAGTCACAAAGACATTAATGGTTTTTTTTTTTTATTAATAAAGGGTTTTGTTTGTGATGTTGAATGATAAATAAGAGTATGTTTCTAAAAGAATTGAAAAACACTCAATGCTATAGGAAAAAAGTTAAGAGAAACCTGTTAACTACCTCGATATCTGAACTACCAAGCTAAACTCTTTGGAACATTCCAAAAGTGAAGATAATTCAAGAACCATATTATATTTTAGAGTCATTTCCACTTCTTTTTTGGTGAACCAGTACCATGTGAAACATCTTATGAGAAATATCTCGTCCCTAGGAAAAAAATGCACTCGATTAATCCCCTAAACTCCAAAATTGCATCAATTAAGGTCCTTAACCAACATTTTTCGTCCTTGACCATTACATCATTGATGTGGCTATTAATGGTTGTTGAGTCAGTTGTTTCGTTGTCAATGTGGTGGTTCACATCAGTAATAATAATAATTAATTAATTAAAAAATTGAAGTCTAGAATGAATCTAGATAACCATTTGTCTAGGTACATTTGGACATAAAATTTTAAATTATACAAAATTTTAATTTTTTTAAATTTAAAAATTTGTAAAAACATTATTAAATTTTATAAAAAAATTTAAATAAAATTAGAAAAAATTTAACAAACAAAAGTATAGGTACCAAACCAAAAAAATTGAAAGTCCAAGTACCACATTGATAATTTTGTTAAAGTACAAGGATAAATCTTGTTATCCCAAAAGGAAATTAAATTTTATTATAATAAATTTTATTTAATAATTTTGATCTTAAAAAAGGGGAAATTTTATAGAAGTGATAAAGAAGTGAAGCGGAAGAAGGGTCGTATTCAAGTTGTTCGAAAGGTTTGAATCTGACCTAAAAAGAAAACACCAAATAAAATAAGAAATTAAAGAAAACGAAAACACTAAAAGAAGAAATTTAAGAACAAAGAATAAATAATAAATAAATAAATAAACAAAAAATTAGAAACAAAAAACAAAGTGAAAGATGGATAGATAGATAAGTGTCCAGTTGAAACCTTTGATATATAAACCCTAACCAACTCAATTAATGATTTTAGTCAACCCTCCAAGAAATAATCATTGGCAAATTGAAGGATGAAAAATGAATTCTCACGATTCCTTGAAGAAAATCGAGAAAAGAATTGCTTCTAAAAAATCACAAGAAAAAAAAACTTGCACAAAGAAACTAACTTCCAAAGTTGAAAACTTTATTAATAAAAACAATGGTGTCTTAGTGAACAATGGAGCTTTTATATAGGCTAGTTAAGTACATACAAATACTTAAATAATATCCAAAATTCGGAATAAATAAATAATAATATAATATAATATAAAAAAACATAATAAATATTATATTTGGCTCATATATAATAAAAATTAAGCCTAAAAACCGAATCCAATGTGATCTAAACTCGAATTAAAAGCTCAAAATTCGTAATTTTCATCATAATCCCGTTAAGAAATTCTGCTCGCGCAGTCTTCGCTAAAACAGTCATAACTTGAGCTTGCAAACTCGAAATCGAGTTATTCAAAGTGCGTTTCAAAACTAAGAGATAAATCTTCAAATGCTATGCAGACATGTAAGCCCATAAATAGGGTGAGCATTCGATCGTATCGAATCAAATTGAATGAAAAAATTTCGGGTTAATCGAGTTGACGAATCCTATTTTATCATCCTAACTCGATTTGAAATTTTCTTGAATTAAGTCGAGTGAGATGTAATCCAAATCGAATTGAATATATTTATTTGAGTTAAATTAAAAAAAAAAATTGAGTTCTTGTAATCATTGTCACCCAACGTAATCAAATTTACCCACCGTAATCAAATTTGTCATTAACTTTCATCCGCTCATAATTTATTTAATAATATTTTATATACGGGTTAACTCCTTTGCTTGCTTAGTTGCTTCAATTATCTTATGATTCTTATCACTATGTATTTTGAAATTAAAAAAGATATTAAATGTAAAAATGTGATTTTTAATAAAAGTTATCTTAAAGATAAAATGTGAAATTGATACCAACGTAAAATTTTAATCCGAATATTTTATAGCATCATAAATAATTCAATTTTAACAAAAATTTATAAAGATTCAATATGATTAAACAATTCAATAATATAAATAGTACAAAATGTGAAATTTAAGTTAATAATATAAATAATAGATATAAATAAAATTATTACTATTTAGGTTTAGAGATTTTTTTTGATGATTTTAATTTTTAATTTGGGGTAAAAGGTTAGAAGTAAAAGTTTAAGGGGAAAATAAAAAGTTTAGGGGGAAAGTAAAGAGGTTTGAGAGTTTAGGGTGAAAATGTATTATAGTTTGATATTGGGTTTATTCGAATTATTCGAGTTATTTAAATTTGAAAACCAAATTCGATTCGAACTTGAAATTTAAAAAGAAAAACCCGAGTTGACTCGAGTAATTCGATTAATTCGAATAACTCAAAATTCGATTTTTTTTAGTCTAATCGAGTTTTACTCACCCCTATCCATAAATATCGGAATACCATGTTAGATATCAAACAGTTAATCTAATAGCTGTTAAAACAGAAAATATGGGGGTTATTTGATGCAATTTAGTTGTATTTTTATATATAAGCAACTTAATATATGTTTTTTAATGTTTACAATAATATAAAAGATTGTATAATTTTAAAAAACAAGTTTAGGTCTGGAATTCTTAATTGTTTTTGTCAAGCTACAGTAAATGAAAGGAAAAGATTGGGATTAGACTAATTTGAAATGTCAAATTCCTGAGCCCTTGATTGATTGTTGATTGAATTTATTCCATTTTGTCTCAAGAATCATGATTTAGTGCGCACGACCTTTTCATATGATTGGAATCCATAGCTTTTACTTCAAATTGCATCCGTTGAAATCATAGTGGCCGTTCACATTATTTTGTTTTTCTGGCTTTTGGTTCCCTTAAAAAGGCATGATGGTATTTTGCAGTTTCTGTGTTTATAAACACAATTCAATAAATTTCTGCGAAATGGTAAAATACCCAACATTTGGAAAAAGAAAGGCAAGCCACTAATATTATTATATGATTTTAAACAAGAATGAAGAAAACAGGACCACATCATACAAAACCATAACCTGACCTCTTCACATTCATGGAAGTATCCTACAACATATTGATGCTTATGTAACAATTGCTTTCCTGATTCTGCTATTTGATATAAAAGATGAAAAGCTGATCATCAAGCAGGTTCAAATTTTAAGATAAAAATGGAGAATTTTCTAACATACATCCATTAACATAACAAGTCTGTTCCTCTCTGAGGACTAATTAGAGTTTTAAATCACACAAGCTACAGCGACGATGATATTATTACAGTGATATGCAGGACTGTTGCTCAGAAAAGCTTAGAGAAAACCCAGCTATATACAGGTTAGAGTTTCCCTAGCAAAATACTAGTATTACAGTATGAAACAAATAAATGAATTTTTTTTTGTCTAATTAGCCTGTTACAGATTCTCTCCCAAAATCAAAACAAGAAACAAGTTGATTGGGTGGGAAGAACATCTTACTCTCTTCTTCATCATCCATCTTCCACAGTGAGTCCCAGCAGTATTCCCATGAAAAATTGCAACCTTGTTGACTGTAGTTATCTGACAGAGGTTTTATTGTTGTGTTTTCTTCAGACATATCAATGTCTTTCCATATATCATCCATGGAGTAGCCATTTCCATCTTCAAATTCTGGACTGTTTTTCTTTCCCGCCATGTCAAGGCCCCCAGTGTCATAAAAGCTTACAATATTTCCAGTACCAGAGGAGGGCAAGGAATCGACTGCAGTAACAGTTGATGATGATGAATGACAATTTGAAGATGATGAAGATGGTGAGATGCGGATGGCCCGTTTCTTTTCTTGAGCCGTTTTTCTCATATGGGTTCTCCAATAGTTCTTAATCTCGTTGTCAGTACGCCCTGGTAATTTCCGAGCAATTCTCGACCACCTGCATATGATATAATATATGTTTATAAATAATCAAACCAAGCTCTGAGGTTGATAATGGAAATTACAGAGTTCCATTCATATTGTTTTTCAAACCTGTTTCCCCATTTGGCATGAAGTTCAAGGACGAGGCGTTCTTCATGGGGAGTCATCTTTCCCCTTTTGAGACCAGGGTGCAGGTAATTAACCCACCGTAACCTGCAACTTTTTCCAGTTCGGTTCAAACCTATAACAACAAAAACCAAGTGGTTAAAGGCAAAAGGCTCCTTCCAAAACCACCAAATCTTACAGATAAATCCTACCTATTTCATTGTCTCCCGCCAAACCTTCAAACCTGAAACTTTGGCTATAAAATCCCATCGTCGATCTCCAAATAAGTGAACAAAGTTCACCAGAAGGATGTCCTCTTGTTCTGTCCAGGGACCCTTTCTGATTTCATCTTGCACCATCTTTTTTTTTCCCTCTCTCCCGCTCTCTCAGATTCTTGCTGGAAATGGGTACTTAAGTCCAAGTAATTGCTGCTGTTTCATGGAGACTTAGGCGTACACTGCTCTAATATATATATATGACTACTAAGTTACTTGTAATTGTCAAGAGAGGGTTTGATTGTCTTGTTGCTGGTATATACTACTAATATGAAGATATGGTTGCATACAACAGTTCCCTGCTGTAATGCACGCATGTCATTTGTGATAGGGAACCTTATGCATCTGATGTCAGCCACTATAGCAAATAATCTAAGTGATAGATTGATCTGTTGATGTAATTCTCAACCGTTGTATTTCAATAACACAAATGAGTTCTGCAGATAATTATGTATAGTTATTAGTAATGCTTTAGTCATGGCAGTATATGAAATGAGCAGGCAGCATATGATTGGATAAGGAGGAATAAGGGAAAGGAGGTCCCTAGATCCTCCATCCCCATCCATTCAAGTTGAGGAAATGATGATAGTGCCCCTTGACTTTTATTAAAGGCCATAGATACGGAGAAGCTAAGTAAACATTACAAAAGAGAGAAAGGACAAAACTCGGAAAGCAAAGCAAAGCAAAAGGAAGGCACTATTTGGATGTCATAAAAGTAAAATTTCTTTCTTTAATAAAAAATGGATTAAGATATTATTCTTGAAAAACCTATTGTTCAATGCCAGGTAAATCCACAGTCTACTTTTTCTAAAAAATAGAGTTGGGTTTTTTTTTCTTATAGTGCTCCTACCACTCTAAAGCATTGGAATCTTTGTTGTTGTTGTTGTTTTTTTTTGGGGGGGGGGGGGGGGTATTTTAGATTGATTCATTTCATTTTGATTCTACCAAAAGCAGCCAATCCATGTTCTCGTTCACCATAATATTGCAATTGACATGGTTTTACTTCATGTTTCACATCTTGATATGTGCCTTGAAAGGGGGGTGGTTTTGTATTTCAAAGTTATTCATTGAAAAGCTCCAAAATGAATGCAGAATTTTGGGTCTACTTTGGTTTTCGTTTTGATTGACAGCTTAACAAATGGTTACTAAAGGTCTTGAGGCAACGTTTTAAATCAGTAGGAAGGGCATGATAAAGGAGATGTTTAAAATGGAATATGGCGTCATTTGCCTCTGCTAATGCTAACAACATTAGGTTTGTGGGTTTTGAATGTTAGAACTGTTTCCAGCACAGCATAAAAAAAGAATACAATGAAATCTGGAAGGCATTGAATGGCCTGGTGGCTCCTTGCTTTTAACACTAACCCTAAAACGAAAAGAGACCAAAAAATAAAGAAAGAAAGAAATGAAGGATGATGATGTGGAAACCACCAAAACTTGTGGCCACCCCCACCCTGATCCTCTTTCCATGTGCCTGATGCGTGGTCCCTGAAGCTTCATTTCAATGAAAATCAGGTGTTTCATATAAGGTAAGAGTATATGTTAATAAGAAAATGACACTCATATTCACAGATACGTATCACAATTTCTTTATCTTTCATTTTCTTGCCCACAAGGGTGTTGGGGTTGAGCTGCAGACAATTAATTAAGTTTATATATGTTGTCTGATAAAATTATGAGGCGTTTAGGGTCATTATGGATTATATCTTTTCAAGAAATAGTATTAGAGCAGTCATACATAGAAACATGGGGTAAGTGTTAACTTTCACTCATGAGATAAAATCCCAAGTCTGTCAAGCCAAAATATTTTGCAAGTTCTTCTAGTACTTGGATTCAGGGTGAATCTAGAGCAGCTGCCAGGGGCTCCACCTCTCCTAAATTCTGTTAAATTTTTGTTTTAGGCCCAAAGTTTGTTAACTTCACTTTCTTTTTAATGTAATATATATATATATATATATATATATATTGATGGTGTTTAATATTTTGATCATTATAATATTAGGAGATGATAGAGTTTGAATTTATATTAATTAGACATCTTAATTCTAACCAATACTCTAATCCGTATTATTTTTTATAAAAAATTTCATATGTAAATTTACTTATAATGTTTAAAAGTTTAAAATTTTTATTCGGTCATAAGAAATTTATATATTGTGTGCAAGAGAATGAATTATATAAAATGGGGATGTGATGGGTGTCGAAACTACTAAATATAATTTCCTACGCTCTAACTTAATTAAATAGTAGTATAGAGTAGTAGGGTTGATCCCACAGGGACTAGGACTTCTAATTTTCTTGTTTACGTAACCAGGCTCCTAATTTTCTTGTTTACGTAACCAGGTTCCTAAGTCTAGGCAGTTGTCGTACCCACGATATGTGCGTTGCAGAGATAAAAAAAATAAAAGGGGGATTTTAGTTGATAAATAAAATATAAAATAAATATAAAATAAAATAATAATAGTGCAAAATAAAATTAAGGCAATTAAATTAAATTGGTGAATCAAATATGTTAATGCTTAGCCTCAGCTTCGGTACACTCCGAAATCGAATTGATCCTTAAAAGTAAATTTTCCTTTCTAAACGATAAGCTAGTTATAATGATCAAGGAGGCCCCAACCGCCAACTTGTCCTTGTGTAGTTGGTTCCGGTATGACCTGTAAACCAACCCTTACTGATTATCTAACCACGTAACACGCGTCCGCAATTTAAGATCTCGGTAGCCTTGCGATCTAGAAAATCCCAACTCGAATTAACGGCCTCAACCGCGTGGGTCTTTTAAATTTGATCACTATCTCCCTTGACAGAATCCAACTATCTTTTTCCATTTGAACATGCCAATTTGTTCACGGGAACTCAAATACGGTAGATGACCGACTTGATTTCCCAATTGTTCGCCAATACAACTCCCACCTAACGTGCACTTTGAGCTGAAATTTGATCAATTTTAAAGGATGATTGTGACTATCCCATATACCAAAGAGATAACGAATGCTGTGTTGAAAGGTTTTTAGTGCGGGTTCATATCTCACGATTTTTTTGGTCAAAATGATAACCGGGCTAAAGTTAAAAGGAAATTAGTTGAGCATGAAACTAATCATGCTTAGTGAAATATTAGAATGGGTTTAAGTGTAATGGTGATAGGTGGAGGAAGGAATGGACTTAAAGAGGAATTGAACCAAATAAAATAGAAAAAGAATGGCACAATGCTTGTATTGCTAAAAGACGCGTGAAAGAGAAATGAAATAAATGATTTTTATTCAATTTCGATTCTATTTTCCAAAGTCACCATACAAGGTATTTATAGACATTTTGTATGCTGATTTTAGACTAATTCATCTAACAACCAATATAACATCCACGTTTTAACGCGGGGTTAGGTACAGTGAGGGATCGAGTCAATAATTAGTATATATTTTTTAAATATAATAAATAGGAATTTTGAGTATTAAATTAGGAAGTATATAGATCCAATAAGAAATTAGAAAAAAAAACTCTTTAGATAGGAAATTTTAAAATAGATACATTGATTTAGTTGAAAGAATAACGAAATTGTTGTGGCCAAAGTAGGAAAAATACTAAGTTAGGAGATATATAATAGTAGAGGAAAGGAATGAAGGATTAAAAAGAAATTTAACCAAAGTGTTGTATGAGTCATACTAGGAAATATGAAAGACGAGGAAGGACAAAGTGATAATTAGATAAGTGGACATTTATTAGGTGTAATGATGATGGGTAAAAGTAAACAGATGGATGACTTAAGGACTTAGGAGCAAGTTGACCATTTTAATGAAAAAGGTGAGATATTTTAGTGGAATGGTGTAGAAAAGTGGAGAAAATAAGAAAATATATCATCTTTTCTCAACACAAATCGCCACTACTTCTTCTTCTTCCCCCAACTTCCATCCAACTTTTCTTTTAATTCCCTACATGTTCTTCCATCATAGTTGAACCATCCAAGCTTCAAACTTTCATTTTTCTTTGAAATTTCCTTAGTAAAAATCAAAGAGCTAAGGTAAGAAATGATGAAATTATCATACCATACATGTTTATTTTTATTAAATAGTATAGGAAAGTCACTTGATTGTTTTTTTTTAACATATAAATGTTATATGTTTTATATGAAAATTGAAGAGAAAGAAAAGAAAGGAGATGACCTAATTGAAGAAAAGGGGAAAGAGAAGGCTAAGGAGTGAAGGAAGAAGAAAATACATCATCTCAACCTTTTTGTTGTAAGTACTACAAGATTTTTAAATTATTTTTATTTAAATGCTTATATTGTAGTATGAAATTACTTAGAATAAAAATGTAAAATATATATTTAAATTTGTAATAAAAAAAAAAGATTAGATTATGAAATTATGAAATTTGTAAAGAAAATTATAGGTGGAGAATATGAAATGGTATATTGTTTGAACATTAAGTAATGATGTTGCGGTAAAAGTATATGTGTGAAAAAGGTGTAATATTTTGTGATTTGTGAAATGGGGACTAAATTGTAGATGATGGAGAAATGAGAAATCTTTTTCGAAATATTTATGTAAAGTATTTAAATGTATGAAATTCAGCTTTCATGCCCAAGTAGACGAAATTTAGAACTATTAGGATATTAGTGGCATGCCACTAAGGGACCTTAGCGCGCTCTCCGATTATTAGCACATTAGTGCTCTCCATTTAGCACATTCGTGCTCTCTGTATACCACTTTAGTGCTATCTGTTCAATAGTGCATAATAATGCACCTCTGTATTTGTTTCGTATATCCGTTGTGTTCTATAAAGTCTACTTTGGGCTAAGAATATGAGTTGTGAACAAAAGTGAATCACCAATGTGTTAAGGTAAGTTTGATAACTTACAAAAAGGAAAGTTAAATTTTATTAAGTAAGACATAGCTGAAGAAACTTATATGTGTGTAAATATGTATTAATTGAATAAGTTTAAAATATTTTGTTATGATTCATTTACCTATTTATTTTTGTAGTGCTTACTAAGCCATCACCGGCTTAATGCATTTATTTTTAACGCGTAGGTACAATTAGACTCGAAGAGGTAGAGTCGGGTTAGGAGATCTCTCATCTCATCCCATCCTCAAGAGCTTCATGAGTAGGTACCATATTTTGAATTAAAATGGCATGTACATAGATAGACCAAATGTGTTTCCATGTGTTAGGGACTAAAATGCAAACACTTGAAATTCTATCTATTTTGGGTTACTTGAAGTATTTTGGTCTATATGAAATGAATTAGTGAAACTATAAGTATATTTGCAAATGTGGTTTTATAAGTTAAAATACTATGTATAAATGTTTAAATTAAACAGAATCTAGCTAAAAATATTTTGTAAAATTGAAAATGTTAAAAACTATGGGTTTTTTACTTTAAATGAATTAATTTGAGTTCAAACTTTAAATGTTTTTACTTTAAATGAATTAATTTGAGTTCAAACTTTAAATGTTAAAAACATTCTTTTGTTTTCAATAGTTTTTCAAATATTAAATTTGGTACTCTGATTCAAATCCGGATAAATATAATTTTTTAGATTTTATTTCTAATATTCGATTATAAAAAAATATGTACCAAAGACATTTTCATGTTTTTATTATTAGAAAAAAAAAATTATTTAGAAAAGGAGTTTTTTATTTTTTTTAAAAATAAAAATAAAAGAATATTTTCAAGAACGGAAATGTCATTGGAAATTTTGATCTCATCCAATGATCGGGGAGATAGTGGAAGGGATTCCAATGAAGATCGATCACAAAGAAAGTTCCTTTCAAAGAGACGGCCGAGGATGCTGTTGAAAACATGGTGGTAGGTTTGAGTCCGAAGACCGTGGTCTCTTAGTCTGGTATTATCAATGAAGAGGATTTGGTCTTTGTTGAGGGCGATATTTTAAGATCCAACGTCAATGGGATTCCGACTATTGATTTTTCTGATCTTATCAAGAAATGGCTTGTTAAAGACATGGAAACCACTATTATTGTGAAGCTGTTGAAACGAAACATAAGTTATAGGGTTTTACATAACAAGATCTCCAATTTGTGGAGGCCCTTTCAACCTTTTCAACTTATGGATGTCAAAAATGGGTATTACTTGATTAGGTTTCAAAGTAAAGTCGACTACAATATGGTGTTGACTCGAGGGCCATGGGTTGTTTTTGGCCATTACCTTACTGTTTAACCTTGGATGGTTGATTTCATCCCGTCGAAGCCATTTCCAAATATGGTTCTGGCGTGGATCCATTTTCCGGGTATGTCAGGCTTCCTCTACAAACGACAAGTTTTAGAAGAAATTGGTAGCTTGATAAGCAAAGTAGTTCACTCGGATATTAAAATGGACAGTGGCATAAGAGGACAGTTTGCAAGGATGACTGTCTTTGTTGATTTAGAGAAGCCACTTGTCTCACAGATCCTTGCCAATGGAAAACTTCAAAGGGTTGAGTTTGAGTCTTTGTTAGCCATTGATTTCTCTTATGGCTGTTATGGTCACCTTAAGGACATCTGCCTTTATAATGGTTCAGATCTGAACTCCGTTGCTGGTAAGGAATAGGTCTTTAGTCCAGTCGGCGATGAATCTGTTCCGGTAGAGATGGATGATCCTTTTGGACCATAGATGATTGTGGAATGGAAATCGTGCTGAAACCAAAAAGAGATTCGAAATCAAAAGTTGAAAGTCTCGGGTAAGGAGTCAAGCAAATCTTGTTTTAATGCTTTAAACACGCTAGATAATGTGGCTATCGGTTTCAGTGATAAACATCAAGGGTTTGAAGAGATTGTTTTACATAAATGAGAGTTTTTAAATAACCTAGGTGTCAAGACTGTAGAGCTAACTCTGGTTTGTCTAATGAAAAAAATAAAAGAGGCCGACAAATTGACCAATCAAGCGGCGTGGGGTCTAAAGGGTTAAAGTCGTAATTGTCTGTAGGTAACATCAAGCTTGCTATAGGATCCGATTTTCATGAGCAAATTAATTCAGCGGAGCTTTCATAGGTTTTTACTGGGTCAAAAAAAGTTGTAAGTGATCGGGGCACACTTCACCTAGCACCTCTCTTAGACGACAACAATTCAAACGGAATGATGCTTTCAAAACAGGCTAATAACAGTAAGATTGTTTCAAAAATCCATGATTAAAATTCTAGTAAGTCTTTAATTCATTTCAATCCTGTTTATGAAGGCCTAATTGAATCTGTGGTAGGTTTGAATTCGAAATCCCTTGACCCCAATAAGCATTCTGTCATTACTTTTAGGGAAAATTCAAACCCTAATTCTTTTAATTTTTCAAAGGAAAAAGAGTTGTTGGTTTGTAAATTTCCTCTTTCAGGTACTAGAAGTAGTGACCTGGGGGGTAAGGAAAAAATGTTCAATGAGGGAAGACCCTCAGCAAAACCATTCGTGGCCGAGGGGGACATTTTAAAGTAGCAAGAAACTCTCATATTCCTCTCCCAAAGGCCATGTCTGACTTAGCTACAATCATTATCTCTCAAACTGTAGTTGAAGGAGATAAGTTTGATAAATGTCATGATGGTCATGTTAGTGGTGTTAGGCTTGAAGAGATTTCCTAGGAGGTTTGTTTTCTTACCGTTATTATTTTATTTATGAATTTTACAATTTTCTATTAGAATTGTCAGGGGTGTGCTAGTTCGAAATCCCTCGCTTCTTCCATGAGTATAACAATGAACACGTTGAGGCAATCGGTTTTTTTGGTGGTATCTAGATTGGATGGAGAGACTCGCTTGGTGTAGAGGTTCTCAAAAGTCATCCCCATTCCTAATAGTCTGAAATGAAGACATCTCTGGAAATCCCTTAAAAAGTTTAATCTAAGAGACGAGACCTCGTGGTTGGCAATTGGTGAGTTTAACGCCATTCTTTCTTCCAATGAAAAAAATAGGGGAAACTTTAGGGAGAATGTACCTTTTTTTTTTGGAAAATTCATGGACTCGTTTGAACTGCTTGATTTGGGTTTTCAAGGCTTGAAATTTACATGGCAAAGAGGTGAAGTGTTTGAGAGGTTGGATAAGGTCATTTGTAATATTCCTTGGTATTCAGCTTTCCCTCATGCCACAGTAACTCACTTGCCTAAATTAAGATTTGATCATCGTCGTCTTCGAGTGGATCTTCTATCTAATTTTTATTCTACTAAGCGTCCTTTTACATTTCTTGTGGATTGAGTTGAGCACCCGGCCTTTTCAAACTTTGTTAAAGAAAATTGGAGTGTCTCTGGCAACATATCAATGATGCAATCTAATTTTACAAACAAAGTGAAGATTTGGAATAAGGATGTGTCACGTTACTTCTTGTAAGAATCACTTAATTCACAAGCTTAATAACATTCAGTCTGCGCTTGATAGTTCTAATTAATTATTTCTACATCAATTGGAAATGGAAGTCAGAGAAGAGTTGGATAATGTCTTACATCATGAGGAGCTTTTGTGGAGTCAAAAAGTAATGTGTGATTGGTTGCTTTTAGGGGATCGCAACTGATTGTTGTTTTATACGATGTCAAAGTCTTAAAATTTATATAGAGAATGATCGAACCTGGAAACTAACTATGACAACGATTTGAGGCAAGCGCACCTATCGAACAGTAGTATAGTTAAGGCAAGACCGGATTGTTGAACCCAAAGGACTTTCTTTTTATTATTTAGCCTAAGAATTAAATGGATTTTTATCTAACCTAAAATTAACTAACAACTAAACTAAAGACTTTAAGACAAAGAAGAATGAAATTTGGGAAAAAAATACTTTGGGAAAAACCAATTGATTAAGACAATACCCAAGGAAGAATCCACCTAGACTTCACTTGTTATCTAACTCTGAACCAGACGATTTATTCATTTGACTTGATCCGTAGGATTCCCTAAGTTATATTAATCCCTCTCTCGATGCGACTAACGTCTAACCCTAGGTTGATTAATTGAAATCTCTTTCTAATTAAAACCCCTAGAATTGCATTAACTCGATCTATGGACTCCCATATTAGGTTTCACCCTAATCCGGCAAAATCTCGTCACCCTATCTCTAGGCGTGCGATCAATCCGCTTAATTATGCTAGATCTACTCTTAGGCAGGGACTTTTGCTCCTCCACCTAAGCACATCACACTTGAATTAATATCCCAGAAATATCAACACAAGAATTAAGAACACATAATTAAGAACAAGTCAAATATTTATCATATAGTTTAGCAAACGATAACAAGATTCATCTTAGGTTTCATCCCCCTCAAGTATCTGAGGGTTAGTTCATAACAATAAAAGAAAACATCTCAGAAGAAAAGATAAAACAAAACATAAGAAATCCCTGAAACCCCCTGAAGGAATTGAATGAGAGATCCTCCGTCTTAAGTATGATTCCGGCTTCTTGAGATGAATCAACCGGCTACCTTCGAGTAAATTCCCACAAATCTGCCCTCTTTGGCCTAGCTGGACGCCCCCTAACGAAAGCCTTGGGTTCCCCCCTTTTAGGTCATACTTAGGGTGTTTATATAGGCTTCTGAATGTGTTTCTTCACCCCTAAGTATCCTAATCCGAGTGAAATTTCTCTTAGTCACGGCAGGCACACGCCCATGGCACACGCACGTGTAAGTCGTGTCCAGGCCATGTTCGGGATTGTTGAATGAGGCACGGCCGTGTGGTCTTGGGTCCATGCCGTGTTGATTTCGTAATATGGCCCATTTACTCCATTTTGGGGCCATTTCTCATTCTTTTCATCATCCGGTGCTCTTCTGAGTATAAAACATGAAAACAAAGGATTAAGAGCACTGAATTACACAATTCAAGGCTTAAATCATCCAAAAGCATGCTAAATATGGACCTAAAATATGTTACTATTATGGTTTATCAAATACCCCTACACTTAAGCTTTTGCTTGTCCTCAAGCAAAATTCTCAACTTACAATTAAATCAAACTTCCCTGATTCATAATATTCATCAATAATGTTTCATCATAATTCAAAGATAATTCATACATTGATAATTTAAAAAGAAGGGTCCTAAAGATTCAAACAATCAAATTCATACATTTATAGCCCAAAAACATTAGGTGTTTCCCTTTACCTAAATAATTACCTCTGATTCAAAATCGACAAGAGTTAACATCCTCACTAAAGATTCACTCAAACCACTCAAAGTGTTTAAGGTTCAAAATTAAGCACTCAAAGGTCAAACATGAAGAGTTAATCCTATAAGCTTGCATGAAAATCAAATCTCCACCACTATAATATGAGATGATACACAAATTAAAAGGTCTTTAATAGGGTTGTAACAGGGCTTGGGTTAAGGTGTGGATAAAGGCTGAATTAGAAGGTTAGAATCGAGATTGACCTGACAAATTACCTAACTAGCGATATCGAACTGATAATAATTACATAAATTGAAAACTTGTACTACTACTAATAATAATACTCTGATATGAGCTTCTTCTTCAACAATTGGAATTTAACGTATAAGCTCACCTAATCACAAAACTAATGGTGAATATACTTCGATTTTTTTTAAGAACAAGTCATAATACATAATAAAAGATGAATTCAACTACTGAAATAAAATAATTAGGCAACCGATCAAATCAAATCTCAACAGAAAGGGTAAACAAGGAATGGTGATAACAAATACGAAGGGTTTGGGTTAATATTAGTGGGTGAGTCAATAAAAATGGTTGTTAGGATTAAAAAGAGTTCACTAGGGGTTAATTATGAAGGTAGGCCTTTTAGTGGAGTAAGTGGGTTAAATCCTAGGTGCCTTTATCACCTCTATATATCAAATCAAAGGTGTGGCCTCGACATGTATAATCAAAGCAATTTCTAGAATAACAAATCAAGGTTGACACACTCATAATCAATAAAGTGAGCAAGAAAAAGAATATATGCTCTAAAAGGCTCAAAATCTCACAAAAATTATGGGTGTTTGATATCAACCTCATAAATTTCAAACTTCAAGGTAATAATTAGATTCAGGTAGACAACTTAACAAAATATTGATTTTTGAAAATAAACTTATCATGTTTGATTCTCTAGTATCCTTCAAATTTAATCATCAATGCACAATTATCAATGACTTACTCTAAAACATATCAATAAAAATCATAAATCAAAGGAATTTTCATTCTAATCATAATATGAGAAACTTACTTTAGAACAAGGCATAATTCAGGGATTTTCAAATAATACTATAATTAACCCCCCCCACACTTAAGATGTACATTGCCCTCAATGTACAAAGATAGATAATAGCAATAGAATAATCAAAAGATAGGGAGAAAAGTGAAACTTCCTGAATTATGGATGAAATCCTTGGAAGGTGTTCCGAGGCGTGGTGGCTGCTACCGAGCTCTGCACTAGATGAAGAAATTGGGAAGCTCGTAGAGAATTAGCCAGGAAAATATAAAGACACATTTAAAATAAACTAATTATATAATTAAAGACAAGAAAGATAAAGAGAACTAATGTAAAAATTGAAATAAAACTAAAGAAAAAATGAATGGACTGACGAGTCCTTATTGTTGGATGGTTCGCGAGGTGGGTGTGATTTCTAGGGCTGTATTGGGGTGGCGATGGTCGAAGTGGCGTGATTCCCAAGCAGCCTTTAGCACCTAAAACCAAGAAATTAAAATAAAATAAACTAATTAAGCATAAGATAGTCAAAGATAAGGAAAATAAAGAAAACGAGAAAATAAAAATATAAGTTAAATGGTCTCAAAGACCCTTGGCTTGTCGAGTGGATGAAGCGGACGGCATGAACTTATGTAGATTGGTCTCCCACAGGGAGACTGTGCTTAGGGCCTTCCGCTTCTTCGACGTAGATGTGGTGTAGTTCAAGAGTTAGATGAAGGATTAAAGAGAAAGAGTATGGAAGGGGAGTGGTCTGAAGGATGGGATGAAAGAAAAGAGATGGGGGTAGGTGAGAAGAAGGAGGGGTGGGTTAAATAGAATTTTGGGGCCTGGTACTTTCCCACGCCCGTGTACCATGGGCGTGTAAGTCACACGACCGTATCGCACAGCCGTGTTTTACTTTGTTCACTTCTCCCATGCCCATGCTCGGGTCTCCACGCCCGTGTATGATCTAACAGTGTCGGCCACGACCGCATCGCACGGCCGTGGCGTGGTAGTTGGAGTCCGTGACTCAAAGATATGATTCGTTCTGACTCGTACCATCTCTGCCATGTCAGTACGGAGATTCGGTACATCCACACGGCCACGGCCACGGCCGTGTGTAAAGCCGTGTGACTTGAAAATCTGCACTTTTGGTTAGTTTATAATTAGATGCTGGAGTAGAAATAAAAAATAAAATTAAAATTAAAGGAATGTAAAAGTTAATAGAGTTAGTGCCCGGGTTGCCTCCCGAGAAGCGCTCGTTTATAGTTTTAAGCTAGACTTACCTCTCATTTGTATATTCATGGTGGTTTGAGGAGTTGAAAGTCCTTCCTCATGCTAGCAGTTCCATTATCATGATAGAGTGTAAGACGAGTAGCGTTTATTTTCAAAGTGCCAAAAATAGGGTTACTTACCTCGACTGTTTCGTATGGGAAAACATTGATCACCTTAAAAGGGATTTCTTTGTTTGTGTTAGGATCAGGGGGTATTCATGGGTCTGCTTTTTCTATCAGTACCTGATCTCCAATTTTGAACTTGTCCGTCTCGTAGAGTGGCTTTGGTTCTGCTTCATGTATCCCTAGTTTTTCTTTATTATGCGTCTT
Organism: Gossypium australe; assembly: GCA_005393395.2. Lineage (NCBI taxonomy): Eukaryota > Viridiplantae > Streptophyta > Magnoliopsida > Malvales > Malvaceae > Gossypium > Gossypium australe. The sequence goes on along the minus strand of CM016620.1, from coordinate 94,347,733 downwards.
TCACTCTTCTAGTTCATCGATCTGAATCCCTTGTTCCTCATGAGTTATTTCTTTGTTGGCACGGGGTCTAGGATCGGGCTCATTTGTGTTCTTTTGTGGTGCTTCCTAGAAAGAAGGGTTAACCGAATAGTTATCAATAGAATTTACTTTCTCACCTTGATTATTCGATGTCCTAGCTAAATCGAGAGCTTGAAGAGTGATTGTCTCGTCACCTACACAGAATATGAGTTCACCTGCGTCGACATCAATTTTAGTCCTGGCAGTTGCTAAGAATGGTCTTCCTAAAATTAGGGGGATCGTGCTATCCTCATCCATGTCTAAAATGACAAAGTCTACTAGGAATACGAATTTATCAATTTTTACTAGCACATCTTCAATTATACCCCTAGGAATTTTAACAGTTTTATCAGCTAATTGAATGCTCATCCTAGTTTGTTTGGGCTTCCCTAGACCTAGTTGTTTAAACATTTTATAAGGCATGACATTTATGCTTGCCCCTAAATCAGCTAACGCATCATCAATAGATAAACTACCAATTAAGCATGGAATTGTAAAACTCCCTAGATCTTTTAATTTTCGTGGTAGTTTATTTTGCAACATTGCTGAGCACACTGCATTCAGTTCCACATGTGATTTCTCATCTATCTTCCGCTTATTTATCAATAGCTTCTTTAAAAATTTCCTAGAATCTGGCATCTGCGAAAGAGCTTCAAGAAACGGTAAGTTAATATGTAATTTCTTTAAAAGTTTAAGAAACTTACCGAACTGTTCCTCTGTGTCGTCTTTCGTTATCGCTTTGGGATATCGTATGCGAGGTTGGTACTCTTTGATTATCGGTTTTGGCTTTACCTCAAGCTTACCTTCTTCCACCACATTCTTTTGCCTTAAATTGGGCTCGTCTAACCCTTCACTATCTTGAGCTATTATGGCTTGAATTTGCTCATTTGGGTTAGTCTCAATGTTGCTTGGTAGGCTTCCTTGTAGTCTTTCAAAGATCTGCTTGGCAAGTTGCCCTAACTGATTCTCGATCCTTTAAATCGATGCTTGTTGATTTTTAAGTGTTGTCACAGTATTCTGGAAAAGTGTTTCTATATTTTGGAAACGTGTTTCTGAGGCTGTTATGAATTTTGTCAGCATCTCTTCAAGGTTCGGCTTCTTTTCCTGTGGGTAGGGCTGTTGTTGGAAGTTTTGGGATGGTTATTCCCTTTGATTTCCTTGGCCACCCCATGAGAAATTGGGGTGGTTCTTCCAACCTGAATTATAAGTATTACTATAAGGGTTATTATTAGATCGGAAATTGTTACCCGTATAGTTCATTTGTTCGCTCTCCATTCCCTGTCCGTAGGGTGGGTACTCAGGATTCGCCACTCCTCCACTTGCGTCGCACTGCATAACTAGATGTACCTGCGAAGAACCGTATAAACCATCAAATTTTTTATGTAACATCTCTACCTGATTTGATAGTAGGGTTACTGCGTCGAGGTTAAAAACTCCGGCTGCTTTGGCTGGCCTTGTCCTTGTAACTTGCCACTAATAGTTATTCAATGAAATCTCCTCTATAAACTCGTAAGCTGCTTCAGGAGTTTTGTTGTTCAGGGTTCTACCGGCTGCTGAATCGTTTAACTGCCTTGTTGAAGGGTTCACACCGTTGTAGAAAGTTTGGACCTGTAGCCACAAAGGTAATCCGTGGTGTGGGCACCTCCTCCACAAGTCTTTGTATCTCTCCCATGCATCATAAAGTGTCTTTAAATCCATCTACACAAAAGACGAGATATCATTCCTCAACTTAGTCGTTTTGGCCGGTGGAAAATATTTTAATAAAAATTTCTCGGTCATTTGATCCCATGTAGTGATTGACCCTCGTGGAAGAGAATGCAACCATTGCTTGGCTTTATTCCTCAAAAAAAAAGGGAAATAACCGAAGACGGGTGGCATCATCAGAAACGCCATTTATTTTGAAGGTATCACAGAATTTTAGAAAATTCGCTAAGTGTGTATTAGGACCCTCATCCTGCAAACCATCAAACTGAACAAACTGTTGTATCATCTGTATAGTGTTAGGTTTTAGTTCAAAATTATTTGCAGCAATAGTAGGCCTAACAATACTTGACTCAGTTCTTGTTAAACTAGGTTTAGCATAAGCATACATAGTTCGAGGAGCATGATTTTCGGCCATCTCTAGAGATAGCGGATTATTCTCAGCCATCTCATTGGTGGTAATGATTTCGGCTTCTTGCTCTTCTTTTATGTAGTTTAAACTTCGCCTTATTTCTCTGCGATTTCTGCAAACGGTACCTTCAATATCACTGTCGTAAAGTAGGGGTCCTATCGGGTTCCTTCTATTCATAAACTAGAGGTACCTGAAAGGAACAAAAGAAGGAAGAAAATTTACAAAACTAAAAATAAATTACAAAAATAAAATAAAATAATATGGCTAAAGTAATAAAAATCGAGCTTTCTTAATATTTTAGTCCTCGGTAACGGCGCCAAAAACATGACCATTGTTTTATGCGATGTCAAAGTCTTAAAATTTATATAGAGAATGATCGAACCTGGAAACTAACTATGACAACGGTTTGAGCAAGCGCACCTATTGAACGATAGTATAGTTAAGGCAAGACCGGATTGTCGAACCCAAAGGAAGTAAAAGTACTAATACTAACTTTCTTTTTATTTTTTAGCCTAAGAATTAAATGGGTTTTTATCTAACCTAAAATTAACTAACAACTAAACTAAAGACTCTAAGACAAAGAAGAATGAAATTTGGGAAAAATACTTTGGGAAAAACCAATTGATTAAGACAATACCCAAGGAAGAATCCACCTAGACTTCACTTGTTATCTAACTCTGAACCAGACGATTTATTCATTTGACTTGATCCGTACGATTCCCTAAGTTATATTAATCCCTCTCTCGAGGTGACGAATGATCGTGTGTCAGAGTTTTAAATTTATAATTAATGAGAATGATCGAACCTGGAAACTAACTATGACAACGATTGAGGCAAGTGTACCTATCAAACAGTAGTATAGCTTAGGTAAAACCGGATTGTCGAACCCAAAGGAACTAAAAGTACTAATACTAACTTTCTTTTTATTATCTAGCCTAAAATAAGTGAAGTTGTTGAATCTAATCTAAATTAACTACTACTAAGCTAAAGATGCAAAGACAAAAAGAATGAATTGGGAAATAACTTTAGGAAAACTCAATTGATCAAGACGATACCCTCAGGAAGAATCCACCTAGACTTCACTTGATATCTAACACTGAACCATACGATTTATTCACTTGACTTGATCCGTAGGACTCCCTAATTTATATTAAACCCTCTCTCGAGGCGAATAACGTCTAACCCTAGGTTAATTAGTTGAAATCTCTTTCCCATTAATAACCCCCTAGAATAGCAGTAAATCGATCTATGGACTCCCATATTAGGTTTCACCCTAATCCAGAAAAATCTCGTCACCCTATCTCTAGGCGCGCGAACGACTCCGCTTTAATTATGCTAGATCTATTCTTAAGCAGGGACTTTTCCTCCTCCACCTAAGAACATCCAACTTGAATTAATATCCCGGAAATATTAACACAAGAATTAAGCGTACATAATTAAGAACAAATCAAGTATTTATCATATAGTTCAGAAAACAATAACAAGATTCATCTAGGTTTCATCCCATTCAGGTTTCTGAAGGGTTTAGTTCATAATGAATAAATAAAACATCTCAAGAGAAAAGATAAAACAAAATATAAGAAATCTTTAAAACCCCCTGAAGGAATTGAAGGAGAGATCCGCCGTCTTGAGTAGAATTCTGGCTTCTTGAGATGGATCAACTGGCTAACTTCGAGTGATTCCCACAACTCTGATCTTTTCGGATTGGCTCCTTGGCCTAGCTAACCGCCCCACAAAAGCCCTGGCAGAAGGCTTCTACCGAACTCCCCCTTTCAAGTTGCCCCCTTGGGTGTTTATATAGGCTTTGAGATGCCTTACTTGGCCTCCAAGTATCCTAATCCGAATAGATTCCTATTTGGGATTTTGAATAGGCTTTGGAATGCGTTTCTTTACCTCCAAGTATCCTTTCCCGAATGAAATTGCTCTTTCCAGCGACAGGGACACGGCCATGGCACACGCCCGTGTGAGTCGTGGCCAAGAAGTGTTCGGACTTTTAATGAGGCACAGCTGTGTAGTCTTTGGGCCAGGCCGTGTCAATTTCTCTCTTGGCCCAATTTGGTCCGTTTTAAGCCTGTTTCTCGTTCTTTTCATCCTTGGGTGCTTTCCTGAGTATAAAATATGAAAAGAAAGGATTAAGAGCACCTTTTTACATAAATCAAGGGCTAAATTCATCCAAAAGCATACTAAATGTGGGTTTAAAATATGTTACTTTTACGGTTTATCAAATACCCCTGAAACACCCCACACCCGGCCCACGAGCCTGAACCGGATCTGGTATGTTCCTTAAGAAAATCGGCTTCAAATTCTTTTGTTACATAGAAAATTTTTGTGAATTTTTAGAAAGATATTGGTTTTGGGTTGGGCTTAGGTTGGAAACCCATTTATTTAATTTAGAAAACATTTAATTTTGGTGACAAAACAATTTAGGGTTTATTTTTAAAATAAATTTAATTAAACTTAGTCAAAAATAATTCATAACATAACAACTGAAAATAAAAGCAGGGAAATGAAACCATCCAACTTGGGCCTTATGGCCTTATTACATCATTCAAATCCAAAGATAAAATTGAAAATACTAAAATTGAGTAAAGTCCAAATTCTAATAAATTCTTCAAGTGATGCATGGCCACCTTTAGCTCCTGCCGACCCGGTCCATTACTGCTCATTTCCTGAAAAATAGTCCCACAAAGGGGTGAGTCAACAGACTCAATGTGTACACAAACTAACAATCAACATTCCAGGCATACATATTCATATCAAAGCATATTCAAATCAAATAATGATGCAACCCAACCCAAGCCTATTTGTCCATCCGCTACACACCATCGAAGGCAGTCGCTGCAGTCGACGTGCTCATCGCCCACTTACGTTGTGTCATTAGACACTATATTCAAATAATGTAACCGAAGTTACCATATTCACGCAATGGGGCCGTAGCCACCATATTTCGTTGGTGAGGCCGAAACCAACACCTTTATTGGTGAGACCGAAGTCAACACCTTCGTTGGTGAGACCGAAGTCAACACCTTCACTTTCTTCCGTCACATATATCCCAAATGCCCCAATTATTTTATAACATATTCCACATACTTAATTTTCATTCATGTTACTAATCACATGTTCAAAGTATATCACATTCATAATCCTATCAAAAGTAGGAAACATACCTGGGTACTCCTTACCACATTTGTGGTACTTAACCACATTCACATACTGATACATACTCATATATTTAATAATTACCACGTAATTTATTGAAGGTTAGTAAGGGTACACACCTGATTCGCTTAATAGGTTCCTTGAAATCCCGAAGAGAATCAACCACAGATTTAGATTTCAAATCCTACATAAGTTAATCACTTTAAAAGACCATTCGGCTACTTTTCCAAATACAACTAGGATTTGTATTACTTACCTTATTGCCGAATTGATTAAATCCCGAAATTGTGGTATTCCTCCCTTAAATTCGGCTTAAAATTTCCAAAACTGAAAAGAATTTCTTGCCTTATAGAACTGTCGAAATCCCTATAATCATATGTTAAATTTAATCTAACATATAAATCATAACCTTTAATCAAATATATTTATCTTACCTTAGATCCTCGAATTTCCAGAAAGATTCCTCCTTGTATTCAACTTTAATGCTTTGATTGATTGCTTCTTTGCCTAGAGTCACAGAGTTTCGGCTATGGAGATTTAACAAGGATCAAAGAAAAGGGTTTTGGCTTGACAGATGAAAAAAAGAGAAGAAGAAGAAAAGATGAAAAGAAAATTCGGCAGAGAGAATAGGAGAAACTTTAGAGAATTTCGGCAGAGGTTTTCTTGAAGAGAAAAGAATGAATGAAGAATAGCCTTACTCTTCCTTTTATAGCCAAAATTACTAGCTAGAGTCCTTTACTTGGCCACCACTCCTCTTTTTGATAATATTATCTCTTTTATTCAAAAATTAAAGGTGTTTAATCATTTATTTATCTCCTATTATTCACATATTTATGTGAATAAAACTCCTTTATTTATCTCTTATTATCCACATATTTATGTGAATAAAACTCCTTTATTTATCTCTTATTATTCACATATTTATGTGAATAAAACTCCTTTATTTATCTCTTATTATTCACATATTTATGTGAATAAAACTCTTCCTTTTCTAGAAACCCATGCCGTCCACCTCAGCCTTCTGGAAGCAAAAAATTAAACTTATTTATTTGCTTCCCAAGTGACTCGAACCCAAGCCCAACAGCTCTTGCACATGGTGCCATTTCCATAGGTCCTAAGTGCCATCTTCAGGCCACTTTTCCAAGCCTGTTTGTGTGCCAAATTTCTCCAACTTTTTCTTTTAAGGCCCTCTTGCCTTTATTTCCTATTTTGAACCTTAAAATTTGACATTTCTGCATCATTTCTAAGTTTCTTAAAATTTTCGATCGGCTCTGTTTACTTGCCATTTTCTTACATTTCCAAGTTTCCAGAAATGTTCATTTCCATTTCTGAATCATTTCCAAAAATGTTCAAGTTTCCAAAATGTTCAGGTTTCCAGAAATGTTCATTTTCATTTCCATCTCCATTTTCATTTCCATTTTCATTTCCATTTTCATGCATTTCTAGGTTTCCAAAAGTATCAAAAATTTATTCATAGGACTTGAAACTTGTCATTTCATACAATTAACCTGGAAATGCATAGGCCCTATCCAGGATGTTACAGTTCTACCCTCCTTAAAAATAATTTCGTCCTCGAAATTACTTATTAACAGTCGTACAATCCTTCTCACCTCACTATGCTTACGCTGCGCACTCTGATCTTCATAGAACCATCATACTTTCTAGGCACAATCTCTAAGTTCACATCCCTTAGAACTCATTTTCCAACATCGCGATTTAATCTGATTTAAAAGTTTTATACATTAGTACTTGTTTCACTTATTACCCGCGAAGAAGTTTTATGAAAAGAGTTTTAGGAGTGGTTCTTTCGTATTCATACATGCACACAGTCTTTACATTCATTCATACATCCATCAAACAATTATGAACTTTCGTTCATTCAGAGAAACATTGTAGTTTTCATTGTTGTTGTTTTTCCACTACCCAGGGGTATTTGCGTAATTTGTCCTACAGGGGTATTTTCGTAATTTTTTTTCCAGGGAAAACGTTCCTTGGTGCTTTTGTCAAAAAGCATTTTGAAAACTTCAAAGTTTTGGGGTAGTTTGGAAAAATTTTGAAATCCGGGGGTATTTCGGTAATTTTCGACCTCAGGGGTATTTTGGTAATTTTTCACAAACTGGGGTATATTTGGAAAAACTAACAAATCAGGGATATTTCAAAAGTTGTAAAATTTTGTGGGTTCTTTTTGAGAGTTTAACCTTTCAAATGGTGATGTTGCAAAAATTTGGAAATCAGGGTTATTTTGGTAATTTTGCAAGTTAGGGGCAATTTTGTAATTTTCCAAAATCAGGGTATTTTTGATGGTTTGCACATTAGGGTTTATGAACATTATAAAATAATGGAGTTTTGACAAAACCATTGAAAAGTTTGACATTTTGTGGATCTAGGGCATTTTGGTAATTTTGCCACCAAGGGCATTTTTGTAATTTTCACAAATTAGAAATTTTTCAGAAAAATTGTAAAGATGGTTTTCGAAAGTTTAGTAAAGAGTTTTGAAATCTAGGGTTTGTTGTTTTGTTCTTTTTTTTTTAAAAAAAAAAAACATGGCTAGTTCCCTTTCAGGTTTTAGTTATTGGGTTTAGCCTATGAATAAGTCCTCATGGTTAGGGTGAACCGTAGCTACGCACCAGGTAGGATTCCTGCGAAGAGGAGGTGAGTCACTAGGATTGCTTAAGTACCAGGCTCTTCCGGATCCAATCCTAGACATGCGCACAATGGTTGCCACACCCTAACTTAGTGACTTAGCCATAGGTTTGTTAAGTGCATTAAGTCTTATGTATTTGTGTTTGAGTAGACTAGTCCTACGGTTCAATAGATTCTAGTTCACTAATCTACGTTCCATTCCTACCCTTTTACAGATCATTCAATAAATCACACAAATGGATAGAAGTACTTACCTGGTGGACTGCGGGTCGGAGACTTTAGGTGCCATGCCAGAAAACCTGCTTAATTTCAAAAAAAATCATTTTGGCTCTCTTTGAAAACGTTTTGGGCCTTAGCCCACAGGCCGAGAGTTTAAAATTGGGCTCTGATACCAACTGAAACACCCCACACCCGGCCCACGAGCCTGAACCGGATCTAGTATGTTCCTTAAGAAAATCGGCTTCAAATTCTTTTGTTACTTAGAAAATTTTTGTGAATTTTTAGAAAGATATTGGTTTTGGGTTGGGCTTAGGTTGGAAACCCATTTATTTAATTTAGAAAACATTTAACTTTGGTGACAAAACAATTTAGGGTTTATTTTTAAAATAAATTTAATTAAACTTAGTCAAAAATAATTCATAACATAACAACTGAAAATAAAAGCAGGGAAATAAAACCATCCAACTTGGGCCTTATGGCCTTATTACATCATTCAAATCCAAAGATAAAATTGAAAATACTAAAATTGAGTAAAGTCCAAATTCTAATAAATTCTTCAAGTGATGCATGGCCACCTTTAGCTCCTGCCGACCCGGTCCATTACTGCTCATTTCCTGAAAAATAGTCCCACAAAGGGGTGAGTCAACAGACTCAATGTGTACACAAACTAACAATCAACATTCCAGGCATACATATTCATATCAAAGCATATTCAAATCAAATAATGATGCAACCCAACCCAAGCCTATTTGTCCATCCGCTACACACCACCCGTACCTGCCAATTACACCGTGGGGACTACTAAGTCAACCCTCCATCCCTACACACCATCGAAGGCAGTCGCTGCAGTCGACGTGCTCATCGCCCACTTACGTTGTGTCATTAGACACTATATTCAAATAATGTAACCGAAGTTACCATATTCACGCAATGGGGCCGTAGCCACCATATTTCGTTGGTGAGGCCGAAACCAACACCTTCATTGGTGAGACCGAAGTCAACACCTTTGTTGGTGAGACCGAAGTCAACACCTTCACTTTCTTCCTTCACATATATCCCAAATGCCCCAATTATTTTATAACATATTCCACATACTTAATTTTCATTCATGTTACTAATCACATGTTCAAAGTATATCACATTCATAATCCTATCAAAAGTAGGAAACATACCTGGGTACTCCTTACCACATTTGTGGTACTTAACCACATTCACATACTGATACATATTCATATATTTAATAATTACCACGTAATTTATTGAAGGTTAGTAAGGGTACACACCTGATTCGCTTAATAGGTTCCTTGAAATCCCGAAGAAAATCAACCACAGATTTAGATTTCAAATCCTACATAAGTTAATCACTTTAAAAGACCATTCGGCTACTTTTCCAAATACAACTAGGATTTGTATTACTTACCTTATTGCCGAATTGATTAAATCCTGAAATTGTGGTATTCCTCCCTTAAATTCGGCTTAAAATTTCCAAAACTGAAAAGAATTTCTTGCCTTATAGAACTGTCGAAATCCCTATAATCATATGTTAAATTTAATCTAACATATAAATCATAACCTTTAATCAAATATATTTATCTTACCTTAGATCCTCGAATTTCCAGAAAGATTCCTCCTTGTATTCAACTTTAATGCTTTGATTGATTGCTTCTTTGCCTAGAGTCACAGAGTTTCGGCTATGGAGATTTAACAAGGATCAAAGAAAAGGGTTTTGGCTTGACAGATGAAGAAAAGAGAAGAAGAAGAAAAGATGAAAAGAAAATTCGGCAGAGAGAATAGGAGAAACTTTAGAGAATTTCGGCAGAGGTTTTCTTGAAGAGAAAAGAATGAATGAAGAATAGCCTTACACTTCCTTTTATAGCCAAAATTACTAGCTAGAGTCCTTTACTTGGCCACCACTCCTCTTTTTGATAATATTATCTCTTTTATTCAAAAATTAAAGGTGTTTAATCATTTATTTATCTCCTATTATTCACATATTTATGTGAATAAAACTCCTTTATTTATCTCTTATTATCCACATATTTATGTGAATAAAACTCCTTTATTTATCTCTTATTATTCACATATTTATGTGAATAAAACTCCTTTATTTATCTCTTATTATTCACATATTTATGTGAATAAAACTCTTCCTTTTCTAGAAACCCATGCCGTCCACCTCAGCCTTCTGGAAGCAAAAAATTAAACTTATTTATTTGCTTCCCAAGTGACTCGAACCCAAGCCCAACAGCTCTTGCACATGGTGCCATTTCCATAGGCCCTAAGTGCCATCTTCAGGCCACTTTTCCAAGCCTGTTTGTGTGCCAAATTTCTCCAACTTTTTCTTTTAAGGCCCTCTTGCCTTTATTTCCTATTTTGAACCTTAAAATTTGACATTTCTGCATCATTTCTAAGTTTCCTAAAATTTTCGATCGGCTCTGTTTACTTGCCATTTTCTTACATTTCCAAGTTTCCAGAAATGTTCATTTCCATTTCTGAATCATTTCCAAAAATGTTCAAGTTTCCAAAATGTTTAGGTTTCCAGAAATGTTCATTTTCATTTCCATCTCCATTTTCATTTCCATTTTCATTTCCATTTTCATGCATTTCTAGGTTTCCAAAAGTATCAAAAATTTATTCATAGGACTTGAAACTTGTCATTTCATACAATTAACCTGGAAATGCATAGGCCCTATCCAGGATGTTACAACCCCCACACTTACGCTTTTGCTTGTCCTCAAGCAAAATTCTCAATTTACAATTAAAACAAACTTTCTCGATTCATAACATTCATCAATAATGTTTCATCATAATTCAGAGATAATTTATACATGGATAATTTAACTCAAAGAGTCCTAAAGATTCAAACAATCAAAGTCATTTATTTATAGCACGAAAACATAGGCGTTTCCCTTTATCGGAATAGTTACTCTGATTCAAAGTCGACAAGAGTTAACATCTTTACTAAAGATTCACTCAAATCACTCGAAGTGTTTAAGGTTCAAAATTAAGCACTCAAGAGTCTAACATGAAAAGTTAATCCCATAGGCTTGCATGAAAATCAAATCTCTACCACTATAAAATGAGATGATGCACAAATCAAAAAGTCTTTAACAGAGTTGTAACGGGGCTTAGGTTAAGAGTATGGATAAAGACTGAATTAGAAGGTTAGAATCGAGATTGACTTGACAAGTTACCTAACTAGAAATACGAACTAATAATAAGTAATTACATCAAATGAAGATTTGTACTACTATTACTCTAATACGAGCTTCTTTTTCAAGATGTAGAATTTTTAAACTTATAAGCTCAATTACATAGAACAAATACTGAATATATTTCGTGTTTTTTTTTAAGAAATCAAATAATAAATTTACTACTGAAATAAATTAATTAGGCAACTGATCAAATCAAATCTCGACATAAGGGTATTCAAAAAGGAATGGTGATAACAAATACAAAGGGTTTTTGGGTTAATATTAGTGGTTAAGTCAATAAAAAGGGTTATTAGGATAAAACGGGGTTCACTAGGGGTTAATTGTGAAGGTAGGATTTTAGTGGAGTGAGTGGGCTAAAACCTAGGTGCCTTTATCATCTCTGTATATCAAATCAAAGGTGTGGTCTCGACAAATATAATCAATGCAAGTTTTAGTATAACAAATCACTGTTGACACACTCATAATCAATAAAGTGAGCAAGAAAAAGAATATATGCTCTATAAGGCTCAAAATCTCACAAAAATTATGGGTATTTGATGTCAACCTTGTAAATTTAAAATTTCAAGATATCATTTAGATTCAGGTAGACAACCTAAATTTTATTTTTTTTGAAAAATAGGCTTATCATGCTTCATTCTCTAATATTCTTCAAATTTAATCATCAATGCACAACTATCAATGACTTACTCTAAAACATATCAATAAAAATTATAAATCAAAGGAAATTTCATTCTAATTATAATATGAGAAACTTACTTTTTTGAACAAGGCAAAATTCAGGTATTTTCAAATAATACTATAGTTAACCCCCCCCCCCCACTTAAGATATACATTGCCCTCAGTGTACAAAGATAGATAATGTCAAAATAATCATAAAATCATAAGATGGGGAGAGAAGTGAAACTTCCTGAATTTTGGATGAAGTCGATGAAAAGAAACCGGATAGGTTTGGATGTGAACGTGGGGAAGCGTCTCGAACCATTTGAGATTGAATCCTCGAAGCACCCGGTCTGATTTATTGTATCCTAAGCTAAATCTAAATATCATAAAGAAAATAAACTAAAATAAAGTAAGAATAAAATAAAATAAATAAAAACATAAATAAAAATAAATAATGAAAAATGAAAGAAGAAAGTCAACTAGAAAAGAAAAAGGAAGAAGGAGGTTTAAATAGAGATGTAGCTCGTGTTTTGGGATTTTTTTTGCCACACGGGCACGGCCACGGCCGTGTGTAAGGCCGTGTGGTCTGAAAATATGCTCTCTTGGTTAGTTCAGTGCTAAAGAGGAAGAAAAGGAAAGAAGAAAAAAATAAAAAATGTAAAAATAAACAGGGTTAGTGCTCAGGTTGCCTCCCGAGAAGTGTTCGTTTATAGTCTTAAGCTAGACTTTACCTCTCATTCGTATGGTCATGGTAGTTTGAGGAGGTGAAAATCCTTTCTCATGCGATCGATTCGGTTATTGATATAAAATTTAAGTCGAGTAATGTTTTCCTCAAAAGTGTTGAATTAGGATTGCTTACCTCGACTGTGCCGTATAGGAAGACATTAAGTACCTCAAAAGTGATTTCTTCGTTTGTCTTAAGGTCTAAATTGGTGATTCGAGGGTCTTCCTTATTCAACAATATCTGATCCCCTCTTTTGAAGTGATTTGTTGTTCCTATCAGCTCGTCTGGGGTTTCCTTCAGTTTCACTTCGTGTGGTTCTGGTTCTTCTTTAAATTTTGTTTTCCACTCTTCTAGTTTGTCGACCCTAAGGCTTCGTTCCTAATATAATTCTTCTTTTTTTGCACGAGGTCTATGATCTGGCTCAGCTAGGTGATCTCGTGATGCTTCCTGTAAAGAAGGTTGAACCAAATGGTTATCAATAAAATTAACGTTCGTACCTTTATTACTCGATGTCCTAGCTGAGTCAAGAGCTTGAAGAGTGATTGTTTCATCGTCTACACGAAGTGTGAGTTCATCGAATTCTTCCTCTGTGTGGTCTTTTTTTATTGCATCGGGATATGGCACACGAGGTTGGTACTCTGTAATTGCCGATTTTGGTAAATCATGGCACACCTCAATCTTACCTTCACTTACCACAGGTTCTTCCCTTGGGTTTGGTTCGTCTAACCCTTCACTATCGTAAATGGCTTGATTTTTCTCTCTCGGGTTAGTTTCAGTATTACTTGGTAAGCTTCCTTGTGGTAGTTCTGAGATCAGCTTAGCAAGTTGTCTAACTGCCTTAGTGACTTCCCCAACTGACTTAGTAAGCTCCCTAACTTGGCTCTCGTTCCCTTCAATCGATGTTTGTTGGTTTTTAAGTGCTGTCTCAGTGTCTTGGAAACGGGTATCTGTGGCTGCCATGAATTTTGTCAGCATCTCCTCAAGGTTCGACTTCTCTTCCTGTTGGTGAGGTGGTTGTTGAAAATTTGGAAGAAGTTTCGGTCTTTGGCTATTTTGATCATCCCACGAGAAATTGGGATGGTAACTCCAACCTGCATTATAAGTGTCATTATAAAAATTATTTTGTGGTCTAGAATCGTTACCCGTATAGTGAGCTTGCTCGTTTTCCATGCCATATCCGTAGGGTGGGTACTCAGGATTCGCCGCGCCTCCTAAATTCGAATCATATTGCATTACTGGGTGTACCTGCGAGAGACTATACAAATCATCAATCTTTTTATTCATCATCTTTAGCTGGTTAGATAACCTGGTGACCACATCGAGGATGAAGACACTGGCGGCTTTTGTTGGCATTGTCCTCAAAACTTGCCACTGATAGATATTTAGTGCCATCTCCTCTATAAACTAAAATTACCTGTAAAACTAATAATAAAAAAATGGATAAAGTAATAAAAATTAAGCTTTCTTAATATTTTAGTTCCCCGGCAACGGCGCCAAAAACTTAATCGTGTGTCAGAGTTTTAAATTTATAATTAATGAGAATGATCGAACCTGGAAACTAACTATGACAACAATTGAGGCAAGTGTACCTATCGAACAGTAGTATAGCTTAGGCAAGACCGGATTGTCGAACCCAAAGGAACTAAAAGTACTAATACTAACTTTCTTTTTATTATCTAGCCTAAAATAAGTGAAGTTGTTGAATCTAATCTAAATTAACTACTACTAAGCTAAAGATGCAAAGACAAAAAGAATGAATTGGGAAATAACTTTAGGAAAACTCAGTTGATCAAGACGATACCCTCAGGAAGAATCCACCTAGACTTCACTTGTTATCTAACACTGAACCATACGATTTATTCACTTGACTTGATCCGTAGGACTTCCTAATTTATATTAAACCCTCTCTCGAGGAGAATAACGTCTAACCCTAGGTTAATTAATTGAAATCTCTTTCCCATTAATAACCCCCTAGAATAGCAGTAAATCGATCTATGGACTCTTATTTTAGGTTTCACCCTAATCCGGTAAAATCTCGTCACCCTATCTCTAGGCGCGCGAACGACTCTGCTTTAATTATGCTAGATCTATTCTTAAGCAGGGACTTTTCCTCTTCCACCTAAGAACATCCAACTTGAATTAATACCCCAGAAACATTAACACAAGAATTAAGCACACATAATTAAGAACAAATCAAGTATTTATCATATAGCTCAGAAAACAATAACAAGATTCATCTAGGTTTCATCCCCTTCAGGTATCTGAAGGGTTTAGTTCATAATGAATAAAGAAAACATCTCAAGAGAAAAGATAAAACAAAATATAAGAAATTCCTAAAACCCCCTGAAGGAATTGAAGGAGAGATCTGCAGTCTTGAGTAGAATTCCGGCTTCTTGAGATGGATCAACTGGCTAACTTCAAGTGATTCCCACAACTCTGATCTTTTCGACTTGGCTCTTTGGCCTAACTAATCGCCCCACAAAAGCCCTGGCAGAAGGCTTCTGCCAAACACCCCCTTTCAAGTTGCCCCATTGGGTGTTTATATAGGCTTTGAGATGCCTTACTTGGCCTCCAAGTATCCTAATCCGAAAAGGATTCCTATTTGGGTGTTTGAATAGGCTTTAGAATGCGTTTCTTTGCCTCCAAGTATCCTTTCCCGAATGAAATTGCTCTTTCCAGTGACAAGGACACGGTCATGGCACACGCTCGTGTGAGTCGTGGCTAGGCCGTGTTCGGACTTTTAATGAGGCACGGCCGTGTGGTCTTTGGGCCAGGCCGTGTCAATTTCTCTCTTGGCCCAATTTGGTCTGTTTTAAGCCCGTTTCTCGTTCTTTTCATCCTTGGGTGCTTTCCTGAGTATAAAATATGAAAAGAAATGATTAAGAGCACATTTTTACATAAATCAAGGGCTAAATTCATCCAAAAGCATACTAAATGTGGGCTTAAAATATGTTACTTTTACGGTTTATCAACTAACGTCTAACCCTAGGTTGATTAATTGAAATCACTTTCTAATTAAAACCCCTAGAATTGCATTAACTCGATCTATGGACTCCCATATTAGGTTTCACCCTAATCCGGTAAAATCTCGTCACCCTATCTCTAGGCGTGCGATCAACTCCGCTTAATTATGCTAGATCTACTCTTAGGCAGGGACTTTTGCTCCTCCACCTAAGCACATCACACTTGAATTAATATCCCAGAAATATCAACACAAGAATGAAGAACACATAATTAAGAACAAGTCAAATATTTATCATATAGTTCAGCAAACGATAACAAGATTCATCTTAGGTTTCATCCCCCTCAAGTATCTGAGGGTTTAGTTCATAACAATAAAAGAAAACATCTCAGAAGAAAAGATAAAACAAAATATAAGAAATCCCTAAAACCTCCTGAAGGAATTGAATGGGAGATCCTCCGTCTTGAGCATGATTCCAGCTTCTTGAGATGAATCAACTGGCTATCTTCGAGTAAATCCTTACAAATCTGCCCTCTTTGGCCTAGCTAGACGCCCTCTGACTAAAGCCTTGGGTTCCCCCCTTTTAGGTCATACTTAGGGTGTTTATATAGGCTTCTGAATGTGTTTCTTCGCCCCTAAGTATCCTAATCTGAGTGAAATTTCTCTTAGTCACGGCAGGGACACGTCCATGGTACACGCCCGTGTAAGTCGTGGCCAGGCCGTGTTCGGGACTGTTGAATAAGGCACGATCGTGTGGTCTTAGGCCCAGGCCGTGTTGATTTCGTGATATGGCCCATTTACTCCGTTTTGGGGCCGTTTCTCGTTCTTTTCATCATCCAGTGCTCTTCTGAGTATAAAACATGAAAACAAAGGATTAAGAGCACCAAATTACACAATTCAAGGCTTAAATCATCTAAAAGCATGCTAAATGTAGACCTAAAATATGTTATTATTATGGTTTATCAGAAACACTAAATTTTTCCACATGCGCACATTGCAAAGAAGAAAGTAGAACAGAATTGCGACCTTAGAAAATGATTTAGGGGAATCAATTTTGGATGAGGATAGGTTGAAGATGGAGACAGATAATTTTTATGGAAATTTCTATGGGGAACATCCAGGGTCGATGCCTGTTTTACCACTATTATCTTCCCTCCTTAAGGATTCTAATATTTCTTTTTTGAATAAATCGTTATCTGATGAGGAAATTAAGTCTGCGCTCTTTGATATAGCTCTTTTAAAGCCTTCAAACTGTGGTGGGTATCACGCTTTGCTCTATCAAAACCAACGCGATCATGTTGGAGCTTCTGTGTGTAATTGGGATAGAAAAGTTTTCTTTGGGAATAGCATTGATCTTGTTCTTAATAATTCGCTTCTTGTCCTCATCCCCAAACAGTAGAGCCCAGAATGTTTCTCTCATTTTTTCCCAATCAGCCTTTGCTTTATTCTCTACAAGCTAGTCATGAAGATCATCGCGAACCGATTTAAAATTTTCTTTCCACGGATAATTGGCCCTAAAATGGCCAGTTTTGTAGGTGGCAAAAACATCACGAATAATGTTATTATTGGGCAAAAAGTCATTTATTCCATGAGAAGCAAGTACAAGAACAGGAGATAGATGGCTATTAAAATTGACTTAGAGAAGGCATATGACAGAGTCCACTAGGATTTCATAGAAACATCTCTTCAGGCTGCAGGTATTCCTCCATTTCTCCTTAATGTTATTATGTCAGCTATTACGACTTCTACATTGTAGGTTTTGTAAAATGGGGTTCCAACCCAAAAATTTTGTCCGGCTAGAGAAGTTCGCCAAGGATGTCCGTTGTCCTTGTATCTTTTCATCTTGTGCATGGAATGGCTAGGTCATAACATTCACTCAGCTATAGATGCAGGCAATTGGTCCCCTATTTGATTGGCTCGTACTGGTCTACCTTTATCGCCTCTCTTTTTTGCGGATGATTTGATTCTTTTTGGTCAAGCCGATGAATATTAAGCCAGAATCATCAAAGGTGTCCTAAAAAATTTTTGTAAGGTTTCGGATCACAAAATCAATATGCGGAAAACCAACATCTTCTTCTCAAATGGGGTTAACGATGCCGTAAAGGATTGCATAAGTAAATTATTTGGTTTCCGAAAAGAGCACAATCTGGGTTCTTATCTAGGGGTTCCCCCTTTACATGAGAAGGTCACTAGTAATACTCTATGGTTTGTTGTGGATAAAGTTCAAAGCAAATTTTCCGGTTGGGATGTAAAGTAACTTTCTCTATCTGGAAGGGTGACTTTGGCTCAGTTGATTTTGCTTGCAATTCCAAATTATTTCATGCAATCAATGACGATTCCTAAAGGTTTTTGTGAAGAGATCAAGTAAATTGTCAGACAGTTTATCTGGGGTTCTTATAACGGGGCAAGAAAGATGGCTCTAGTTGGATGGGATTCGATGTGCCAACCTAATGCTAATGAAGGTCTTGGGTTGAAGCATTAAAAGGATCAGAATACTTCTTTCATAATGAAGGTTGGTTTCAATATTGCGACCAACTCTAATACCCTTTGGGTTAGGGTCCTCAGATCGAAGTATGGGTTTCAGAGTTGTTTACCTGAGGCTTTAAGAAACAAGTGCTGCTCTTATTTTATTGAGATCCCTCACAAAGGTATGACCTCTTATTTGGGAGAATTTAATTTGGTCAGTGGGTGACAGAAAACATATAAATTGTTGACGTGACCATTGGATCCCAAATATCGACCCCATGTACAAGTAGATTCCTTTTTGCTCTAATCTTGATTTGAATTGTCCCCTTAGTAACTTGGTTACAGATGAAAGTTTATGGAATTTAGACTTCTTCAGACTATGGGTTAATGAGGATATCATCAACAAAATTGTGGGAATCCCACCTCCTCATTCCTTATTTGGACCGATAGGATCATTTGGGGGATCTTTGATTCGGTATTTCTCTCTTAAAAGTGCATATAGTAAGTTTCGAGAAGGCACTTGCAATTTAAAAGAACTTATTTGGCAGTTACTGTGAAAGTTTCAAGGCCCTCAACGAGTCCGATACTTTCTGTGGCTTGTTTGCAAAGAACGCCTATTAATGAACACAGAAAAGATGCTGAGAGGAATAAGAAATGATAGTGCTTGCAAAGTCTGTGGATTTGGTGCTGAGGATGTTTTACATGTCCTTAGAGATTGCCCTGCGGCTAGAGACATTTGGAACAAGCTCATCCCTACAGATAAGCTCTTTAATTTTTACTTTAATTCTCTTTATGAATGGATGATAGTGAACCTTCTTAACCAATGGTTTTTTTTTTTTTTTTTGCTTGAAAGGAGTTGACTGGTCGTGCCTTTTTGGGATATTTCTTGGTGCATTTGGAAGAATCGTAATATCTACATTTTTCAGGACTACTCATGGAATACTGAGGATATCATCAAAGTTTATGTTAGTTGGTCAAAGCAATTTACCTCTGCGTCCAAATCTTTTAAGCATGGTTCACAAAGCCTTGTTGCGAGACTGGATCCAACAAGGAATTGTGTACACCTAACTACAGATGGTTCTATTGGAATTGAGGACGGGTTTGCTGCTGTTGGAGGATTTGTATGTGATCACAATGGGGAGTGGATCTTCGGTTTTAGCATATACTTGGGCATGTGTACGGTTTTTGACGTTGAACTTTAGGGCATTCTAGATGGTTTGAAACTTACTCTACAACAGGGCTATGGTAACACGCTAATTCAAACTAACAGTCTTGAAATTGTTATTGCTATTCAAGACGTATCTTTGGGAGGTTCTAATTCGGCTCTTGTTAGGAGAATTCACCAGCTTTTAGACTCAATAAGACACTAGAAAATTCAACATATTTCTCGCGAGGAAAATAGAATTACAGATAGACTTGTCAAAATGATTCGTAACAAGAGTTTTGGTCTCAAACTGTTTGAAGATTCTCTTTTAAAGAATTTAGCTTAATTATCTGTGTAATTAGTTTCTTCTTAAAAAAAAATATTTTCTGAAACCGAATTAATTTTCGCCATTTGTTATACCGCTAGTAAAACATTAAATTTCATCTGATGAAAACGACATTATGTATATATATAATGGGAAAACGCCAAGCGATAAGATACTTAAATTCATAGATGGTGCTTTGTTAGTCAACTTTATGAACCAATAGGCTAAATCGGTTTTAATATATATATATAGTAGCAGTTTTTATTGCCGACCGCTTAAACATGTTTTTGTCTGGGTCTGGAACAAAAGGTCCCCATTCTTTGGGGATGATGCCGCTGCTAGTGCTGCCAATTGATATGATTATTAACTAGTGATTACTAAATAATATGAAGGCCCGATCATGTAATTTTGACCTTCATTTGCTTAAACAACAATCAAATTACGACGTTATTTAAAACCCTTTTTATGCACCTCTTTAGAATCTCTAAGCATAATGATATCCTTTATGTGACACTGTTCATCACTCATCACTCATCACTCATCACTCAAACAGTAGGTACAATGATTAATTTTAGAATAATTTAAAAAATACTGGGTGTTTTTTATGGACCACTTACCACTTCTACTGGAGTGATCATCAAATTATATGAAAGTGGAATTATAGATTTCTTTAAAAAAAAAAACTGGAATTCGGATGAGTAATTAATACAAATGCATATCTAGTATGAATACATTATTTTTTTTAAAAAAAAAATTAATCTATTTGAAGTATCATCTTCCTAAATATGTGTATACATAAATGTCAAATTAGTTTCTGTACATAGTTGTTGCTTGTACGAAGCTAAGTTGTATTTATTGGATGGATGATATATATCTGCAAGCTCCACTACGAATGGCAGTGTCTAATCATTTAGAAAAGAAGAGAAAGAAAAGGTATAAATTAAGAAGGGAGATAAGGGTATTGCATCAGCTGAAGGTGAGTGGTGATGGTGGTGGTGGGTCTTTGGTTTGGTTGATAAAAATCCGATTGCTATTCTATTCAATCTACAGCTTGCACGTAATGTCATGGAATCTAATTTCAAAGAATTAGGCCACCTTACACCATTAATTTGCATTTGCTATTCACCATCACATTTTCCCCATGAAAAACGTAATATATATATATATATATATATATATATATAAAAAATAAATTTATATTTTTTATCGTATTAAATAGCATAATGATAATTTTAATCTTCAATGTTTATATTTTTGTCAATTTGATTCTTATTCTTTTTTTGAGTAAATTAAGTCACTAGCTTTTTAAAAAATGTCTAGTAGTTTTCTTTAATAGAAATACTAGCTAAAACATTAAATTTTTAATAAAGTTTGCTGCAACCCACGGGGGCGAAGCCGGAACAATATTTTAGGGGGCGGATGAAATTTTAATTTTTTATAGTTTATATCTTTATAATTTGTAAAGGACTAAATCGAATTTTTATAATTTTAGGGGAGCCAAAGTGTAATTTTACCTTTACTAATTTTAAAATTTTAAAAAATTTCAAAGGCCTAAATTAAAATTTTACATTTTAAGGTGGCCGGGGCCCATGCCAGCCCCCCTGGCTACGCCCCTGGCAACCCACGTGCATTTCATACTGACATGACACTATTTATCTTATATGTCATGTCAACAAATAATTTTAAAATAAAAATAAATTAAAATCATAAAAAAATCATAAAAAAACTTAAAAATATTAACATAAAGTACATGCAGATTGCTATGCAAAATATTTCTATTAACTAAACATCAATTCAGACTCTTTTTCGATTAAATTTAACTCTTTTATAAAGATTAAAAATTAAATTTAACTTTTAAAAAAAATAAGAATTAAACTAACAAAATATATAAACGTTATACCTAATGTTTCAAGATTTGTTGATGCACACATTCCCATTTTATTTGTGGGTATTTATTTTTAGTTGGCATTTTTAATGTGATTTTATCAATTTTTTTGTGCTGCAAAGTAAATGAAATATTATTAACAACAATAAAACCGATTTATTGAGATAATTTTTGTGAGATACGTGGTATGCATAATTCGTATGCTTCCATCTATCAAATGTTAGTCGATAATTGATATGAGTTGTATTTCAGAAATTGAGATTAATGGTGAAAATCAGGTTTCATCCTTCTAAACTAATTTGAAGTCATCTTTTTGCCTTTCTATTGAAGTTGCATTAATCAAAAGATAATGGCTGAATTTGTGAAGATCTATTATCAATACTCTTTCTCCTTATCTTAAACATCTAATCTAAGTGGATTGGAATATATTGAAGTTTTTTTAGATAGTGGTTAATTGGATTTGGGTATAATATTTCAACTTTTAAGAAAAGATGAGAATTGGAGTAATTACACTGATGATTAAACTAAATTCAATTTTTAAAACTTTTTTACACAAATTATAAAAATTATGATAAAAAATTATATTATAAAAATAATATATGTATTTTATAAAGTTATAAAAAATTATATTATTTAAATCCTAAAAAGAATTCTAATGTAAAATAGTTTACTATAAAAAAAATTACATTTTATAAAAGTGTTATAATATATTTATTTAAAAAAATTTATGGTAAAAAAGTATGGGCATAACTTTTTTATGTGCTCATGCTATATATTATAAAAATAATATATTTATTCATAAAAAATGTTATAATTTTTATCATAACTTATTTATAAAAAATAACATTAAAAAATTTTGGCAAAAATTTTACATTATGTAACACCCCAAACTCAGCCTAGACGTTATGGCCGGATCTGGCGGCGTCACATGATAGTGCTTTGAAAAACATAACTACGTTAAACCATTTGTAGATATATTGGTTTTCGTCAAAACATGTCATTTAATTATTATCCATTTTCAAAACATAATACGTTTGCGGAAGCTTTTAAATTAAGCTGCGAATTCGTATGCAATTTAATAAAACACTTGGTTATTTTGAAAACTTGAGTTTTCCTACTTCTAATCGTAATATTATAATCGTCACCAATCCCATATTTAAAACAAAATCCGCAAAGGCCTTATTACATAAAAATTACCCAGAATAATCAAACCATAATTAATAAAAATAAAACCATAGTATAACGTCCGGAACCGTGGTCACCGCCAAGTCCTCCGCCGCACCGATCTGTCTACTGCTGGGGATTACCTGAAAAGATTAAATAGAAAAGGGTGAGTTTTCGCAAACTCAATGTGTAATCCCCACAGAAAGCATACACACAGTCATATCAGAAAACAGACAGATATTAATAGTTCGAGCTTGAGCCGATTACAGAAACGGTGTGGACCTTAGCCCACTCAGATACACAATCAAATATATTATAGGGCCTCAGCCCATTTCAGTCAGAATATGTAGATAATAGAGTCCTACCCACCAGCCTCTACACACCAATTCCGTCCAACCCTACACACCATGTAGGGATAAAATCAACCCACCCAGCCCTACACACCATGTTGTACCGAATGTGGCACATAATCAGAGATTTGCAGCTGAGCTGCCAGATAACAGGCTTAAGAGCCTTTCAGATACTTCCTCCAATCATAATCAACCCACCCGATGCAATGCAACATACAAGAATGACATGCTATTATGCAATTTAAACTCATACATATATATTCAAATCAGCATACATGCTTAGTACAGAAATCAGACAGACAAATCATTCATATAGGGGTTTAAGTATCGCTTACGACCCTACGGTAAGTCCACAGTCGACTTGGGCGACCCGTGCAACCTTACAGAGTTTTAAAAAAAAAGGGCTCATACGCCCATGTGGCCTACCCGTGTGGCCCACACGGCCTAAATTGGCCTTGGCCGTGTGGATTACACGGCCTGTAACAGACCGATTTTGACCCTAATTGGAACGGTGGTTTCGGGACCACGAATCTGAGTCTGAGAAATATTTTAATATTATATTTTGTGTCTATTATATGTGAATTGATATGTGTGAAAGTTTCGTATAAAAATTTAATCGTTTGTGTGTTCAATTTAACAAAAAGGACTAAATCGCGTAAAGCGTAAAAGTTGCATGCTATAGTGTAAAGTGTTAGAATGATGATGGTTTCTTAATATGAAGCATTAAATGGGTAAATAACCCATTTTTAAGTTAGTGGGTGACATATGACATGTTTAACCTTAATTTTTATATTGTATAATTATTTATAATAAGGTTATAAAGGTAAATGAATAAATGTCTTATATATGTTAAATAAAACATAAAAAAAAATGGCCATTATCATCCTTTATTTGCTTGGCCGAATGTTGAGAAAAGAAATGGGGTCTGGTTTTCTTTGAATTTCGGCAACTTCAATCACAAATTCAAGGTTAGTTTGATTTCGGTTCTTGATAATTTTTACGTTTTTGAGATCGTTGCTTCGAACCGTAGCTGGCCCATGTTAAAATTTTTAAATCTAAGCTTGCTTGATGTTCGACCATTGTTGTGTTCATGTGGTTTTTGATGTTTGATGATTTTAGATGAAAGATATGTTAAAGATTAGTATGTTTTGTATTGGAAGTTTTGATGAAATTGAGTATTTAGGGCTAATTTGTAAAAATAAATTTTTAGAGGGGATTAATTGCGAAATAAATGAAATAAATGGACTTGTAAGGTCCCTAGGAAGATTCGGCTCTTGAGTAGCATGGGGAAATTTTGTGTATTTTGTGTTTTATGCAAATAAGACTAAATTGTAAAAATGTGAAACATTAGGGGTAAATTGGTAAATTGCCCATTTATGTGTTTTGGGACTAAATTGAAATGAAATGTACTTAAATGAGCTAAATTTCATTATGTTTAGATCAAGAACAAAGAAAAACGGATTTGGATCGGGGGAAGTCGAAGATTATCGAATAGTCGGTATACGTTGTCCGTCGACTGTCGAGGTAAGTCCTTAAGCTAAAGTATGTTAAAGAATGATTTATGAATATGTTCAATGAAATTATTTGATAAATTTGAGTATGAATATATGTGTTAGCCGAATGTAAAGGCTTTAAAATGGATTAGATGTGTTTTTGTATATGTGATAAGAATTTGTACATTCGTTGTGATATGTGAATGTGAATTGTGTATATGTTTAGTTAGTGATGATAGTGTTAAGAAATGTAATTTGATGGATTGGTTTATGAATTATTTCGGGCATTAAAGCCTAGCAGGCCTTGTGCCGGTGATTTGATTCGGGCTTATTGCCTAGCAGGCCTAGTGCCGGTGTATGTGATTCGAGCTAACGCCTAGTAGGTTCTATACCGGTGTATTGACACTATGAGCTCAGCTTATGTAACCACAAAGTATAAAATGAGTTAAGAAAGTCTAAACTTTCGAAAATGAATCGTACTGATTCGGCTTTAAGGTAAGTGCTTTCTTACATATATGTTGTATATAATGTTAATTTACATATATGTTGTATATAATGTTAATGAGTTAGTAAAATGAGGTAATAAATGTATTATAGAATGGTGGTTGGAAGATATATATATATATATATATGTTGTACTATGTGATGATCAACTACTCGAAGGTGTACGAGTGAATGGAAATGTTTATGCAGGTATATCTAAGTATATACATATGAGTTGGTATGGTTGATGAACGGTACATTTTGGGGTGAAAGTAAAAGTTGATAGATTAAATGATATAGTGAAATTTGGCATTGGTAAATATAGAAGTTGATATGTGTACTTTTAAATGCTTCAAAATGTAGGTTAAAATGTTTGGATGATTGAAATTATATAGTATTTGCTTAAGACTTACTAAGCTAGTGAGCTTACTTTCGTGATATGTTCTCATCTGTTTTATAGATTCGGTTAAGGCTACGAGCTCAAAAGGATCATCGAGAAAGTCATCCACACTATCAACCTGTTTGGTACTTATAAACTTAGTTTTTATTAAAAAGGCATGTATAAGCTAGGCTATGTTGTTAACCTATGGTATTTGATTTTGTTTATATATATGAATAGCCTTGCGAAATGGCTATTACTTTTGGCTAACTTTGCTTATGTATTTTGGTATATCGGTTTGTATATATTGTTCTTGGTTAAGTGCTTCTTGTTATGTTCTAGGTTAGATGGAGAGTATATATATATATATATATATATATATATTATGACATTTACATAGAAATATTTGGTTGCGATACGGTGATGATTGCGGAAATGGTTATGCATGGTTAATTGAAGTTGACCATTGGAGTGTTATTTGAGATCCGAACATGTGATTAAGGGATTGATCATATTTATGAAATTCAGCTAGTTATATTAGTTCATGTGTTTGGTAGATTTATAATGATCTTCGTGACCTTGAGTAGTAAATGTGGTTTGGCTAAATGAATGGAAAAAAAAAAGAGATTGCATTGTGTGAGGTATATGTGCATACATATATTTATATTCGGCTATTATGCTCATGTATAATTATAATAGTATAAATTGGTTTTGTGGTTTACGGTATCTTTGGGTAGATTAAAACTTTGATGATGTGCATTAGTTATTATATATTTAAGTTGTACATGACATTTTCATGCATGAGTCGAATGAAAGATTGGTATAAGCTTGAGGGGGAAATTTGGTTAAATGTATTAGTGCTTGCGTTGTATGTATAAGTATGGCTATACTATTTGAATAGTTATGTACGGGTAAGAAATGCATGAAAATATATAGTTATATGTGTCATGACATATATGTGATTACTTGATTATGATAAAAAGGAAATTTTTGTGAAGTGGGTTAAGTTATATATATATGTGACCTAGATTGAAATTATTTTATATGTACGGATGTACCATAGAGTGCTATGAGACTTTATGGTAAACAAATGTATATGTGTACGATTTATGAGATGACAAGGTGATATTCGAATAAGTGATGAATGTATTTATGTTTTCTACATATGCTTAAGTGAAAGGTGCATACTCAAACCTGTTATAGATATTTGAAGAAACATATAGTTGACAATTTAGATGATTTTGGAATGTACAAGCATGAACTAAATCTCTTTGAATTTAAATAATATATGATTCGTGATAAATGGATGTGATGACTTGGGTTAGGTTGGTAATGCCTCATAACCCTAATCCGGTGACGGATACGGGTTAGGGGTGTTACACGGCCGGGCTCGTCAATCACACGGCCTGGCCTAGAATCTCACACGCCAGTGTGGTTCACCTGTGTGGGTCCACACGGCCGTGTCGCTCGCACACGTCCTGGCTCGTCGATCACACGGCTGTGTGGTGACTAACAGTCTTGCACACGGCCTACCACACGGGTGACCACACACCCGTGTTGCGTCGATAGAATGGTTTTTGGCTTTCGTCGAAACCTCATTTTTTGCGTTTTCAGGTACACACCTAGTACTGTTTCGTTGCAAAACACTCCCGAGCACTCCAATACCTAAAATTGACCACACGAACCCGGAATTACACACTTAAAACGACATTAAATCGAACCAAAAGTGATGGACAACCCACTTAAATCGACTAACATCTTTCCTTAGGATGAGCAACGTTAATCCGTGCTTTTAAAGCGTCAACTGGGAAACCCCAGCACCTTGATCTTCTCCTAAACAGAGAATATATCGCTTACTACCAAAAACTAACGTTACTAGTCCCCAAATCACAAGAAGAATGCCAAAACGAGATCACTTACCAGATGAAAAAGAGCCTCGAACGCAAGTACGATGATTGACTGCGAAAATTGCCAGTGATAGGGAGAATCAAAAATAAAAGAAATATCAAAGAAAGGAGAAGGAAAATAGGCAAAAAGGGGAGAAGAAAACGTCAAATATTTTGGGAAGGTGAGAGAGGAAACCGAAATTGCAGAAAAGAAAATCTGATAACCCCCTATCCCAACTTCCCTTACTTTTCTTCATCCAACTCCCCACTACTCAGTTTTTGAAACCAACTCAAACTCTTCGTCACCAATTCTAGCAAAAATAATCTCCCCTTACCTAAGCAGGGATTCAAACTCACAACCTCTCACCCAACAACACTCCACCTAACCACAGACCAGCAAGCCCATTCTGTTAATTACTGACACACTTTAATTTAAAAGCCTATTAACCAGGGTTTGGGCTTTATTCATAAAAATACCAAAATTTACTCAAGTTGAGACTTGAACTTGGGACCTCCCAGACACACCCAAATCACTTAGCCATTAAAGCAAACAAACAATTTGTGTCTTGAATTTACAAAAGCTGGAATTAATGAAAAACCGGGGCGTTACACATTATTTATGAAAAGTGTTATGAAAGTTATTGGACAATTTTTAAATGTTATATATTATAAATTTTATATTATTTTTTACTTAATTTGCGTATTATAAAAATGAATATAACCTAATATAATCTTTCTCTAAATTAAGTTTATATAAACTTTTAAAATTTAAGCTACAAACTATTTGGATCGTGAACCCAAATATTATAAGGTCTATGCTAATTATACAAATATATAAGGTTTTCTTATACCATATCATAAGGTATGATACACTACAACCATTGACATTTTTAGTAGAGATATAGTTGTGACAATAAAAATTTCGTCACAAATAATTAATTATTTGTGTGCATGTGACACCAAAAAAATAAATAAATGTGATTTACTAATATTTTGTCACTATTATGACAATAGTTATGTCAATTTAAATTATATCACAAGTAAATCATTACTATAGGTGTATAATTGTTACCAAATCTATTGATCACCACCAACTCATCACTGTTTAAATGTTAAAAATTGACACCAAGTTCTTTTTCCTCGAGAAATGATATGATAGTGACAATATATCTAGTAGTCACTCCCATTAATCAATTTTGTGACGATAATTTTTTTTGTCACTATAAAATTTACTTTTTGCAATGATGTAATTGTAACGGTTTAAATTACATCACAAGTAAATAGTCACTTTAAGTGTATAACAGTTATCGAATCCATTAGCCACTACTAATTACTCACTAATAAAATACTAAAATTTGACGTCAATTTCTTTTTCTAAGAAATAATGTAATAGTGACAACATATCTAGTAGTCATTATTATTAATCATTACTGTGATTATAAATTTTAACTTTTTTAATGATATAATTGTGGCAGTTTAAACCACATCTCAAGTAAATTGATACTATTAATGTATAATTATGACATTAAAAATGTTTATGTGGATTTTTTTCTTAAAAACACATATTTGAATTCGTCATAATAAAATTTTTTTTCCTGGAATAGTGTTTTTAAGAAAAAATAGTGTTAACACTGTAATTGAAATAGTTAGCAACATAAGGACCAAAATTGAAATTTGACTGTTGTCTTATAATGTCAAAAAAGACAAGACAAACTCAAAATATGTGTCAGTGTTTAGGACCCTTAAGGCATTTAAATTATATACAATCAATCACGTAACATTTTAATTGATATGTTAACAATATTAATTATTTGAACTAAATAATAACATTATATGAATATAGAGACCAAATTATAAAAGAAATTAAAGTATAAAGGTTAAGTCTCAGATTTAAACATATAATAGAGGGACTAAAACTAAAACTAAAATTTAACATTTTCCTACAATGTAAAGAGAGGGAGAGAGGGAGAGAGAAAATCATATACATGTTAACAGAAAGATTGCCTGCTGGCCTTCACTTTATATATACTAGTACGGTTCCACCCACAGTTCGCATTGAGTTAATTTTTTTAGGCTAAATTATAAAGTAATGATTTTAATGCTATAATATGCTTTAAATTCTTGTACTTTGGAATATAGTATTCATATTTTTATTTTTAAGAATTTAGCCCATTCACTATTCAATTTTAAAAATTTAGGCTTAGTTGTTAACATCTTTCCCCACTTTGTTTCAAGTGAACATATAATCAATTATACCAATTAAATTAAATTAAATTAAAAAAATCTTTTTTAAAAAATCAAACATTTTGTTAAATCAAATGATCAACAATTGCGCTAAGCATAGATTGTTCTAGATCAAACTATAGTTATGTTTAAATTTCAGATCATCATTTTAATTGCAATAGTTAAGAATGTTAATTATTTAGACTAATTAATATCATTATAAAAATAAAGGACCAATTATTTAGACTAATTAATAACATTGTAAAACTAGAGGACCAAATTATGTCAAATTAAAATATAAAAATTAAATTCCAAATGTGAGCATAGTATAGTTTGAAACTTCAATTTTCCCATTATCTTATAATGACTAAAAATTTAGAAAAAGGAGTTGTGTCATTAGTTAGTCTAAATAATTAGTATCCTTAATAGTTTCAGTAGAAGACCAGGATTTAAAAAAAAAAAACACTTATTTAAGCTCACCATGACAAAAACAATATTTTTAAAAATCCACATAAAAATTTTATACAGAGTAAATAAACAATATTAATTATTTTGACTAACTAATAACATTATAAATATAGGGACCAAATTATGTTAGAAATTAAATATTAAAATTAAATCTTAAATTTAAACATAATAGAGGGACCAAAATGAAAATTGACCATTTTCTTATAATGTAAAAAAACAATGTCGATATATCAAATTATAGAAATTAAATATCAAATTTCAACACAAACCAAAACTAAAATTAAACCTTAAAAAACTACATAATCAAAATTAAAATCCAACCATTATAAGAGATAATGTAAAAGAAAATGAAAACAACTAATGGTAGCCATGATTAGAGGTGCTCATAGGCCGGGACAAGTCCAACTAAAATTTGAGGCCTGTTTGTTAGGGTCCGGTGTAACGACCTCAAAAGTATGGATATTGAAAAATGAGTTATCGGGTCTCCATTTTTAGTAAACGGACTCATAAAATATTTATTAAAAATATTTACGAAGTTAGTTGTGTGTTTAATAAGGTTTTATTTAGATGAATTTGACTTAATTAGAAGTATTTGAGAAAAAGGATTAAATTGAAAAAGGTGCAAAAGTTTAATTATAGATTAAAAGAAAGTATAAAGGACTAAAAAGGCAATTATGCCATTTTTAAATGTTGAGGCGGTTTAAGTATGAAAAATCTGAGATTTTTATGTTTAATACATATTATTATATAATAAAGATATTTTATGTTTTAAATATAATATATTATATTATATTGTTATTATATATTATAAGAGAAAGTAAAAGAAAGAAGAACAGAAAAGAAACAGAGAACAAGACGAAAGCAGGGGAAGAAAAGGGAAAGAAAGAAAAAGGAGAAATTGATGATTTAAAGCTTGGATGTTTAATTGGTAAGTCAATTTAACCCTTCTCTTTTAATTTTGATGCTTTATAAGTTTTAGAACAAAGCTTTGTTGAATTAAGTTGAAATTCTGGAAATTCTTAGATTTTTAAACATGAGCTATGTGGATCAAATTGATGAATTAGGGGTTTAATTAATGGAATATCTAGTTAGAAATTGATTTTAAGAATTAAATTCTGATTCCCAAAGATTATAAAGTAGTTTAAAGTAATAGAATAAAGTGTTTATTGAGAAAAATCAGCTCAGCTGAGAAGTTAATTGAGCAGGGACGAAATTATCATTTATTGAAAGCTTAGGGGAAAAGTTGTAATAAACAGTTTGCACTAAAACAGTTTGGACAGCAGCAGTAGAGTAACTTTGAAAAATCACCAAAAATCGTAGAAGTGGAATTAGAAGTTGAATGAGATAGGAAATTAAAGCTTATTGAGTCTATTTTCATATGAAAGAAACAGGGAAAGCAAAGGAATTCTGTAATTTGAGATATTTATATTTCTGTAAGACTGGTTTAGAGGGATTTCGGGATCCCCTGTTCTAACTTTAGAAAATCATAAAAAATTGGATAAAAATAATTAGGGGTTTAAATTTATATGTTTAGAATCCTGAATGAGTCTATTTTCAATAGAAATAAACAGGAACATCATCTGAATCTTGTATGAAGAGATAATTAATTTTTAGTGAAGAAGGGTCAGAACTGCCAGACAGCAGAATAGGGGTGACTTTGATGAATAAACTGTACTAATTGGCTAAGCTAAAAATTCTGGAAATTTAAAGATATGAATATATGTGAGTCTAGTTTCAGGAAAAATTAATGGTTCTTCATTTGGAGTTCTGTAGCTCTGTAAATAAATAATTTTGTGACTATGACACAAAAGGACAGCTTTGAATAAGTTTATGAGTAAAGGATTAAATTGAAATGTGAGCAAAAGTAAGAAAGCATGAGTTTGTCATAAAATACATGTTTATTTTATTAAATAGTACAGAAAGTTTATTTGATTATTTTTTTAACATATAAATGCTATATGTTTTATATAAAATTGAAGAAAAAAGAAAAGAAAGGAAAGGATCGAATTGAAGGGAAAGGAAAAGAGAAGGTTAAGGAGTGAAGGAAGAATAACATATATCATTTCAACATTTTTGTTGTAAGTACTACAAGAATTTTAAATTATTGTTATTTATTTTTTTTTTGAAATATTTATGTGAATTATTTAAATATATGAGATTCAGCTTTAATGCCCAAGTAGACGAAATTTAGAACTACTGGGATATTAGTGGCATTCCATTAAGGAACTTTAGCGCGCTCTCTAATTATTAGCACATTGGTGCTCTCTGATTATTAGCACATTGGTGCTCTCTGATTATTAGCACGTTGGTGCTCTCTGATTATTAGCACGTCAGTGCTCTCTGTTCACTTGTGCATCATAATGCACCTCTGTATTTGTTCCGTATATCCGGCATGTTCTATAAAGTCTACTTTGGGCTAAGAAAGTGAAATGAGAACAAAAGTGAATCACTGATGTGTTAAGGTAATTTTTATACCTTACAAAAGATAAGTTAAATTTATTTAAAGCAATGCATAGTTGAAGAGACTTATATGTGAATAGATATGCAATAATTGATTGAGTTAAAAATATTTTGTTATGATTACTTACTTAATTATTCTTGTAGTGCTTACTAAGCCTTCACTGGCTTAACGCGTTTATTTTAACGCGTAGGTACAATTAGACTAGAAGAGAAGTTCAACTAGAAGATCTCTCATCCCATCACATCCTCAAAGGCTTCAAAAGTAGGTACTATATTTTGTATTAAAATGGCATGTACATATGTAGTTCAAAGGTGTTCCCATGTGATAGGGACTAAAATGCAGATTCTTGAAATTTTATCTATTTTCAGTTACTTGAAGTATTTTGGTATATATGGAATGAATTAATAAACAATAAATATGTTAGTAAAAATGGTTGGTAAGTTAAAATATTATATACAAATGTTTTAATTAAACAGTATCTGGCCATAATTGTTTTGGCACCAAATGTAAGTCTTATACCGGGTCTGCATGATTGAACCGGGTATAGGGGTATTACATCCGGCCCAAAAATGGGCCTAAAATTTTACCCAAGACCTACCCAGATAAAAATGTTAAAACCCAGGCCCGGTCCGCCCGTATTAAATTTTTATATAATTTTTAAATATATATAATACATCAAAAATACTAAAAACATTAAAATAAATATTTCACGAAAAATTGAAAATAAATTTTAAAAATATGTATACTTGAATAACACTAAGATAGGAAAGTCTGCTACCCTAACACGTCATTATCTGCTCTCTCTGGCACACGTTTAAGTTGTTGTTTTTCTGTCTTCGATTTCTTGGTGGTGTTTGCCGCAGCGGTTTCTTGGTGTCTAGGTTGTCTAAAAGGGTTTCGGTAAGTTGTTAGGGTGGTGTTGATTTTGATCATGGAAACTGAATTGGCTGTTTTGACACTTGACGACGAAGAAGACGAGATCTTATTGGCACAGAGGGATCCGAATTTGGGAAAGGATGTGGTTGAATTTTGTTTGGTGGGGTGTTTGTAACACCCCGAAAGTTGGGGTTAGAAGTTTTGAGCTTTGGGGTTAGGGTTAGTGAGTAGGTTGTGCTATAGTGTTTATTTTCGCATTCTAGTGTCAGAACGGGCTTGCTAGTTTGGTAATTGGGAGTGTGTTAATGTGCTTTTAGGTCCCGAATTCGAGTCCTTAGGAGTGTTTTGAGGGACCATTTTTGTTTTGTTTTAAGGATTTAGATAATTATTTCATTTATTTAGTGCTTTATTTTATTATTATTAGTTATTTTACTTAATGTTTATTTTTATTTTATTTTTTGGTTTTTATTTTCTTCTACACATTCTCCATCGTTTTCTTCTTCTCTGCTTTTCTTTATCTTTTTGGCTTTCTTGCGTCTTTTGAAAAGGAAGAGAAGAGAACGGTTTTGTTTTGGTTTCGAAAAGCTTCAGGTTCGTATTGAGGTCGTCAACATGTGTTGATTGGTTTCTAGCGTCTTGATTCCGAATCAGGTGTGGGTTTCGAACCTTTGTTATTCTATTTTTGATTCTTTAATTCAATTTTGATTCGAAAAGCTTTTAATATGTTTTCTAAACTGTGTAATTTAGTACTGATTTGCTGTGGAATTCGATGTGTTTTTTTTCATGCTTTGGTAATTGAGCAATTGGGGCTTATGTCGTTCAATTATCTGTAATTTAGTGTGTTGTGATTGGTTTCTGGGATACTTTGATTAGGAGTCGTTTTAGTGACCGAGAAACGAGACTTTCAGTCAATTTCAAAGTGGTTTTGTGACCACATGGGTGGCCACACGGGTGTGGAATTGGGAATTAGGTTTCCGGGCAAGATTAGGTGCCACATGGCCTGGCCACACGATCGTGTGGCTGATTTGGGAAAATTAGTCGATTTTCACACGGTCGTGTACCTTGAGTACACGGGCGTGTGCATTTGGGAATTTAGGGTTTTTAATAATTTTTGGTATCACACGGCCTGTCCACACGGGCATGTGTCCCACACGGGCATATGAGATCTCCACACGGCCGTGTCTCCTATGTTCTTAATTTTTAGCATTTTTGGACAGTGAGTTATACGGGCTGCTCACACGGTCGTGTGCCCCCTCCACACGGGCGTGTGTAGCCTTCACACGGGTGTGTGTGGCCTTCACATGGGCGTGAAGACCCCCATATGGCATGGGCATTTTCCACACGGCCGTGTGGTCCTACCTCATCAAATTTTTTTACTGTGTTGAAAATATTAAGCTAAAACGTCAATGGTTTGGAGAATCCACAAGCTATGTGACGACTTTGGCACACACTAAAGACATGCAATCCCCAGATGGTCTTTTTTTGGAAACTAAGATTGACAAGACATAGATGGAGAAAGTTCGTAGGAGATATTGTTTTATAAATGGTATTAATGTTGCTGCTAATGGGTTAAGAGGAGGGATGTGTTTGGCTTGGAAAGGTGATGTTTCAGTTACACTTTGGAGTTTTATTTATAGGCATATTGATGTGTATGTACTTGAAACTGGTGAAGGGAAGCAGTGGAGATACACAAGGTTTTATGGAACCCCATACGTGCAAAATAAGAATGAGTCGTTGGGACTTTTGAAGAATCTCAGTTGCGATAATAGCCTCCCTTGGTTAGTTTATAGTGATTTCAATGAAATCATGTACTCTTTTGAAAAGAAGGGAGGATTGCCCAAAGATGAAAAGAGAATGGAAGTGTTCAGAAATGTTTTAGAGGAATGTCAATTATTAGAAGTGGGATATTTCGAGACTTGGTTTACATGAGAAAGGGGAAATCTGGCAGAAACAAACATTAGGGAAAGATTAGGTAAAAGAGTGGCCAATGAAAAATGGCTGACTATGTTTTCTGAAGCAACGATTCAACATCTTCCGTATTCTTTTTTGGATCATTATCTGCTTTTCATTAAAACGAAAAGGGCGAGTAAACGATTGGTTGGTAAAAAATTCTGTTTTGAAGCTTGGTGGACTTCGAAGGATTCGTTTGAATATGAGGTTCGATATATTTGGATGATGTCGATAAGAGATCTGCTGAACAAGATGGAAAGCTTAATGAAAGGTTTAGGGAGATGGGCTATGTGAATTAAATGAGGCAGAGAAAGTAAAAAGTGGCTATTGACTAATAGACTGAAAGAGTTGTTGGAAGAGGAGAGGGATGATGACAACTTGGCTGATATAATCGATACGATATTGGGAACAAAGGGCTTGTGTGAATTGGCTGAAGTTTGGTGATAAAAACACTGATTTTTTCCACAATCAAGCATCACAGCGTAGGAAAGGGAATCTTATAGGTAGGTTGCAGTATGAAGATAGAAGGGAAACAGATGAAGAAGATGAGATGGAGGAAATAGCTCGGTCTTATTTTCAAAAGTTGTTTTCGTCAAGAGGGGTGGGAAATTATGAACATCTTTTGTTGGGCATTGATCGGTGTGTTTCAGTTTATGATAATCGGAGGTTAACAGCACGATATACGAAAAAAAAGGTACGAATGGCACTTAATGAGATGGGTTCTACTAAGGATCCTAACGATGATGGGTTTCCGGTTTTGCTTTTTTAGAAGTGTTGACCCATCGTTAGAAGAGATGTTACATTTTTTTGCTTGCGCATTTTAAATGAAGGTATGGATGTTGGCCCGATTAATGTCACAAATATTGTGTTAATACCGAAGACTACTCATCCTTCGAATATGGGTAATTTTAGGCCCATAATCTTATGTAATGTGCTTTACAAATTGATAGCTAAGGTGATAGCGGATTGTTTTAGAGAAGTATTAGAAGCTTGCATTAATAGTGCACAGAGTGCCTCTGTGCCTAGAAGGTTGATTTTAGATAATGTGTTGTTGGCTTATGAAATTCTACATACTCTCAAACAAAAAAGGGTAGGGAAAAAGGTTTTATGGCGATGAAACTTGACATGAGTAAAGTGCACGATAGGGTCAACTGAAACTTTGTAAAGGAAATGATGATATGGATGGGTTTTGACCCAAGTTGGGTCGCGTCTATAATAAAGTGTGTTTCTACAGTCTCATATTCGATGATCATTAATGGATAGGCTGGTGAAGTATTTCGACCTCTTAGAGGATTTAGACAAGGTCATCTTTGAGTCCGTTTTTATTTTTAATTTGCAATGAAAGACTTTCTATCCTTATGCAACTAGCTATGAAGGATGGTTTAGTAAGAGGGGAAAATGTAAGCAGAAGTGACCCACAAGTTTCACATTTATTATTTGTTGATGACTGCATCCTCTTTAGAGAGGCAACTGCCAGAGGAGCCCATACTTCGAAAATTATATTACAGGAGTATGAAAATTGCTCAGGTTAGAGTGTTAATTATGATAAATCTACTATTTATTTTAGTTCTAACACACTGGGAGAAGAGAGGATGGTGGTTTCGGATATTCTTGGCGTGCTCAGTTCTAGTGATACCAAAAAATATCTTGGTCTCCCTAATATAGTGGAGAGAATGAAAAAAAAATCGTCTTTTCAGGTTTTAAAGGATAGATTTAAAAAGCACATTGATAATTGAAGTGTTAAGCATTTATCTAAGGGAGGAAATGAGGTGTTCATAAAAGTTGTTCTTCAAGCCATACTAACCTACACAATGACATATTTTCTACTTCCCCAATCTTTATGTGCTGAATTGGAAAGTATGATTGCTAATTTTTCGTGGCAGAATGGATGTGGTAAACGAGGTATAGATTGGTGCATATGGAAGCATTTGTGTGATCTTAAAGAGCATAAGGGTTTGCGATCCAGCGTCTTGATAAATTTAATGTTGCTTTGTTAGCCAAATAAGGTTGAAAACTTATTAATTACCCTAATTCTTTGTTAGCTCGTGTTTTGAAAGCAAAGTACTACCTGAACTTAGACTTCTTAAATGCATAGTTAGGAAATATACCTTTGTATACCTGGAAGTGTGTGTGGGCAGCGAAGGGCCTCCTGAAAAATGAATTCTGTTGGAGGGTTGGTTCGGGAGAATAGATCTTTGTTTGGGAAGATTTTTGGATTTTGGGGTCAGTGGCAGATAGGTTATGCAACAATGATGACATTCGATCAGTGTCGAATTTAATCAATGAATTAGATAAAACTTGGATGATAGATCTGATCAATAATACCTTTTATGCGGATGTCGCAAGAAAAATTCTGCATATCCCATTGGCACAGGCAGTTCATGAAGATATTCAAATCTGGCAATGTCAGTCTTCCAGAGAATTCACCGTCAGAAGCGCCTATAAACTATTACAATAGGGTAATTTTGATGACAATTTATTACAGACCGAGAATTCTATAGGAAATTATGGAATTTACAAATTTCCCTAAAAATCAAAATTACAGTGTGAATGATTTCCTGAAATTACATCCATACACTAACTAATCTCAAGCAAAAGAGAGTGGTAGTGGCAATATCTTGCCCTAGATGCCGTGGATCAGAGGAGGATAGGAATCACATCTTTCGAAGTTGTCCTACAATAATAGAGGTATGGAACAATTTGAATATGTCTTGGATTTTAAACAATGCAGTCCAGAATGCATGGGTATGGCTTACCTGGGTATTCAAATTTGGGACTTACGAACAGTGTAGCCTGTTTTGCTGTGGTTTATGGTCGATCTAGACATCAAGAAACCAATTAGTGCATAAGGGAAAGAACATGTCGGGGTAAGGTATTTCGAAATGGATTCTGAGTTATGTTAAAAAACTGGATGGACTGGAGGAGAAGAAACTTACCCATAAAGTTGTTGACGAGCAATGGAAACCCCCGTTTGGTACAAGGGTGAAAATAAATTTCAATGCCTCCTTCGCGAGTCATTCCTCTAGCTCCGCTTCTGGTTTTGTTGTTAGGGATTCGGGGGTGGGATTTTGGTTTCGAAAACTGTCCTTCACCATGCAGTGCCCTCTCCAGGCAGCAGAAGCACACACAGAGTTACAAGCCATTCAGTTAGGAGTTTTTATGGATATTAACTCAATAATAATAGAAGGAAATTCAAGAACGATAATCAAGAAGTGTAACTCTACAAATCCAGATAAATTAGCAATTGGGGCTATAATTAGAGATATTCAAGGGAAAAATAACACTTTCAGGAGATCTTTTTCCAGTTCATACCCGGATCGGCGATTAAGCTTGCCCACACATTAGCACACAAAGCGTTGAAAAGGGGAGAGGACCAGTATCTGGTAGGAGGGGTGCCTAACTTTGTTCACCGAGAAATGGAGAGGAGAAGGCCTAAACATCCAAATTTATAATGGTTTCGGGAAGGTTCGCACAGAGGAAATGATAGTAGAAGGGATGAGATTTTTGGAAACTGCTATCTTTTTGGTTGTTGGAACGACGAAGGCAGAAATGTTTTGATGAAGAGTGGAATCCAGCTGTCACGTTTGGCTAGATATTGTGTTAGGGTTTCCTTTTTCTTTTGTTTATTTTTTTTGTTTTTTTTAAATGCTTTTTGGGTTGTGTCTAATGCTTGTAGTTCTTGTATGCTACTTCTTCAGTTATGGGCTGTGCCTAGTACTTATAGGGTCAGTCTTTTGTTTTTCTTTGGTTTCTCAATAAAATATCTCATCTCTCTTTTATATAAAAAAAACACTAAGATAAGAAAGATGCAACTTAATAAATAAATGTTTATAAAAATAATAACAAAATTAATAATAAAACAAGTGTTATACAATATCCAAACAATAACAAGAAAATAGTAATAACATAATAGTGAAATAGTAACAAAATAAGGAGAAAACAACAAGAAAATAACATTAAAACAACAAAAAATAGCGGATTTTTTTTGTCATTTTGTGAATTCGGGTCAAGCCCAGGCCAAAAATGCTTTACTCGATGCCCGACTCGTTTTTTAAATAGGCTTTATTTTTTTTCTCAAACCCATTTTTTAGCCTATATTTTTGCCTAAACCCTCCTACTTTTCGAGCGAGCCCGACCCGGTCCATGAGTAAGCCTAAGCATGATATAAGCCAAAACCTGGTCAACTGGCCTTTCATTTTCATTGTTTTTGCATAATAACTTATTTGACTTTCAACTTTATAAAAAAATTTATTTTAACCCCTTTATTTAATCTTTTTTTTATCTCTTTTAGCTCTTAAACTTCTGTTAGTGTCAAATCATCTCAAAATAGATGAAAAAGTTAACGTCTGTTAACTTTCCTGAAATGTGGCATACACGTAGATTGCTACGTCAACAATTATTTAATTTTAAAACATTCATAATTTTATAAAATTAAAAATTATTTAAAAAGTATAAAAAATAATTTTTTAGTATTAAAAAATCAATTAATTGTTAACGTGGCATACATGTGGATTGCCATGTGGCACGTGTATGCCACATCAACAAAGTT
This sequence comes from Gossypium australe, assembly GCA_005393395.2. Taxonomy (NCBI): domain Eukaryota; kingdom Viridiplantae; phylum Streptophyta; class Magnoliopsida; order Malvales; family Malvaceae; genus Gossypium; species Gossypium australe. The sequence continues at coordinate 94,307,879 of CM016620.1, read as the reverse complement.
AACAGACGTTAACTTTTTTACGGCTTTTTTATAAAATTAACTCAAAAAAATTTATTAATTATGTAAATGACTTATTTTTTTGATGAAATATGTAAATAACCTAAAATCTACAGTAAAAATTGGTGGAGCCAAAGTGTTTGGCGCCACTAACATACCACATCAGCATTGGGGATAAAAAATCAATTTTTTGATGGAACCATGTAGAATGATGCCATCTGTATAAGTACTAAGGAAATACTGCAATTTTTGAAAAAATAGGGGCCTCGAAAAAAATTTTCCTTTTTTTGTGGAGCCAAATAATTTGGTGCCACCAGATTCTGAGGCCTCTGTTACATTTTGTCCTTTTCCTATTTTTTTATTTGTCTATTATTTATTTATAATATTTTAAATTTATATTTTAAATGTTTTATAATATATGTTTATTCAAGCATTTTTTGAAATTTTGTTTTTTAATTGTTTATTATTTTTATAATATTTTAAATATTTTATAATGTTTGTTTATTCAAAATTCAAACATTTTTTATTTGTTTATTATTTATTTTAAATATTATAAAACAAATAATAAACAATTTAAAAAAATTCAAAAAAAATGTTTGAATAAACTATATTATAAAATATTTAAAATATTATAAAACAAATAAAAAACAGGAAAATGACAAAATATAGCATAGGGCTTGGAGTCAAATAATTTGGCTCCACCAGAAAAAAGAAAATTTATTTAGTGGCCCCCATTTTTTCAAAAATCATTGTACTTCTTTAATATTTATACAAGTTGTGTCATTGTACATGGTTCGACCAAAAAATTAATTTTTTTATCCCCCAATTCTAACGTGGCATGTTGGTGGCGCCGAACAATTTGGCTCCACCAACTTTTACTGTAGATTTTAGGTTATTTACATATTTTATCAAAAAAAATAGGTTATTTATGTAATTAATTAATTTTGGGGGGTTAAATTTATAAAAAAGCTCTTTTTTATCCGTTTGGGGTGATTTGACAAACAATACAAGTTAAAGAGGTAAAAGAGATGATGAATTAAATGAATGACTAAAATGACTTTTTTATAAAGTTGAAGGACCAAAAAAATCATTATGATTTTTCCTTTTAATGTTAAAAACACAATATAAGAACATCCTATTTAGTGACGATGTCTACTTTTACTCATAATCTTTCTTCAATTATTAAATATAAAAAGAAAAAGCATAACAATAATACCAACAGAGATAAAGGCTGAATGGTGAATTACTTAATTTGTTATTTACACCATTGAGTTGGTGGATGAGCGTGATGTTTAAGTAAGAGTTAACATGGATTCCAGGTCCAACAACTGGAATAGTAGGAGTACATTTTACATATCAAACTCTCCTTTGGGCTTCGCAGCCCATTATCCTCTATTTTAATTTAATTAATTTTATTTATACCATTGTTTAAATTAGTCACCAATTTATCGGATTAAAAGATTATGCTTAATCGTTAATTTAATTCCTTTTTTTTTATTAATTCAACCGGTTGGTACATATGATGATATATTATTTGAATGGAAATGAAAATAAGATTAAGGTTTGACAGATGTTGAGTTTTAGAGGAGAAGCGGGACTTTCACATGACAGAAATGCATGCTATTTATCAAAGATATACGTTTCACGTGCCTTTGCATGGGAAAAAGTTAAAGATTTTTGGAACTTTTTGCCGATTATTTGGACTACCCACCAAGTTTGGTTTGTTTTTTAAAGAACAACAGGTGCGACCCACCACTGATTCCATGGAGTGTTACATACCTAATTTCAATCCTATTGCATTAAAAAGATATACAATCTTTACTTTTTTAATTTATCAGAAATGACAAATTTAAAACCTTGCATTCTTTTATTTCTTTTTTTACTTACAAACAATCAATGTAACAGTTTGTTACATCTTTAAACTTTTTTATGAAAAAACTTTTTATTTGATACTCTGCCAATTTTTTATTTTTTTTGCCTTTGATCCTCCAAAATGATAAAATTTTGATTTAATCCTTTTAAAAAATATAAACATATAGACTATTAAAATAAAAAATTTTTCATTTTAACTCTCATAAAAATATATACAATTTATTTCTCACTCTCTCTCACTTCACCCCTACATATATTGGTTTAGAAACTTTTTTAATTCAAATGGTGTTAACAACATTGTTTTTATTTATTTTTAAGTTTATTAGTAAAAACAATTAAGTCCTTTTAAATTTTTTGCACCCAAATGAGCCCTTAAACTGACAATTTTGACAAAGAAGACCTTTTGACCAATCTTGACCGTTAGAAACTAACGGCAATGGTGACATGGTCGTTAACAAATGCCACATCAACGCCATTTGCTAACAAAAATTAAAATTATTTTAAAAATAAGTACACCAATAATCTTGGACAATTGGTTGTCCAACTTCATTTGAATCTAAACATCCATTTGTTAAAATTTATGGAATTATAAAAATATATAAAAATCATTAAAATTGTTAATATTTATTAAGTTTTATAAAAAATATTATGAATTAATTAAAAGTACAAATTTGTATAAAAGTTATTTATTAAAAATTATGAAAAATAATTTATAAAATTAAATAAAAATCATAAAATTTTATAAAAATTAAATTATTTTATAAAAAATTTTTCCTCATTTTGATTAAATTATCACTAATATAACTTGCACAAATTAAAAAAATGAGAGACAGAAATATAACAAAAAATTGTTAATATTGATTTTATGATATAAGTTGTTGTTATTCGTTTATAAATTATTTTTATAAAATTTATAAAAAAAATTATTATTTTTAAATAAATTAAAAATTATAATTTAATGATTTCTTTTATAATTTAGTTTAGACAAATGATTATCCATATACATTAAATTCAATTTTAAATGCTTTTAAGCACTTAATAAAAATTATCCATAAAATTTAATTTGAATGTTCATTATAAAGGAAGAAATCGCAAATTTATAATTTTCCATCCTTTTAAATTTCCTAGTTTTTTATTTGACTTGAAAAATAAATTTATTAGTTGATTACATTTCTAAATTTATTTATGAGAAGAAAAATATTATTCGACATATTGGCAGAGAAATTTTTTAATTCAATTGGCGTTAAAAATTCACCATTTGAATTGAAAATCCACCTCACCTTACTTCACATCATTTTTAAGATCCGTTTACCATTTCTTTTAAAAAATACTTTTAAAATAAAAAGTACTTTTGAGATAAAAATATTACTAAATAAGATATTTTTAAATTTTTCAAAAATACTTTTAGGATAATAAAAAAATACTTTGCAAGAGCACTTTTAAACAAAATTACTTTTTGACCCAAAAATACTTTTAAAAGCAATGTTAAATTAAGCTTCCAAGTGGATTAGTTTGAAATTTATTGGATGATTAAAGTTTTGTTACCCCTATTTTAAATATAAGTTAAAAACAAGTCATATTTTCTTGATAATATTTGTAAAATTAAAAAAAAAATTAATGCTAATGTGTTAAATAATTACTATATATAAAAGGTTAAAATGTGTCATAAGTCCTGATACTCTTTGAAAATTTGAAATTTAGGTTTTGTACTTTTATTGTATGATTTTAATCCCTCTATATTAACTGGAGCAATTGTAGGCCTTGAAGTTATCGGTTTAGCTATGACTCTCCTCTCTACTTCTTTAACCTCCGTTTCAGTAATTTGAGTGCTTAAATTGTAAATATATATTTTTTTTATTTAGATGTCTAAAATGAATATTTTTGGTAGTTAATGATTACTTGTGTAGTTTATCTTAAAATTATTATGTTAATTTTATGGTAAAGAAATATTTTTTTTATTTCAAAATATCACACTAACAATTTAACAAAAGTTAGCAATTAAACATAAATTTTAAAATAAAAAAATAGAGAAATTAAATTTTAAAAAGAAGACAATAAATTAACCTAAATAAAACTGGTAAGACATTTAGAAAGGGGGCTAAACAAAAAAGGCATAAATCTTGAATGTGTGGGATACAGGCAAAGTGGAAGCTGTCGAGGATTGTTTTGGCAAAGTAAACTTTGGTTTTACACACAGTTAATATTGTGAATTCCCAGAAAGTAAATAAAAAAGGAGAGGACGTTTAACAAGCGCAGTTATTGGGGTTTTGGAGTCAAAGTTAGGTGACGACGACACAAGTCCTTTCTTTACTAGTCTATTATTCAAACAGTTTGAAACTTCTTTTTTAATACCATAAATTTAAGGAAATTGTTACTTCCAATTAGAAGGAGACAGGTAGGTGTCGGTTTAAGACTTGCTTTGGGCGACCTCCGCAATTGTTGACAATTTCCAATTTAATTTTTTTAAACACTTGTAATGGTCAGTCAACTCCTCTTATTCTTCTGGATTTAACTAGAGGATTAATTTTATTTATATACAACCTTGGTTAAAGATTTATAAAGCAAGTTTCACTTTGCATTCGTTAACCATCTACAAAAGCTAATATATAAGCCATAATTTGGCATTACACACCAAAACCATGGAGCCAGCCAGATGGAAAATGAATAATACCAAAGGAAAAGAAAAATCATAACAAAAGCATGTGCCAACATCACCTCTCAAAGGCACAATCAAGTTATACGAATATTTCAAGATCTATAAGCAGAGATATAGGCTTAGTTATATCAAAGACAGGTTTAATCATCCACAGCTTCTACATACGTTGATGACAAGATGATGAAATGACCAACTATAGCCAGTAACCTAAACCACCACCACAACAAAAAAAAAAAAAGCTAGGAAAATATGATAAAAGTATCATGAAAACTCCTGTATTATGAGTCAGATTATATTTTACCCCTTTTATTAAAAAAACAATAAAATTAATCTCTATATATTAGATTAAAAAACAAACTAGTATTCCTGTAAAAAAAATCCATCCATTTCTTTTTTTTTTATTAAAGTAAATAGGTTAAAGCCCTAAATTCTATATATTTCTATTGTTAAAAATTGGTCATTGTACTTCAGCATGAGGTACATGTAGTAGGTCATGTATAACTATTTGGTTATTTCGTCAATCACACCAGTTTTTGCCAATAGAAATGTAAGAATTTTTTGTAACACAATCACAAGTTTACTCTTTGACCGAATGTATAGGGATTAATTCGTCCATTTTTAGTAGAAGGAGACAAAATACAATCTAACTCTTACTACAAAACATTTATGGTACTTTTTTCGCGAAAACACATAAAGATTCAAACAACCAAGAAAACAATATGGCTATCGAGTCCAACCAAAAATAAATTCCTAATTAAAAACATAATTTTTTTATATAGTAATGAATAGAGTCGAAACCACAAGGAATATTCTATCTCTTTAATAAAATAAATAATTAAAAATTATAAGATTTTAAAAGTATTTTAAAATAAATATTACAAATAAAAATGTAAAAAATTAATATTATAAGAATATAGTGAGAAGAGATATCTCAGTTTTAATTCATAAATTTAATTTTGATTAAATAACTAGGGATTTAAAAATTTTAATTAACAAGATAAATATTGTGACCCTAAGAAAACACATGTTAAAAAGAAAACATAAAAACAAAATATATTGTATGCAACAAAGTCTAATTTTAACCCTAAAAATGTCTTTTTATAGGTTAAAATTTGAACAAGGGTAGAAAATTAGATAAAATTGGTTTTAATGAATTAAAATATTATTTTTTTCGGTTTATGAAAGTTTTGTGCCTCTAACAACCATATTTGGGCATCTTTTCCACATTTTTAGGCTTTGATGCTAAAATAGATAGTCAAACATTTCGATTCTCTAGCTCAAAATAGATTGATTACATCTTTCAACCTTCTTCTACCTATTCCATAAATAATAATTAAGCATAGAGAAAATTTCAGTAATAAAGAGTCTTCCCATGTGCAATTTTTATGTGTCCCATCATCTGTACTTTATCCCTTTCTACTTTTTATGTTAATTTGACTTTACTTTATAGTCTACATAAAATTTTAATAATATTACTAATTAAACTTAATTTTTTTAATTGGGATAGCTGAATATTAAAATAGGACTAAATTTCAGCTGTGCAAAGAATATATGGATTTGGAGTATATTTTAACTTATTAAAGAAATGCTAAAATATTGTGGTGCTAAATTTCAAGTATTTAACATTAGTCAAAAAAAATATTGTGAAAAGTTGAAATATTTATTTTAACATGATGTAAGAAAATAAAAAATAACTTCATTTAAAATTATATTCAAATTTGTTAATATTACGATAGATGAAATCTAAATTATAAATGCTCAATAAGCAATTAAGTAATTAATATAAATTATTTGTAAATTGGGTAAATTACACTATGGATCACTCAATTATGGGCCATTTTCTTTTTTTACTCACTCAACTATAATTTTTTTTAACTTGATCATCCAACTAATTTAGATTGTTTTTTTTTTTTTGCCCACTTCCGTTAATTGCACTAATAAGAGAGTGATATGACAATTGAAAATTTAGTATAATAATAAATTTAACCCTCAACTTTTACATATTATATCAATTTAGTCATAATTTAAAAAGTTAACCCTCAAAATTTACAAATAGTCTTAATTTGATCATAATTCTAAAAAAATAAAAGAAATATATAAAAGTACATAAATATTTTCGAAAAATATATAATAAATTCAAATTTTATTTTAATATTTATATTGATATTAAACAATAGAAAGAAAAAAAACCCTCTCCTCCCCCACCATCCCTTTCCCTCTCTCTCCCCCTCTCTATTGTTGCTGTTGCTGCTGCTGCAATAGAGGTTTCAAAAAAAGGGTTCTATGAAAACTAAAATGGGAAAGGAATATTCTGGCTTCCATGCATCATCTAAAGAGTAAGCTTGAAAAGTATTCATGTATTTTTTATATATTTCAAAAAATGGGGTGGAGGGTTTTTATTTATATTAATATTAACATTAATATAATATTTAAATTTATTATTATATTCTTTGAAATTATTTATGTATTTTATATTATATTTTTTATCAATAATCATTTTTATTTTTTAAATTTATTATATATTTTTGAAAATATTTATGTATTTTTATATATTCTTAAAAATAATTTAGAATTAGGATCAAATTGAGGGTAAAATTTTTTATTATATTGACTTTTCAATTGTCCCATTAGTGCAATCGATGGAAATGAATAAAAAAACAATCTCGATTAATCAGGTGACAAAAAAAAAAAACAAATCCATAGTTAAATAACTAAAAAAGAAAATGGCTCATAAATTAGTTAGGTTACTCGTGGTGTAACTTACCCTTGCAAACTTTAACTTGAACATATAAATCATATTTTAGATATTAAAATAATTCTTGCAAATTCAAATATATAAAATGTTATATAGGCACTGAGTTGGTAGTTACGAGCCAACTCAACACTGACTTAATAAAAAATAATACTAAAAATTAAAATTTAAACAATTAAAAAAATAATATTATAGGGTGTTTTTATTTTTTCTTACATTTATATAAAATTTATAAAAAAATAAATTAAATAAAAAATAAATATAGAGATGGGGAATTTCACCATTTCAACTAAAATTTAATTGTTTTTGCATAAAATTTATTTTTCACACATACCATGAGCATGCCATACTCTAATATTTATAATAAACCAAAAAATAAATAATTATATATTTAATATAAATATTACAAAAATACATATATATTTAATATTTAAAATTCAAAGTAAATTCTTTAAGCATTTTTAAAAAGGGAAATTTAAAAACTTTACCACCAAATTAGCTTTTATTTTTTGTATAACACCTCCAACCCGTATCTGTTGTCGGAATAGGGTACGAGGCATTACCGGAGTTTACTGAACATTTTCAAATAATTCCGAGTCATTTGTAATAGCCCATTTATGCCCGGGCCCATATCAACAAAAAAAAACCAAAAAAAATAATATATAAAAGTCCAACAGTTTTTTTTACAATAAACGGGCTGAAATCCCGAGCCCAAATACCACCAATGGCCCAATGCTAACCCATTACCCGTAGCCCACTACTCTACCCCAAACTCTCAGACCCAAAACAGAGACCCAATCCTACCCTGACCCAACTAAATGGCCCAATGGCCCAATAACAGTGTCTGGCCCAAAACTTAAACAGCTTCAGAATGCCTAGGGTTTCTGGGAAACCCTCGCGCCGCAAAGCCTCATCACCAGACCATCAGTCGCGCCGCAGTTAGCGCAAGTCGCCCAATCGCCGTCGCATTTCTTGCCAATTTGACCTGCAAAAGGAAAGAAGACACGTCGAAGGCAACAAAATCAAACAAAAAAATCCGATATTTATTTTTTTGATTTTATTTTTGGGTTATAAATAACCCTAAGATAATCTGTAACAGGGAGAATACACAAAAATATAATAATAAAAAAAACAAAGCAAAGGTGATTTTTTTTACCATTTCGTTCTTTTTTTTTATCCATGCAATATTTTCAGTATATATGTACTACTAAAAAATAAAAAACAGGAATTTACCATTGTGATTGGCGTTAAAAATGGAAAATTTTGACTTTCGGCTGCCGTACGTGGCGGCGCTTGTGATGGCGCGTGGGGTACATGCGCGATAGTCCGTTGCCAGAGCCTGGGCTAGATTTTGGCCTCCTGCAGTGAGGGAGAGAGCCTTGGGGATTCTGTTTTGATTTTTTTTGAAGGGTGTTTAAAATGGTTTTTGAGGTTAATTTTAGCTTATATAAGTGATCCATACGACGCCGTTTTGAGGGCTGCCTTTAGAGTAAAAAACAACGTCGTTTCCTCCTTAAACCCGCGCACTGACCTGACCCGTTACAGGGATCCGCGTATTTTTTAGAAATAGGTTATTTGCGCATCAAGCCCTTCCGCATTTTTTATTTTTTTAATTCAGTTCTTTTTTAATTATAATTGGCCCTAGTAATCTTCTCGCTAATTCATTTCAGCCCCCTTGGTGCCGCGCGTTTTGAGATTGGGGAATAATTTCTCGATTAGTCCTTATTTTTTGGGCACGCTATAATTCGGTCCCTTTGCCTCATTTTATTTTCGTTTTTACCCTAAAAACTTTATTTTGCTTTCAATTTAATCCTTTCTGTCATTATTGCTATTTTATTATTAAAATCAATTAATTTAAATTCTTATTATTATTAATATCAATATTACTATTTTAGTATTACTATTATTATTATTTTATTACCACCACTACTATTTTATTATTTAATATTATTATTATAATTATATTTGTTTATTATTATTATTATTATTATTATTATTATTATTATTATTATTTACATATTCTTGTTTTAATATTATTTAACTATATAATTTTATATTACCTTTATTATATTTTTTTTTTTTTGTATTCACTTACATCATTTTAACTATTATTTTTATAATTGTTATTATTATCATAATTATTATTATTTTCATTTTGTATCTTTTATTCTTTTCAATTATTATTTAAAATTTTATTAATTTTCATTTATTTATTGTTTTATTTATTATTAGCTTATTAATTTATTCATATTGTTAATTCTTTTTTATCTCATATGTAAAGTTTCATGTTTATTTCGTAGTTTTTATTTTTTTGTTATTTACTACTTTATATCTTTTACTTATTTATTCATATCTTTATTTGTTTATTATTTTTATGTTTTTTTAGTATAATCATTTTATTTCCCGTATTATTCACTATTTTATATTATTCTTTCTTTAACTGTTTATATTAGTATTAATTGTTAATATGATTTTTAATTGCTATTTGGAATTGGTGTTTTAATATATATATATATATATATATATGACATATCTTACTCCAAAACCATTTATTTTATAAAAACACATTTAATTGCATTTACGCATTTTATTCAAAGGCTTTTAAATATAGCGGTATATGATATTTGGGGACTTCGAGAGAAATTATACCCTAACTTACTGGGTTTTAATTTTTCTAGTAGAATTTAAAGTATCAAGGATCCCTTTTTTTTAAACCCATAAATTTCAAATTAAAAACTTATTCTCGAAAATTTGTAATGTATAACTTATTAGATATAATGTTTTGTATCTCGAGGTAAGGATTTTCTATAAAATAAAGACAAGCTTAATTTCGAAGCCTTAAGATGTTACATCCTAACTTATTGGGTGTGACATTTTTATTTCTTTGAGATAAATGAGCTTTAGTTTTCTTCCAAATAAAAGGATCATATTTTAAATTTTTTAAAATTTCGACATTAGGACATGAAATTATCAATTAGGTACCAAATTTTGGGCGTTACGAGGGTGCTAACCCTTTCTTGTACGTAACCAACTCCCGAACCCGTTTTCTTGTATTTTGTGGACCAAAATCAATGTTTTGAAATAAAACGTTTTTATTTTTTAAAGTCGACCTCCGTTTTTATAAACCTTTAAAAAATGGTTTCGACAGCTTGGCGACTCCGCTGGGGAACAATAAGAGAGTCAAGCCGTAAAATCGATAATTTCATGTCCTTCTGTCTGAATTTAAAATTCTAATTTTAAAAACTATGATCCTTTTATTGCATGTGATTTTAATTTTTAATATATATCTCTGCATTGCATTACATGACCGTTGTGGTCGCATCTTTAAGTGGGAGCGAGAAGCTATGCCTTCATGAGGTTTTCACCTCCGCATAGGCTAGTGGATTGCTTCCGGGATACATCTGTACCTATGTCTTCGTGAAGTTTTCACTTTCGCATGGCCATAGGGAAATATATTCCCCTGAACCGAACTCGATTCGTATGAGCCTATAATGGGTGAGAATCGAGGAATCTGCTGGTTCAGGTACCTCAACTTTAGAGCTAAACCACGCGTAGAAAACATAAGAACCCACCCTAAATAGAACTATGTCAAACCTTAGTAGTTACCCAAATAGGTGTTTGTTTATTTTACATGCTTTATATTTTATTTTGTGGTACTAACTTGTTGTGTTTCATTCTTTGTGCATGTCATGTCATATTTTTAGAGGTATCGATCCACAGTCAGTTTCTAAGTTAGAAAGTTGGTTATGGAGAACGAATTCCTTAATAACATGGAAGACAATGCAGTCGTCCGCATGTGGTCAGAGCAAACGCACTTAGAGAAAGGAGATAGCTTAGCTGAGGGGTATGTGTCGGAACTATGGGATTTTGCTCGTATTAGTATCACGCAAAATGAGTTCCAAGAGTTGAAAGGAATATGGACCCAGTGGGATAATGAGGCAAAGTAGCTGTTCTATCGTGATTATGACGATCTACCTTACTTGCTCGACGTTAAGGTAGATAATCATCTATTTTGGGCTATGACTCAGTTTTGGAACTTTACTTATAGCTGTTTCACTTTCGAGAAAGTAGACTTAGTGCCCACGGTGGAGGAATATACAACTTTGCTTCGCTTTTCAAGGATCCAAGTCGATAAAGCTTATTCTAGGGCCGCTAATGTCCAAACTTTTGTGAAGAAATTAATGGAGATCACGGGGATGAGTGAACAGTGGGTTGTAGCCAGAATTCAAGAGAATGTGAGGGTAAATGCATACCTTGGGTGAGTTTGAGGGATCTGATCCTAGCACATCCAGATGTAAAGAAGAAGATTAAAGCCTTTGCATTGTGTATTTACGGTTTGGTAATTTTCCCTAAAACTCTCAGACATGTAGATGAAGCAGTTACCGATTTATTCGATTGATTTGACCAGAATATAAGAAGCTACGCCTATCGATGAGAAATGCCGGATTGGGAAGACTTCGGAATAGTGGCAACAGGAGGTTCAAGAGGAAAAGGTCAAAGCTGACCATTGGGAGAGGAAGTTCTTAGATATGCAGATGCAAAACAAGGCCCTAGAAAAGAGGATAGCAGAAAGCCAAAAGGAAAAGAGCGGATTAAAGGCTAGAGTGGCTGAATTGGAACGGTCTCTTCACCACTATAGAAGCCGTAATTCTGCAAACGAGCTGAAGTCGAGTCTGAACAAGATTGAGGAAATGAAGGGTAAGATTGAAAGGTTAGAATCGGCATTGCAGAATTGTGAACTCCAAATCAAGCAGCTTGAAGCAAGAGAGGGGCATTGGAAGGAAGAACTCCACCATTCTCATGACCAAGTTAGAAATTTGGATCCTCTCATGGGTGAAGTAATAGTTCAGATTCGAGAGGTAGTTGATCACCTACAGACTTTGGCAGTACAGGTTGATACATTGAGCATGAAGTATGAGCTACAGTCAGATCGTGGTCAAGAGTTAGCCTTGTTGTTTTGGAAAATCAAAACTTTGGGCCTTAGGGCGAAAGCATATTTGTAGTTCGTTTTATGTAAAGGAATTTTTTTTAATAAAGTTTTCTAAAATGAAGTTGAATCTGAATCGATGCCTCCTTGCATTCATGCATTTGCATTACATCACATCATATGCATTTAAGTCCATAAGAGAGAACTTAATTAGTTAAAATTATCACAAAGAGAGAGAAGAGAGAAAGAAAAATTTGAAAATCGAACACCGTTACGATACACGCGCCAAAACAAAGAATATGGATCAAAGACTTGAGCAATTCCAGAGAGACATGCAAGACCAGATGCAAGAGCAATTGGCAAAGCTCCAATAAGAAATGAGAGACCAAATGTTGGAAGCTCAAAGGAACATGATGGCCCAAATGGCACAGATGATGAATAGGGCAATAGACAAAGGAAAAGGTCCCATGACTATTGCTAGAGAAGATAGTGAGGGCATTCCCCCAGGTTTCACCCCACCACATGTACAACCGGAGGAGTATATTCGAAGGCCATCTGTCACGATTAGGCCTCAACAAGGGCAAAATGATACTGGAATACCCATTAACTTCCAAGTTGGATCAGGATCTAACCCAGGAGATAACCCAGCTAATCCTGTTATCCCTGATTTGGATATAGTAGAGAAAGAAGTGGCAAGATTTGAACTACCAAGGTAGTTAGAGGACCATTGTAAATGGTTGGAAGAAAAATTTAAGGCCTTGGAAAATGCTGATAATTACAATGGAATTGATGCCAAGGACCTGAGTTTGGTTCCAGATTTGGTGCTTCCTCACAAGTTTAAAATGCCAGAATTCGAGAAGTACAACGAGACTAGCTGCCTTGAAACTCATATTACCATGTTCTGTAGATGGATGACTGGATATGTTAATAATGATCAATTACTGATCCACTGCTTCCAAGATAGTTTGGTGGGGGCAGCATCCAAGTGGTATAATCAATTGAGCTGTGCTAAGATCAATTCGTGGAGAGACCTAGCGCAAGCATTTATGAAGCAATACAGTCATGTGACAGACATGACCCCTGATAGAGTCACCTTACAGAACATGGAGAAAAAATTGAATGAAAGTTTCAGGTAGTATGCACAAAGATGGAGAGAAGTTGCCCTACAAGTTCAGCCGCCGTTTTTAGAAAAGGAGACCACAATACTTTTCATCAATACTCTAAATGCCTCATTCATTAACCATATGTTGGGAAGCGCCACCATAAGCTTTTCAGATATAGTAATGTCTGGTGAGATGATTGAAAATATGGTAAGGAGTGGGAAGATAGATACGGGAGAAAGTGCCAAAAGATCAGCACCGAGAAACAAGGAAAATGAAGTGAGTACCTTAAGTAGGCATCCCAAATCAGTCACCATAAGCTAGCTGAAGACTGTAGCCACTAGCTATCAAGGCTCTTCAAGGCATAAACCCAACTCGAGGCCAAATACAGAAAAGCTCCAGTTCACACCCATCCCGATGACATATAAGGAGCTGTATCAAAATCTTTTTTATGTGCATGTGGTGTCTCTGTCCTACTCGGAACCTGTGCAACCTCCGTTCCCAAAGTGGTATAATGAGAATGCCCAATGTGAGTACCACGCGAGAATAACGGGTCACTCAATTGAAAACTGTACTACATTTAAAAAGTTGGTTGAAAGGTTCATCAAAATGGGAATTGTAAAGTTCGACGATGCATCAGAACCTAATCACTTTGACGAGGTAGTAAATGCGATAATTGAAGGAGGATACAAGAAAGTTGCGACTCCTTGAAGAAATCAAAAGCGAAGAGGGAACCAAGGAACGAGGTTTCCAAGCTCTTGTGTACTTGGGAGTGTTTTGAATAATGGGACTGTGGAAGAGATCCCTGTATTTTTAGAGCTAATTTAGAGTAATATTCAAAACACGCTTGTTGCCTTAAGCCTAGAGGAAATAAAAATCCTTTTGTGAAATAGGCTCGTGTCTGAAATTTTTATTTCAATAAAATGCATCTTTTTGAACAAATATTCTTGTATTCTTTCCATGTATAGATTCTTTTATTTTTGGACTTTGTTTCAAATATTCTTTTATTATTCATTCATGATCATATCATACAAATAATCATTTTTCGAATCATTTATTCTTTGGAATCTTCCTTCGAACCTACAATAGGTTTCCAGATATCAACGATGTGAGTAACGCTGCTACTGATTCAAAGTCTCCTTTCAAGTAAGATATGTGTCTAGATGGATCTTAGGACTTTGAAGATGACAGAGATTGTAACCTATCTTCTGATTTATTAAGAGTGGTAGAACAAGATGAAAAACAGACCCTACTCTACAAAGGGTTAGTGGATATTATGAGCTTAGAAAAGAGGTGAAGATTGTAGCCTAGCTCACCACAGAAATAAGGCGAGACATCATTGAGTTATTTTCAAGAATTCAAATATGTTTTTGCACGATCATATCAGGACATGCTTGGGCTACTAAGACGTGGGCTAAACATGAGAATCATGTACTGTTGGTCTACCATGGAAGGGGATCGCATCAGTTATACCGCAAATTTTGAATTAAAGAAGACAAGATTTATGTGACTCTTTCATTTTCTTCACAGACTTTTCTATATGTGGGGCACGGATGTTATAGGGTCGATCTCGTCAAAAGCTTCTAGTTGACATCGATTTATCTTAGTGGTCATTGATTACGTCACTAAGAGGGTGAATATTGCTTCATATGCCAATATTGCAAGTCGACAGTCATCAAATTTAAAAAAAAAAAAAGAGAAAGGATTAGGTGTCAGCAAAGAATGCCAGAAAGGACCATGTTTAATAATGCATAATTGTACAATGTCAAATATTACAGTTTGCTCAAAAAATAGGCAGCATATCACAATGCAATAAAGGTTACCAAAAGAAAAAAATACAAAAAGAAAAAAAAACAACAAAAAAATATGAAAGCTGACCAAGACTTGTAAAGATTGGCATAAGAAGTTACCATTTACTCTCTGTGCGTATCAAACGTCGACCAAGACCTTCGCTGGGGCAACACTTTTCCCATTGTTTCATGGAATAGAAGTGGTTTTGCCCATGAAAATCGAGTTTTCTTTGCTCCCAACTTTGATTGAGTCAAGAATTGGATGAAGTAGAATGTCTCCAGTGAACTTGGCTGAAGAAAAGGGTTTGAAAGTATTCATCATAGTCAAATGTACTAAAAATGGATGATGCTGATTTATGTTGAAAACGGACCACCCAAAGGAATTTCATGATGGACACCTGGTATTGAGGAAGATCCTTCTTATACAAAAGGATTTCAGAGGAAAGTAGATGCCAAACTGGAAAGGACCTTATGTAGAGCCTGTGCTAGAGGAGCATTGATATTGACCGAGACGGATGGCGAAGACTTGCCCAATCTGGCAAATTCAGGTTCAGATAAGAAGTATTTTACCTAAAAGGGGAAAGGCCAAAGGTGAAAACCCGCAAAGGGCGCCTTGAGATTAAAAAAAAAAAAGAAGAAGAAAAAGGAGAGTCCAAGGCGAAAACCTACAAAGGGTGCTTTGAGATCAAAGGGGTTTTGAGCCGAGAACCCGAAAAAGGTCACTCAAATTTTGATCAAAGATAGGGCATGTGGTAGTCTTGCTATGCCTGAATTAATAATGAGGAAGTATGCTATGTCTTAGGGCATCGACAAAGTACTCCAAATCCTCTAAGCATGTATTGAGCTCAAAATGATCCTCAAGAAGTTTGTACCGAGAAGCTCAGGCTGCGATATCTGGGGCACCTAGCTTCTATCTTACCCATTTTTGAATTTGCTATCTTTGATTACTTTATTCTCTTCAAAGATACACCCCAATCAATTTTCTTTTATGGCTTTGGCTATTTTTTTACTTTATTCTTTTTCAAGATGCACCTCAGTCAATTTTTTTTTATTATTGGCTTGGTTAGCTTTGATTAACTTATTTGTTTCGAGCTATGCTCATGATTAATTTCTTTCTTGTCTATTGTTGTGATCTTTTTCAAGCATTTTATATTGAAATAACAATTAAGGGACTAGTAATACTTTTATAAAAGGAGTTTCACATATTACTCTGGAAATTTTTAAATAATACGAGAATTTGAAACAGGACTATTGTTTAGAACTAATCAAGCCTAAGGGTTGGGAATATTGAAAGATGATTATCTCTTCAGATTTTTATCATATAAGACATTTCGTCGGTGATACCATCTCGACAAATGACGAGCAATGTAAACCAAATGTAAAAGGGGACCATTCTCGAGAAAAGAAAAATGATGCCTTGCTTTCATATAAAATTCAGGCATATACATCTGGTCATTACACCCAGCGAGTGGTGTAACAGATAAAATTAATCTTATACCTCGAAGTTGCAGCAGGAGGGATGGAAGAAACCAAATGTTATTCTCCTGAAGTTGCAGTGGGAGGTACAAACTTTATGTCCCAAAAAGTATAGTGGAAGAGATTTTGAAATTACAGCAGGGCAAGCTTGTTGAGCAGAATATGATAATTTCTTTGGGTTTTCTATCAAAGATACCAGCTGAACGAGAAAGCATGGTAACGCATTAGTGATAGAACCTTGATGAACTATGAGTAATGACAACCCAAACATTAAAAAGGGATCATTCTCACACTTCCAATTAGGAGCATTTGATTCATTCCAATCATTTTATCCTAATCGTTGTACCAAAAAAAAAAGAGGAGATCATTCTCATGACATTCTGCATTCATGCAAATGTCATCCCTAATGTCATTTAGTTAGGAGTATTAGATTCATTTTGATCATTGCATCCTAATCATTATACATTTAAAAATGGGATCATTCTCATGACATTCTGCATTCAGTTAGGAGCATTGGATTCATTCCGATTATAGCATCCTAATCATTTGGCATAAACATAAGTCTACAGGATATGTCCCCCAGAGGACGGTGTAGCAACATCAGTGAATTCACCAGTCCTATCTCCCTGATCAGCAGTGGAATGGGTTGAAGATTGTAAATTTTGTCACCCTAAGCAGTAGTGGGACGAGATCAAACGTCAAATCTTATCTCCCTGATGTTGCAGTGAAGTAGATTGAGCCACCAACCTTATCTCCCTGAAGTTGCAGTGGAGCAAGTTGAAGCCACCAACCTTATCTCCCTGAAGTTGCAGTGGAGCAAACTGAAGACAGTTAATCCTATCTCCTTGAAATTGCAGTGGAGCGGATTAAAATGATAAATCTTATACCTCTAAAGTTATAGTAGGTCGGATTGAATTTACCTTAGAAAGTCATCATCTCCCTGAAGTTGCAGCGGAGTAGACTGAAGACAACAGATCTTATCTTTCTGAGGTTACAAGAAATAGATCGAAGACAGTAAGTCTTATTTTCATGTATTGGCAATGGAGCAGACTGAAGATATCAGATCTTATCTCCACTGAGCAGGAGTGGGGCAGATCGAAGACAGCAAGTCTTATCTCTTTGTATCGGCAATGGAG
The DNA here is from genome assembly GCA_005393395.2 of Gossypium australe. Classification (NCBI taxonomy): domain Eukaryota; kingdom Viridiplantae; phylum Streptophyta; class Magnoliopsida; order Malvales; family Malvaceae; genus Gossypium; species Gossypium australe. Next base: position 94,290,173 of record CM016620.1, on the reverse strand, counting down.
CAGATTGAAGATATCAGATCTTATCTCCATTAAGCAGGAGTGGGGCAGATCGAAGACAACAAGTCTTATCTCCATGTATCGGCAATGGAGCAGACTGAAGATAGCAGATCTTATCTCCACTGAGCAGGAGTGGGGCAGATCGAAGACAGCAAGTCTTATCTCCATGTATCGATAATGGAACAGACTGAAGATATCAGATCTTATTTCCACTAAGCAGGAGTGGGGAAGATCGAAGACAGCAAGTCTTATCTCCATGTATTGGCAATGGAGCAGACTGAAGATATCAGATCTTATCTCCACTGAGTAGGAGTGGAGCAGATTGAAGTTAGCAGACCTGGCATTCCTGAAGTTGCAGAAAGCAGATCGAAGACATTAATCTTGTCTCCCTGAGTTTGTAGCGGAGCAGATTAAAATAGAAGATCTGGCATTCTTGAAGTTGCAGTGAAGCAGATCAAATACATTAGTCTTGTCTCCTCGAAGTTGCAGTAGAGTAGACTGAAGATAACAGATTTTACCTTCCTGAGATTACAAGAAGAAGATCGAAGACGTGAACCCTATCTCCCAGAAGATACAGCCATTGACAAGACCGGACAAAATGAGTCTTTTTTATCATCTTTGCTCTATTTTCGTTACACGACAATGAGCAAAGAGGGGCAGCTGTAATAGCCCATTTATGCCCGAGCCCATATCAGCAATAAAAAACCAAAAAAATAATATATAAAAGTCCAACAGTTTTTTTTACAATAAACGGGCTGAAATCTCGAGCCCAATTACCACCAGTGGCCCAATGCTAACCTATTACCCGTAGCCCACTACTCTACCCCAAACTCTCAGACCCAAAACAGAGACCCAATCCTACCCTGACCCAACTAAATGGCGCAATGGTCCAATAACAGTGTTTGGCCCAAAACCTAAACAGCTTTAGAGCGCCTAGGGTTTCTGGGAAACCCTCGCGCCGTAAAACCTCATCACCGGACCATCAGTCGCGCCGCAGTTAGCGCAAGTCGCCCAATCGCTGCCGCATTTCTCGCCAATTCGACCTGCAAAAGGAAAGAAGACACGTCGAAGGCAACAAAATCAAACAAAAAAATCCATTATTTATTTTTTGATTTTATTTTTGGGTTATAAATAACCCTAAGATAATCTTTAATAGGGAGAATACACAAAAATATAATAAATAGAAAAAGCAAAGGTGATTTTTTTACCATTTCGTTCTTTTTTTTTTATCCATGCAATATTTTCAGTATATATGTACTACTAAAAAATAAAGAACAGGAGTTTACCATTGTGATTGGCGTTAAAACTGGAAAATTCTGACTTTCGGCCGCCGTACATGGTGGCGCTTGCGGTGGCGCGTGGGGTACACGCGCGACAATCCGTCGCTGGAGCCTGGGTTGGATTTTGGCCTCCGGCAGTGAGGGAGAGAGCCTTGGGGATTCTGTTTTGATTTTTTTTTTGAAGGGTGTTTAAAATGATTTTTGAGGTTAATTTTAGCTTATATGAGTGACCCATACGGCGCCGTTTTAAGGGCTGCCTTTAGAGCCAAAAACGACGTCGTTTCCTCCTTAAACCCTCGCTCTGACCCGACTCGTTACAGGGATCCGCGTGTTTTTTAGAAATGGGTTACTTGCACATCAAGCCCTTCCGCTTTTTTTATTTTTTTAATTCAGTTCTTTTTTAATTATAATTCGCCCTAGTAATTTTCTCGCTAATTCATTTTAGTCCCCTTGGTGCCGCGCGTTTTGGGATTGGGGAATAATTCTCAATTAGTCTTTATTTTTTTGGGCGCGCTATAATTCGGTCCCTTTGCCTCATTTTATTTTCGTTTTTACCCTAAAAACTTTATTTTGCTTTCAATTTAATCCTTTCTGTCATTATTGCTATTTTATTATTAAAATCAATTAATTTAAATTCTTCTTATTATTAATATCAATATTATTATTTTAGTATTACTATTATTATTATTTTTATTACCACCACTACTATTATTATTATTTTAATATTATTATTATAATTATATTTGTTTATTATTATTATATTAATATTATTACTATTATTATTTACATATCCTTGTTTTAATATTATTTAACTATATAATTTTATATATCTTTATTATACTATATTTTCTTTTTTTTTTTGTATTCACTTACATCATTTTAACTATTATTTTTATAATTGTTATTATTATCATAATTATTATTATAATTTCCATTTTGTATCTTTTATTCTTTTCAACTATTATTTAAACTTTTATTAACTTTCATTTATTTATTGTTTTATTTATTATTAGCTTATTAATTTATTCATATTGTTAATTCTTTTTGATCTCATATGTAAAGTTCATGTTTATTTCGTAGTTTTTATTTTTTGTTATTTATTACTTTATATCTTTTATTTATTTATTCATATTCTTTATTTGTTTATTATTTATGTTTTTTTAGTCATTTTATTTCACATATTATTCACTATTTTATATTATTCTTTCTTTAACTGTTTATATTAGTATTAATTGTTAATATGATTTTTAATTGCTATTTGGAATTGGTGTTTTAATATATATATGTCATATCTTACCCCAAAACCATTTATTTTATAAAAACACATTTAATTGCATTTACGCATTTTATTCAAAGGCTTTTAAATTATAGAGGTATATAATATTTGGGGACTTCGAGAGAAATTATACCATAACTCACTGGGTTTTAATTTTTCTCGTAGAATTTAAAGTATCAAGTATCCCTTTTTTTTAAACCCATAAATTTCAAATTAAAAACTTATTCTCGAAAATTCATAATGTTATATCTTAACTTATTAGAGATAATGTTTTGTATCTCGAGGTAAGGATTTTCTATAAAATAAAGACAAGCTTAATTTCGAAGCCTTAAGATGTTACATCCTAACTTATTAGGTGTGATATTTTTATTTCTTTGAGATAAATGAGCTTTAGTTTTCTTCCAAATAAAAGGATCATATTTTAAAATTTTCAAAATTTCGACATTAGGACATGAAATTATCAATTAGGTACCAAATTTTGGGCGTTACGAGGGTGCTAACCCTTCCTTGTACGTAACCGACTCCTGAACCCGTTTTCTTGTATTTCGTGGACCAAAATCAATGTTTTGAAATAAAACGTTTTATAAAGTGATCCAATCACACCTAAGTAAAAAGGGATTGGTGTCGACTCCCGTTTTTATTTTTTAAAGTCAACCTCCGTTTTTGTTAAAACCTTTAAAAAATGGTTTCGACATCATTTATTATTCATATTCTGAAAATAATCATAACGTCTCTCTATTGGGCCCTCGAAGCCCAAAACATACATTAGGAACCAACCGGGATTAAATCGGGATCATAGGGAATTTTTCGCAAAATCCTAAATTTTTTCCCAACTACAGAGGTCGTACGCCTATGTGGTTCGGGGACACGCCTGTGTGGTCAGGCCGTGTGGCCAACACGCCCATGTGACTTACCTCGCTCCAGGCCGTGTGGCTTCACACGCCCATGTCCCTAGGCTGTGTAGTTAATTTTTATTTTCAAATTAGGTGCAAGATTCATATGGCCATATCACATAACAAATCATTTCATAAGAAATTGCATAACTAAAACCTTTCCACTCTTTCATAAGCTCAATTATATTTTCATCTAAGCACTTACCATTTCAATGCACCTTATAATTAAACATACTACCATTCAACCAGTAATTTGACACTTGCCTAAACTTCAAGTAACAACATTGGTTAGCGTACTTTAATATTGACAAACTTATTTTTTTGACATGTTTCACTTGAATTTATTACTCGTCTTAATATACATAATTTTCCTTGTATCAACGTATCAAAGATAGTCTCATATTTACATGTCATGATACATATCATTCTCTTGTTATTTCTTCATAAATATAAATTATTCAATTTATTATGACAAAATTTCATGTACCATCATTTTCATGAGTTTAGTGTATATTTATTCCAGTAGCAATTCATAATCTTGAATATGCATAATTATTAGACAAGTTTCACATACATGTATTTTCCATGTCATATTTCAATATATCAAATAATTATCATTTCTATGTATTTCAAGTTTAATTTCATGATTTCAAGTACTTACCATTTTCTATATTTATCCCGTTGAATTTCTCAGAATTTCGATGGATTTTCAGTAGTACACTTATAGTGTACAATCTCATTTCAGTAGAGAGCACACTCCTACGAACCTCATTTCTTACAGCAAGATTACCAGTCCAGACTAAATTCCCTGTAACATATGTTCAAAGAACATTGTCGGGATTACAAGTCCAGGCTAAATCCCCTAAAATGACAAATACTCTATAGAGCTTTGTCTGGATTACCAGTCTAGGCTAAATCCAGACTCACATTTACTTCGGATTACCCGTCCGAGTTAAATCCTTTTCACGCATATTCTGCAAGAAGACTTATATTAGGATCACCCGTCCGAACTAAATCCTTTTCACACATATTCTTCGGGAGGGCTAATACCAGGATCACCCGTCCAGGCTAGATCCTTTTTACCTTCAAATCCTTTCAGTGATCCATCGAATTCCATTCCATCCAGCCGGGAATTAGTTCTCTTTTTCTCAAGTATTATCAACATTTTATCTATTATCATATATTAAACATTGAATTCACATTCATGTTACATAAATATACAATTCAAGCATTCAAGAATTCAATTCAAGTTGCACGAACTTACCTCGTTGCTTGTTTGTGTATATAATTTCACTAATCCGATGTCTTTTCTTTTCCACGTTCAAGTCTCGTATTTGAGTCATCCGGATCTTTATAAATAAATTTAATTATCATTTTCATTCATTTCATATTCTGATACATTCAATTAATGCTTTAGGCAAAATTACCATTTTACCCCTAAGCTTTTAATTAATGACGATTTCATCCTTAGGCTCAGAAAAATAAAATTCTTGTAATTTAATCCTTGTTTCAAGCCTAATTATCCTCATATATATTGATAACAGCCCATAAATTCTATGAAATATCAAAATTTTTCATAATTTCAACACTTTTCAATTTAATCCCTAAAACATGTTTTCACCCGATCTTGATCTAAATTAATAATTTCATTCAATTTTGTAATTTAAATAATAAAATAATCCATTTAATACAATTTGGTCATTTCTGACATTTTTACAAAATTTCTCATAAAGTTTTACTTTTATTCAATTTAGTCCCTAAGCCTAAAACGTGCAAATTAGTCATGCTAGCTGAATATTCATATGTATTTCCTCATCCTCCTCTCCATTCCACATCCTTAATTTATATAACATGCTTATAAGTAACATTATCTATGATTTCACTATTTACTTATAAATTTATTCAAAGCTGTCCATTTGAGTCATAGTCACTAAATTATTTATATATTGAGTTATAGAATTTCAATTTAAGATTCGCTTGATTTTTTAAAAACTAGACTCAAATATTTTTCTGCCATAAAAAATTCAAAATTTATAGTTTAGCCAATAAGTACAGTAAAATCTTCAAATTTGACTCTGTTCTATTGTTTGACAGCTTCTACCTTTCTTTACTAAAAATTAATTATCTCTTAATACGGGATTTGGATGATGTTCCCGTTTGTTTCTATTAAAAATAGACTCATTAAGAATTTAAAATTTTAAATTTAAGCTTCTAATTATTTTTTCTCCAATTTTTAATGATTTTCCAAACTCAGAATAGGGGAACCCGAAATCATTCTGACCTTGTCTCACAAAATTTATTATAACTCATAATTTACAATTCCGTTGCTTACATTGCTTATTCTATGAAAAATTAGACTCAATAAAATTTAATTTCATTTTTTATTCATCCTATAATTTGATTTCCACCATTTTTTATGATTTTTCAAAGTTAGACTACTACTGCTGTCCAAAATTGTTTTAGTGCAAGATATTAATTACCATGTTTATAACACCCTTATTTTCTTTCTCTACACTTTTTCTCTTCACTAAAATATCAAGAACATAGGACCATATATAAGAAAACTTTACATTAACATCATTTCCATACTTTTTCAATAATATCAAACTTAAAAATATATTAAAATCTTAATGTTTTTAACTTGTCATATTGATTTCAATCTTTAACTTGATTTTCCTCTCTCCTCCAACTTCTATTTCTTGAATCCAACTTGATATTCCAACTCCTCATAGTCTCCTTAACATTTTTCTCTCTTGGTAGCTATGGAAATTCTTTTGATTTCTAGGTGAAAATGGTGAATTTTTGGTAGAAGGACCAAATTGCAAAGAAAGTAAAAATTTATTTCTTCTCTTATCTTCTAACGTGAAATGCATGGAAAGATGATAGAAATTCTTCATCTTTCCTTCCTTATATTGTAACACCCCAAACCCGGCCCAAACGCTACAACCGGATCTGGTATGTCACTTAAGAGATTTTACAAAACATGTCGCATTTTGGAAAACAATTACTAGGTTTAAACATTTATACCGAAAACTTAATAATTCATTAATTCATATAAAATATAAAGTTATAAATTACCTTGGTGAATTTTTAAACAAAAACTATAATTTCATACATGTCTTAACTTATTTTAAAACATAAAACTTAAAAGCCCAGTAATAAAAGCCCAACATAAAACCAAAACATAAATAACAATATAGTGGCCCATGGCCTTATTACAAGGAAATTTAAAACCCATTAATTGAAAATATTAAAAACAATATTCTGAATAAAGTCTTCTGCTGGAATAGAATACTCTCTCGCATGGCCACCTCGCGCTCCTCTCCAGCCCGGTCCGATGCACTAGGTGCTACCTGAAATTGTTAAATAATAGGGTGAGTCGCGAGACTCAATGTGCAACCCCCATGCACCATTAGATTTGGGCCTTAACCCACAGATCAGAACATAATATAAAAGATAACATACATAAAACCCAACCCAATCCTAGGTTTCCATCCGCTACACGCCACCCTTACCTGCCAGTCACACCATTGGGGATTTCTACAACCAACCCACACCGCTACAAGCCATTGATAGCAGCCATGCTGCTCATCGTCAAAGTTGTGACAGAGTCACCAGGCTGAAATGGCAAAAGCCACCAGAAACAGAGTTGTGACAGAGTCACCGGGCTGAAATGGCATAAGCCACTAGAACAGATCACTTCCCCTTTTCATCAATCACCCAACCCCAAGCATACATAGGAATTGACATGCAAAACATATCTTTTTAACAGAAACATTCACTGAAGAATGGCAGAAAACACTAACCTGATATTTAGCCTTTACCCTTCATGGGTTTTCAAACGTTATGCCGGGATTTCGACATTAACAGAGTATAGCAGATTTATACTTTTATATATATATATATATACATAATAGCATTCAATCTAATGGTGTGAGACGTTACACACCTGATTAATGTCGATACCCTTGCTAGACCGATCTACAACTTTGCTCAAAAAGCCGGAAAGATGTGAAAATAGGGCCTCTCCTATATTCGGCCAAGGGTTAGTAAATCCTGAATTTACACATTGAAACTAATATATCTTCTTACCTTGAAATCTCGAAAGTAACACGATTCGACTGCTATCGATCTATAACTCAGAGATCTATGCGATTGACTCCACTAAAGTTCCCTTCAGATTTCGGCACAAATAGGCACCACAGAAGTAATTCGGCAATCACAGGAGATGAGATATAGGGATTTCGGCTTTTAGGAAAATCCCGGAAAAAGTATGAACAAGAGAAGGCTGATGTGTCTTTGGCTTTTAAAATACTTGAGTGAAGAGTTTCGGTTTCTGACAGGAAAAGAGAAGAAGAAAAGAAAACAAGGAAGAGACTTGAAGATTTCGGCTAGGAAGAGAAAGAATGGAAAGAGTTTCGGCTTTTGAATCAAAGTGAAGATGAGGGAATTGGCTTAGAGATTTCAGCTTTTGCAGAGAATGAAGAGGAAGATGGAACTTCAGGAGTTTTCGACTTTTACTCAGAGAAGAAGAGAAAAGAATGAGAGAAAAACCCAAATGCCGAAATTGAAGAAATATTCCCCCTATTTATAGAAATTTCGGCACTTACCTAACCTTGCAGATAAATCCTATCTTTTCTCCTTTATCTTAATCTACTAGCTCATCTAAAAGAGACTTAATTATCTCTAACTCCTCCCTCATTTATCAGCATATTATCCACATATTTTAATCATTAAAATCCCTAAATTTTAGCCTTTATCTGCTTATTATCCACATAAAATAAATTCCTAAATAATAGCCTTTATCTGCTTATTATCCACATATTTTAAACATTAAAACCCCTAAATTTTAGCCTTGTTGCCATCCATTCCACCTAATCCTAATGCCCAAATTTAGCTAACTTAAATTAAAAGAATTGGGCTCCATGAAACTTAAATTTGGGCCCCTTACTCCCTTGTGTGGCATCACCTCCTAAGATTGGGCCACAAACCCACTTTGGTATTTTAAACATAGATACTACCTTTTAAACCCTATAATGCCCAAACAGATAATTTTAATCAAGGCCTCTGCCTAAGTCTGAACCCAATTTGGACCCCTAACACTTAAATTAACACATTAAACATATCCACCCATTAAACGCATATGCCCAAAAAATTCAGGATGTTACAGTTCTACCCCCCTTAAAGAAATTTCGTCCTCGAAATTTCCAACTAACTATTAATCGTACTACCCAAGTCTCACCACTATGCTTTCGTTGCGCACTCTAATTTAATAATATATAAAAATTGCACGCATACAGTTTCTATACCCAAAAATATAGCATCCACACAAAACATACCTGACTTAATAGTGATTGAACAATCCCGAGCCTTATGCTCCTCAGACCCGCATCTTAAACACGTTCCTGACTTCCTTCAACATTCACCCGGATGATGCCTTCTGCAATATTCGCAAACCTGGAAGTTTGGACGTACCTTAACATGCTTCACAGAACGAGACCACAACCCTAGAAAACTACGATATCTTTTTTTCTTACAGTCCACGCACCCAACTCGAAGTGTTTCACCGATTTCTTTAACCTCCTTCAGTACCTCCCTAACTAGATGAGTCAGCACATCAGTCCTAACACTTCCACGGCCTCGGTCGCGACCTCTTCTTCCTCTTCTAGCGCTTATCGTTGATTCTCGTATTATCTGAATTAGAAATTTTATGAATTATTAATTTCTTTCACTAATTAACCACGAACAATCTTATGAATAGTAATTTTAGAGGTAGTTTTTTTTCGAATTCGAACCTATCTACAGTTTCAGTCTTAAGTTTACCTTCTAATTCTAGGAAGCACACACATTCAGTCATCAGACATTAGCATAAAAGTACATCCACAAACCTACATTCATCATGGAGGGGTATTTTCGTCATTTCACTGCTCAGGGGTATTTCCATAATTTATCCTACAGGGGTATTTTCGTAATTTTCAAAATAAAATTCCTTGTTGATTTCATAAAATAAGGGTATTTTGGTAATTTTTGCAATCTAAGGGTATTTCGGTAATTCTGTAATCCAAGGGTATTTCGATAATTTTGTAATTTGGGGGTATTTCGGTAATTTTACAAATCAAGGGTATTTTGGTCATTTCACAAATCAGGGGTAATTTGGTAATTTTACAAATCAGGGATAATTTCGTCATTTTGCAAATCAAGGGTAATTTGGTAATTTTTCAAATCAGGGTTATTTTGGTCATTTCGCAAAACAAGGGTAATTTGGTAATTTTACAAACCATGGGTAGTTTGTTGTTGTTGTTGTTTTTTAAACAGGGATACTTTGTAAACATGAGATTTTTCGGGTAAGTTTTCTAAACATAAATATTTTTTTTATAAATTCATGACTGTTTGGAAGTTTTCACAAATCAAAGTATTTTGAAAATTTTGCAAACCTTGGGGGTTTTTTTTTTCAAGTAGGGTGGCTGGTCCCTTTCGGGTTTTAATTATAAGGTTTAGCCCATCAATAAGTTCTCGTAACTAGGGTGAATAGTCACTACGCACCAGGTAAGATTCTAGTGGAGAGGAGGTGAGTCACCAGGACTGCTTAAATACCAAGCTCTCCCTGAATCCAGTCCTAGACATGCGCATGTCTATTACCACTCCCTAATTTGGCTAAGGTGAACAGCCACTACGCACCAGGTAGGATTCCAGCGAAGAGGAGGTGAGTCACTAGGACTGCTTAAATACCAGGCTCTTCCGGATCCAATCCTAAACATGCGTATGCCCGTTGCCACACCCAAGCCTTACGACTCGTTCACGGGTTTATTTAGTGAAATTAAGTCTTATGAGATTTTAGAAGTTGTTCAACTAGGCCTAGAGTCCATCAAGTTCTAATCTAACTATTCTACGTCCCATAAAGCCCATTAAGCCCACATAAATATATCACATAATGGTTCAGAATACTTACCTGGCAGACTTGGGCCGGAGACGCAGGTGCCATGCCGAGCTAACAAACCTGTTATCATTTCAAAGCATGCATGTTTCAAAAACCCATTTTTAAAAAACGTTTTGAGCCCAAAAACCCCCAGAGCCGAGTTTTAAACCGGGCTCTGATACCAATTTGTAACACCCCAAACCCGGCCCAAACGCTACAACCGGATCTAGTATGTCACTTAAGGGATTTTACAAAACATGTCGCATTTTGGAAAACAATTACTAGGTTTAAACATTTATACCGAAAACTTAATAATTCATTAATTCATATAAAATATAAAGTTATAAATTTCCTTGGTGAATTTTTAAACAAAAACTATGATTTCATACACGTCTTAACTTAATTTAAAACATAAAACTTAAAAGCCCAGTAATAAAAGCCCAACATAAAACCAAAACATAAATAATAGTATAGTGGCCCATGGCCTTATTACAAGGAAATTTAAAACCCATTAATTGAAAATATTAAAAACAATATTCTGAATAAAGTCTTCTGCTGGAATAGAATACTCTCTCGCATGGCCACCTCGCGCTCCTCTCCAGCCCGGTCCGATGCACTAGGTGCTACCTGAAATTGTTAAATAATAGGGTCAGTCGCGAGACTCAGTGTGCAACCCCCATGCACCATTAGATTTGGGCCTTAACCCACAGATCAGAACATAATATAAAATATAACATACATAAAACCCAACCCAATCCTAGGTTTCCATCCGCTACACGCCACCCTTACCTGCCAGTCACACCATTGGGGATTTCTACAATCAACCCACACCGCTACACGCCATTGATGGCAATCATGCTGCTCGTCGTCAAAGTTGTGACAGAGTCAGCAGGCTGAAATGGCAAAAGCCACCAGAAACAGAGTTGTGACAGAGTCACCAGGCTGAAATGGCATAAGCCACCAGAAACAGAGTTGTGACAGAGTCACTCGCCTGAAATGGCATAAGCCACCAGAACAGATCACTTCCCCTTTTCATCAATCACCCAACCCCAAGCATACATAGGAATCGACATGCAAAACATATCTTTTTAACAGAAACATTCACTGAAGAATGGCAGAAAACACTAACCTGATATTTTGTAACATTCTAAAATAGGGGCTATTTGTGTTTGAATTATTTTGCTTGTGTTTGGATTGCTGTGATATTATTCATAGTGGAATAAGACTTAATTAGGGGTCTTGAGTAGGCTCGGATTAGGAGAAAATTTATTTGTGAAGCTTTAAAGGAAGGAAGCCTTAGTAAGTAGGAGTTACAAGGTTAAATGAGGGAATTATTGTCATTAAAAAAAAAAGCCTTGGAAAAGCGGCAAAGGGAGGCCACTTAGGTGCTAGAGTTGACGCCACAAGGAGCAAGGGGAACCTGTGTTCGAGTCACGAATTTTCCCTTTTTGATCTTTATTTTGGACGGCATTAAGGGGAGGGAAATTCTCAATTTAAACTTTGGGATAATAAGGAAAGTATGAGAATATTATTTAGCTTTAAATGGATTTTATTTGATTAATCTTGAAAAGTTGGCAAGAGAGAGAAAGAGATGACCAATTTTTAATGTAAGGATAATAAGGTTATAATCAAGGATTTTATCAAGGATTTTAATTGGATTATTATTAGGATTGATTTATAATAATTGATAGAGGAAAATTAGGCATGTGATTAATTCAAATAATTTTGAATTAAATCAAGGGTTGGTCAAGAGCAATTCAAGGAAGTTGCCGAATTTGGAACTCTTCATGGGAAGAGTGGACGGCAAGCTTAAGGAGGGGGGTTTGCCGAATCCCTTTAAAAGCACCTACCTAGCATCTTGTTTTTTCTTTTTCCCCATTTTTGCAAGTAGCCGAATTTCTTCTCTATTCCCTCCTCTTCAATTATTTTTTCTCTCCTTTCTCATTCTCTCAAAACCAAAACTCTCTCTACTCCTTGCCGAAACCCCATCTTCTTTTCTCATCATTATTTCCTTTCCTTTAGCCGAATCCACTCCCTTGGTGTGCCGAAAATTCCCTCTCCTATTCTATTTCACTTTGGCCGAATACTAGAAAGGGAAAAGATCTCTTCGGGATTTCTTGTGGCAATCGTTGGTGAAGGTAAGTGATAGCCGAATCTTTCTTTTCCCTACCCTTTCTCTCTGTTGATTTATAGGTTGAAGAAAGCCAGAATTTCGATATTTGCAAACAAGAACGCTAACCCCTCTTTGAATCGATATCATCTAGGAACTACGGGATTTTCAAGCAATAGATTTGACTCTCCATTCTCTGTCGATCGGTTATAGGGTAAGGTGGTAAGAATCTATTTTTTTAATAATAGATCACTCTTTTAAATATTCAAAAGACGAAGGCTATTAACATGGGATGTGATTGCCGATTTAGGGAAGCAAAAGCGCTCGGAGTGTGGTGGCTAGTATTCAAAGGCATTTGGGTAAGGTTTCGGGTTCACAAGGAACCCTTTGCAATTAATTTGGTTTGGCCGAATAGGCCATGGTACTAACCTTGTATTTGGCCGAATATAGGGCAAAGATATTGTGGGTGGCCGATTGGTTATTCCGGGATTTAAGGCTTTCGTTAATCTCAGGTGTGTACATACACACTTTATAATTAATTAACGTGCAAAGTATTATGTGTATGCTAATCGGATTTGTGTAGATTTGAGTTTAATACCATAAAGGTATAGCAAGGCTTCAGGTAAGTTCTTGACAATATGAGTTGCTATTTGACGCTTTTGGGAAGCATGACATATTTGGTATATGTGGCTTATAAATGATTATTGATAAATCCTATGTATGTTGCTAAATGAGCATGTTGGCATGATTTTTGTTAAATATCATTGATTGATGTGGGTTTTATGAGTGGAGGGGACAGGGATATTCGTGTCGACGGACACCAGTGTTTTGGTAACACATTGTGACTACGGTCACCAGAGGTTTGGTACCTCCAAAGGTTTGGCACCTCATAGCGTCTCGTCCCTGTGGCTTAGCACCATCGTGGGTTCGCCCCACTTTGAGATATGGGATTGACGTCAGAGATTTGGTATCACACGATGGGTTGGCCCCATCATTTGATTTGTGACTTCGGGTCACCAGTGGTTTGGTACCACATTATTGACGGATTTCGTGACTATACGTCACCAGTGGTTTGGCACCACCAGTGGTTTGGTACCACACGGGGTAGAGAAAGGCGTTCGGATGGCTAGGTTGGGTGCATATTAAACTTGTTCATTTTAAATATGGAGGCATTACTTGTATGGGGAGAAGTCGATAGTCTACACGGGTCACAAAAGTTTGAGATATCTATTGACTCAGAAGGATTTGAATTTGAGGCAGCGTCGTTGGATTGAACTGTTAAAGGACTACGACTGTTCAATTGAGTACCATCCGGGTAAGGCGAACGTGGTAGCTGACGCTTTGAGCAGAAAGGTTGTGGCAGACTTAAGAGCGGTGTTTGCTCACCTCAGTCTATACGACGATGGAAGTCTTTTGGCAGAACTGCAAGTTAAGCCGACTTGGATCGAGGAGATTAAGGAAAAACAGTTGGTGGATGACAGTTTAAATGCGAGGAGGTTGCAAGTTCAAGACGGTGGTTTGGAAGGGTACAGTTTGTCAGGTGAGGGAGTGTTGTGTTTTCAAGGGCGAGCTTGTATGCTGAAAGATGTGGAGTTGAGGCAAAGAATTCTCCAAGATGCACATAGCAGCCCATACGCTATGCATCCGGGAGGTAGCAAGATGTATGGAGATTTGCGGAAACAGTTTTGGTGGCCTGGGTTGAAGCGTGAGGTAACTGAATTCGTGGGTAAATGCCTGACGTGTCAGCAAGTGAAAGCTGAACATCAGTTGCCATCAGGGTTACTCCAACCGGTGAAGATTCCTCAGTGGAAATGGGAGAGGATCACGATGGATTTTGTCAGTGGATTACCCCTCACGCCTAGTAAGAAGAACTCGGTTTGGGTAATTGTGGATCGACTAACTAAGTCAGCGCATTTCATACCTGTAAGGGTAGATTATTCGCTTCAGAAGCTAGCAAAGCTATATGTAGCCGAGATAGTAAGATTGCATGGTGTGCCAGTATCGATTATATCGGATAGAGATCCGAGGTTTACGTCAAGGTTTTGGAGAGCTTTGCATCAAGCTTTGGGAACGAGATTGGATTTCAGCACAACTTTTCACCCGCAAACTGACGGACAATCGGAAAGAGTGATACAGTTTTTAGAGGATATGCTCAGAGGATGCGTTCTGGATTTCAGTGGTAGTTGGGAAGAGTATCTACCGTTGGCAGAGTTTGCTTATAACAATAATTATCAAGCGAGCATTCGGATGGCACCTTTCGAGGCACTGTATGGACGGAAGTGCCGTACTCCTACGTGTTGGACGGAACTAAAGGAACGACATGTCTTGGGTCCAGAATTGGTAGCGGAAACTGAAGATAAAGTTAAGTTAATCCGGACTCGTCTCAAGGAGGCATCAGATAGGCAAAAGTCTTATGCCGATCTCAAGCGCAAGGAAATGGAATACGAGATAGGAGATAAAGTCTTTCTGAAGGTGTCGCCTTGGAAGAAGGTGTTGCGATTTGGGAGAAAAGGGAAGCGAAGCCCTAGGTTCATTGGGCCATATACAGTGTTGAAGCGAGTGGGACCGGTAGCTTATCAGCTCGAGTTACCGGCAGAGTTAAGGCAAATTCATGATGTCTTCCATGTGTCGATGCTTAGACGGTATCGGTCTGATCCATCGCACGTTGTGCCTGTGGCAGAGATTGAGGTTAATTCAGACTTATCTTTCGAGGAGGAGCCAGTTCAGATCTTAGATCGTGATGTCAAGGTTTTACGTAGGAAGTCAGTACCTTTGGTGAAAGTGCTATGGCGAAACCATGGTACGGAGGAAGCGACATGGGAACCCGAGGATATGATGCGGCAGCAATACCCCCACCTCTTTTGATCAGGTAATTTCGAGGCCGAAATTATTTTTAAGGGGGGTAGAACTGTAACATCCTAAAATAGGGGCTATTTGTGTTTGAATTATTTTACTTGTGTTTGGATTGCTGTGATATTATTCATAGTGGAATAAGACTTAATTAGGGGTCTTGAGTAGGCTCGGATTAGGAGAAAATTTATTTGTGAAGCTTTAAAGGAAGGAAGCCTTAGTAAGTAGGAGTTACAAGGTTAAATGAGGGAATTATTGTCATTAAAAAAAAAGCCTTGGAAAAGTGGCAAAGGGAGGCCACTTAGGTGCTAGAGTTGACGCTACAAGGAGCAAGGGGGAACCTGTGTTCGAGTCACGAATTTTCCCTTTTTGATCTTTATTTTGGACGGCATTAAGGGGAGGGAAATTCTCAATTTAAACTTTGGGATAATAAGGAAAGTATGAGAATATTATTTAGCTTTAAATGGATTTTATTTGATTAATCTTGAAAAGTTGGCAAGAGAGAGAGAGAGATGACCAATTTTTAATATAAGGATAATAAGGTTATAATCAAGGATTTTATCAAGGATTTTAATTGGAATATTATTAGGATTGATTTATAATAATTGATAGAGGAAAATTAGGCATGTGATTAATTCAAATAATTTTGAATTAAATCAAGGGTTGGTCAAGAGCAATTCAAGGAAGTTGCCGAATTTGGAACTCTTCATGGGAAGAGTGGACGGCAAGCTTAAGGAGGGGGGTTTGCCGAATCCCTTTAAAAGCACCTACCTAGCATCTTGTTTTTCTTTTTCCCCATTTTTGCAAGTAGCCGAATTTCTTCTCTATTCCCTCCTCTCCAATTATTTTTTCTCTCCTTTCTCATTCTCTCAAAACCAAAACTCTCTCTACTCCTTGCCGAAACCCCATCTTCTTTTCTCATCATTATTTCCTTTCCTTTAGCCGAATCCACTCCCTTGGTGTGCCGAAAATTCCCTCTCCTATTCTATTTCACTTTGGCCGAATACTAGAAAGGGAAAAGATCTCTTCGGGATTTCTTGTGGCAATCGTTGGTGAAGGTAAGTGATAGCCGAATCTTTCTTTTCCCTACCCTTTCTCTCTGTCGATTTATAGGCTGAAGAAAGCCGAAATTTCGATATTTTCAAACAAGAAGGGTAACCCCTCTTTGAATCGATATCATCTAGGAACTACGGGATTTTCAAGCAATAGATTTGACTCTCCATTCTCTGTCGATCGGTTATAGGGTAAGGTGGTAAGAATCTATTTTTTTTAATAATAGATCACTCTTTTAAATATTCAAAAGACGAAGGCTATTAACATGGGATGTGATTGCTGATTTAGGGAAGCAAAAGCGCTCGGAGTGTGGTGGCTTGTATTCAAAGGCATTTGGGTAAGGTTTCGGGTTCACAAGGAACCTTTTGCAATTAATTTGGTTTGGCCGAATAGGCCATGGTACTAACCTTGTATTTGGCCGAATATAGGGCAAGGATATTGTGGGTGGCCGATTGGTTATTCCGGGATTTAAGGCTTTCGTTAATCTCAGGTGTGTACATACACACTTTATAATTAATTAACGTGCAAAGTATTATGTGTATGCTAATCAGATTTGTGTAGATTTGAGTTTAATACCATAAAGGTATAGCAAGGCTTCAGGTAAGTTCTTGACAATATGAGTTGCTATTTGACGCTTTTGGGAAGCATGACATATTTGGTATATGTGGCTTATAAATGATTATTGATAAATCCTATGTATGTTGCTAAATGAGCATGTTGGCATGATTTTTGTTAAATATCATTGATTGATGTGGGTTTTATGAGTGGAGGGGACAGTGATATTCGTGTCGACGGACACCAGTGTTTTGGTAACACATTGTGACTACGGTCACCAGAGGTTTGGTACCTCCAGAGGTTTGGCACCTCATAGCGTCTCGTCCCTGTGGCTTAGCACCACCGTGGGTTGGCCCCACTTTGAGATATGGGATTGACGCCAGTGATTTGGTATCACACGATGGGTTGGCCCCATCATTTGATTTGTGACTTCGGGTCACCAGTGGTTTGGTACCACATTATTGACGGATTTCGTGACTATACGTCACCAGTGGTTTGGTACCACACAGGGTAGAGAAAGGCGTTCGGATGGCTAGGTTGGGTGCATATTAAACTTGTGCATTTTAAATTAATTATGATTTGTGTATGATGTTACATTAAACCGGGAAAAAGGGTTACACGTTGGGTCTTGATGACTCACCTTTTTCCTTTAACATTTTCAGGTGACTCGTAGCTGCGGATAGGGAGCCGGATGGATTCGAGGTGGCCATGCAATGAAAATGTGGACTAGGTGGATTTTGGAACTATTTTTATTTTATTATGGGTTTGATTTATTTAAGTTGTAATAAGGCCTCCTAATATTGCTCTTGGATTATTTTGCATGTTTTGATAATTTGCTTAAACTACTTCATGATATTAAAATGGGTACACATGTTTTCTAAAAATTAATACGTAAAATGTTTTATTGTGCCATCGGGTACACTTGAATCTGTAACAACCAAATTTAATATATTTTTAAACAACACTAAGTGATGATTTCTTCATACACCTCAACCGTTTTAAAAACAAGGCAAAATCTGTTATCAAAAATTTTAATCGGCTTAAAGGGATTTTCAAAAAGTTTTTCTCTGTGGCATACCAAATTCGGTCGTAATGTTTGGACCGGGTTTGGGGTGTTACAAATTGGTATCAGAGCCCAGTTCAAAGCTCGGCTGTGGGGGCCCAAGGTCCAAAATGTTTTTGGTAGGCCTTTTTGAAATATTTTGGTTTTGGATAAGCATGGCACCGAGTCTCCGGCACCGATCCGCCCAGGTAAGTACCTCTAAATTTTTGTGTGGATTATTATCTGTAGAAGGGTAGGTAGGGAACGTAGTTAGTATGATAGGTGTTGAACTTTAGGACTAGTCTACCCTAACAAAACTCATAAGATTCTAATGGCTTAATTAAAAACCAACCTGTGACCAAGTCGCCGAGTTAGGGTGTGGTAACCTTGGTGCGCATGTCTAGGATTGGATCCGGAAGAGCTTGGTACTTAAGCAGTCCTCGTGACTCACCTCCTCTTCGCAGGAATCCTACCTGGTGCGTAGCTTCGGTTCACTCTAACCAAGAGGACTCGGTCATAGGCTAAACACGCTAAATAAAACCCGAAAGGGATTAACCCTGTTTTATGAATTAACCCTGTTTTATGAAAGCTCTAAGTTTTAAAAATCGTTACAATAATCCTTTCAATAGCAGCAAAAATTTACTTTTGGAAAATTTTCAAAATATTCCTCAACTTACCAAAATTACCGAAATGCCCCTAGTGGCAAAATTACGAAAATGCCCTTGGTTTCTAAAATTACCATATTACCCCGATTTTGATCAAATTTTTTTTATTTTGCAAATGTACTCGAAAATTTTGTATTTCAAAATAATACCCTGACTTTAGAAATTTACAAAAATTACCCCTGATTGACAAATTACCAAAATACCCCTGGTTTTCAAAATTTTGTCATATCTTCAAATTGAGAAATTCTCGAAAATACTCCTCAGTTTTAGAAATTACAAAATGTTTTGATTTACTAAAGTTTTCAAAAAATTTCTTCGGTTTATTACAAAAATACCCTGTAGGAAAATGACGAAAATACCCCTAGGATAGAAACGGACAGAAATGCCCAAAGAGTGCATAGTTATGAAAGGTATTAGGGAATGGATGTACTTTTCTATGTAAACTAGGATAGAAGACTTAAAACTTTGTTTGATCGAAAGAATCTCTATTAAATTCTTTTCATAAAATTTCTTCGCGGATAACCAACTGAAACATGTACTAATTCATAAAATTTCCTAATCAGATTAAAAGCGCGATAGTTAGAATGAACTTTAGAGGACGTGGCCGTCGTGGACGCGGTAGGGGCAGGATGACCGTGTCAGAACCTGTCAGGTCGGGTCAGGAATTTGAGAATGAGGTACCACCACCACCCCCAACTTTTGGAGCTGGGGAGCAGGAGCAGACCGGTGATGACGCAGTGTCACAAGCGATGCTGTGGGTTCTAGAAAGGGTAGCTGGAATGGGTGGAGGTGGAGGAGCTCGGAAGTCGGTACCTGAGAGACTTCGAGCTAACGGAGCTGAATTTTTCCGAGGTGTGTCCGGTGTAGCGCCCAATACGGCTGAGTATTGGCTGGAATCGACCGAAAGAATCATGGATGAGATAGATCTGACGAATGAGGAGAAACTGAAAGGAGCGATGTCGCTTCTCAAGGATGAGTCATATCGATGGTGGCTCACGGTTCGAGACGGTGCTACGACAGATGATCTTACTTGGGAGTATTTCAAAGCTGCTTATCAGAAGAAGTACGTGGGCACTAGCTACATTGATGCACAGAGGAAAGCTTTTCTGGGGTTGGTACAAGGAAATAAGTCTGTGTCGGAATATGAAGCGGAATTCTTGAGGCTGAGCCGCTATGCTCAGGGTATTGTGTCAACGGAGCATGATCGTTGTGTCCGCTTTGAAGACGGACTTAGGGATGAGTTAAGGTTGCTGATTGCTCCACAGCAGGAGCGTGAGTTTACTGTCTTGGTGGAAAAGGCTAAGGTAGCCGAAGGGGTCAAGGAGTCCGTGAGACAGAGCTATGATAGGAACAAGCAGAAAAAAGGATTTGGGTCGTCTGGGTCAGGTGGTAATGTTCAGAAAAGGGCTAGGCAGAGTGGGCCAAATCAGGCGGGAAGGTCCACGGCTGCTAATCAGAGACCGACTCAGTGTAACCGCTGTGGGAAGACACATTGGGGAGGATGTTGGACCGGCGAGAGGGGTTGCTTTGAATGTGGGTCTTTGGATCACCGTGTAAGGGATTGTCCTCGGAAGTTAGCCAAGAATCAATCAGAGGGTCAGAATCGTGCTCAGGCTAGAAATGTAGGACCACCACAGAGGGGTCGTGGTAATGGTAGAGGAGGAAATGGATCTAATCAAGGTCGCAGAATTTCGGGTAGAGGTACAGGCAGCACAGAGGCAAGGCAGCCTGGTTTAGTCTACGCGGCAAGGCGTCGCGAGGAAGGTGACGCACCGGACGTCATAACCGGTATGTTCCTAATTTTTGGTCTTCCATATGTTGCATTAATTGATGTGGGTTCGACGCATTCATACGTTGCTAGTAGTGTGGTAGAGACCATGAACTTAGACTTTGAGACTGCTGCTAGGGAGATGACTGTAATTAGCCCTTTAGGTTACTCTGTAGTTGTTAACAAGCTATATAGAGATGTACCCCTAGAACTCCAAGGGGTCGTGTTTGTGGCTGATCTGATGGAACTGCCGTTTGGGGAGTTCGATTTGATTCTTGGAATGGACTGGTTGGTTAAGTATCAGGCAAGGTTAGATTGCGCTGCTAAGCGCATGGTTCTTAAGATGACTGAAGGTAGTGAAGTGGTCATGATAGGTAATAGAAGAGATTACCTATCCAATGTAGTGTCTGCTTGGAAGGCTGAGAAGATGGTCAAGAAAGGCTGCGAAGCGTTTTTGGTTCGAATTTGTGCCTTGGAGGCTAAGGAGTCAGCAGTTGAGAAGGTTCGAACTGTAGGGGAATTCGCTGATGTGTTCCCAGAAGAACTTCCGGCTCTGCCTCCAGATCGGGAAGTTGAATTCGGTATAGACTTGTTACCCGGAACGGCACCTGTGTCTATAGCACCGTACCGAATGGCACCAAAGGAATTGGTGGAGCTGAAGGCTCAAATTCAGGAGCTCTTGGATCGAGGGTTTATTCGACCAAGTATATCTCCGTGGGGAGCACCTGTGTTGTTTGTTAAGAAGAAGGACGGCTCAATGCGGATGTGTATCAACTACCGCCAATTGAACAAGTTAACGATCAAGAACAGGTATCCGTTACCTCGGATTGATGACTTGTTTGACCAACTGAAGGGTGCATCGGTATTCTCAAAGATAGATCTTAGGTCGAGATATCATCAACTCAAGGTGAAGGAGGTTGATGTGCACAAGACGGCGTTCCGAATAAGGTATGGGCATTACGAGTTTCTAGTGATGCCATTTGGGTTGACCAATGCACCGGCAGCATTCATAGACTTAATGAATAGAGTGTTTCAGCAGTACTTGGATCAATTTGTCGTGGTGTTTATAGACGACATATTGGTTTACTCAAAGACGAAGAAGGAGCATGACATGCATTTGCGTATAGTTCTACAAGTATTAAGAGAGAAGCAGTTATATGCCAAATTCAGTAAGTGCGAATTTTGGCTTAGAGAGGTGGCTTTATTAGGTCACGTAGTGTCAGCGGAAGGAATTAGAGTAGATCCTTGCAAGGTGGAAGCGGTGTTGGATTGGAAACCGCCTAGGTTGGTGGCAGAAATTCGAAGTTTTCTGGGTCTGGCAGGTTACTATCGGAGGTTTGTGGAAGGATTCTCTTTAATCACAGCGCCGTTGACTAAGTTGTTAAGAAAGGGAGTTCCATTTGTATGGTCGGAGAAGCAACAAGAAAGTTTTGACAAGCTAAGGAAGATTCTGACGGAAGCTCCGGTTCTGGTACAGCCTGAGGCAAGAAAGTTGTTTACGGTTTACTGTGATGCGTCCCATACTGGTTTGGGATGTGTATTGATGCAGGAAGGGAAGGTAGTGGCCTATGCGTCCCGTCAGCTAAGGCCGCATGAGGTTAACTATCCTACTCACGACTTGGAGTTAGCGGCAGTGGTCTACGCTTTGAAAATATGGAGGCATTACTTGTATGGGGAGAAGTTGATAGTCTACACGGATCACAAAAGTTTGAGATATCTATTGACTCAGAAGGATTTGAATTTGAGGCAGCGTCGTTGGATTGAACTGCTAAAGGACTACGACTGTTCAATTGAGTACCATCCGGGTAAGGCGAATGTGGTAGCTGACGCTTTGAGCAGAAAGGTAGTGGCAGACTTAAGAGCGATGTTTGCTCACCTCAGTCTATACGACGATGGAAGTCTTTTGGCAGAACTGCAAGTTAAGCCGACTTGGATCGAGGAGATTAAGGAAAAACAGTTGGTGGATGACAGTTTAAATGCGAGGAGGTTGCAAGTTCAAGACGGTGGTTTGGAAGGGTACAGTTTGTCAGGTGAGGGAGTGTTGTGTTTTCAAGGGCGAGCTTGTATGCCGAAAGATGTGGAGTTGAGGCAAAGAATTCTCCAAGATGCACATAGCAGCCCATACGCTATGCATCCGGGAGGTAGCAAGATGTATGGAGATTTGCGGAAACAGTTTTGGTGGCCTGGGTTGAAGCGTGAGGTAACTGAATTCGTGGGTAAGTGTCTGACGTGTCAGCAAGTGAAAGTTGAACATCAGTTGCCATCAGGGTTACTCCAACCGGTGAAGATTCCTCAGTGGAAATAGGAGAGGATCACGATGGATTTCGTCAGTGGATTACCCCTCACGCCTAGTAAGAAGAACTCGGTTTGGGTAATTGTGGATCGACTAACTAAGTCAGCGCATTTCATACCTGTAAGGGTAGATTATTCGCTTCAGAAGCTAGCAAAGCTATATGTAGCCGAGATAGTAAGATTGCATGGTGTGCCAGTATCGATTATATCGGATAGAGATCCGAGGCTTACGTCAAGGTTTTGGAGAGCTTTGCATCAAGCTTTGGGAACGAGATTGGATTTCAGCACAGCTTTTCACCCGCAAACTGACGGACAATCGGAAAGAGTGATACAGTTTTTAGAGGATATGCTCAGAGGATGCGTTCTGGATTTCAGTGGTAGTTGGGAAGAGTATCTACCGTTGGCAGAGTTTGCTTATAACAATAGTTATCAAGGGAGCATTCGGATGGCACCTTTCGAGGCACTGTATGGACGGAAGTGCCGTACTCCTACGTGTTGGACAGAACTAAAGGAACGACATGTCTTGGGTCCAGAATTGGTAGCGGAAACTGAAGATAAAGTTAAGTTAATCCGGACTCGTCTCAAGGAGGCATCAGATAGGCAAAAGTCTTATGCCGATCTCAAGCGCAAGGAAATGGAATACGAGATAGGAGATAAAGTCTTTCTGAAGGTGTCGCCTTGGAAGAAGGTGTTGCGATTTGGGAGAAAAGGGAAGCTAAGCCCTAGGTTCATTGGGCCATATACAGTGTTGAAGCGAGTGGGACTGGTAGCTTATCAGCTCGAGTTGCCGGCAGAGTTAAGGCAAATTCATGATGTCTTCCATGTGTCGATGCTTAGACGGTATCAGTCCGATCCATCGCACGTTGTGCCTGTGGCAGAGATTGAGGTTAATTCAGACTTATCTTTCGAGGAGGAGCCAGTTCAGATCTTAGATCGTGATGTCAAGGTTTTACGTAGGAAGTCAGTACCTTTGGTGAAAGTGCTATGGCGAAACCATGGTACGGAGGAAGCGACATGGGAACCCGAGGATGTGATGCGGCAGCAATGCCCCTACCTCTTTTGATCAGGTAATTTCGAGGCCGAAATTATTTTTAAGGGGGGTAGAACTGTAACATCCTAAAATAGGGGCTATTTGTGTTTGAATTATTTTACTTGTGTTTGGATTGCTGTGATATTATTCATAGTGGAATAAGACTTAATTAGGGGTCTTGAGTAGGCTCGGATTAGGAGAAAATTTATTTGTGAAGCTTTAAAGGAAGGAAGCCTTAGTAAGTAGGAGTTACAAGGTTAAATGAGGGAATTATTGTCATTAAAAAAAAAGCCTTGGAAAAGTGGCAAAGGGAGGCCACTTAGGTGCTAGAGTTGACGCCACAAGGAGCAAGGGGGAACCTCTGTTCGAGTCACGAATTTTCCCTTTTTGATCTTTATTTTGGACGGCATTAAGGGGAGGGAAATTCTCAATTTTAAACTTTGGGATAATAAGGAAAGTATGAGAATATTATTTAGCTTTAAATGGATTTTATTTGATTAATCTTGAAAAGGTGGCAAGAGAGAGAAAGAGATGACCAATTTTTAATGTAAGGATAATAAGGTTATAATCAAGGATTTTATCAAGGATTTTAATTGGATTATTATTAGGATTGATTTATGATAATTGATAGAGGAAAATTAGGCATATGATTAATTCAAATAATTTTGAATTAAATCAAGGGTTGGTCAAGAGCAATTCAAGGAAGTTGCCGAATTTGGAACTCTTCATGGGAAGAGTGGACGGCAAGCTTAAGGAGGGGGGTTTGCCGAATCCCTTTAAAAGCACCTACCTAGCATCTTGTTTTTCTTTTTCCCCATTTTTGCAAGTAGCCGAATTTCTTCTCTATTCCCTCCTCTCCAATTATTTTTTCTCTCCTTTCTCATTCTCTCAAAACCAAAACTCTCTCTACTCCTTGCCGAAACCCCATCTTCTTTTCTCATCATTATTTCCTTTCCTTTAGCCGAATCCACTCCCTTGGTGTGCCAAAAATTCCCTCTCCTATTCTATTTCACTTTGGCCGAATACTAGAAAGGGAAAAGATCTCTTCGAGATTTCTTGTGGCAATCGTTGGTGAAGGTAAGTGATAGCCGAATCTTTCTTTTCCCTACCCTTTCTCTCTGTCGATTTATAGGTTGAAGAAAGCCGAAATTTCGATATTTGCAAACAAGAAGGCTAACCCCTCTTTGAATCGATATCATCTAGGAACTACGGGATTTTCAAGCAATAGATTTGACTCTCCATTCTCTGTCGATCGGTTATAGGGTAAGGTGGTAAGAATCTATTTTTTTTAATAATAGATCACTCTTTTAAATATTCAAAAGACGAAGGCTATTAACATGGGATGTGATTGCCGATTTAGGGAAGCAAAAGCGCTCGGAGTGTGGTGGCTAGTATTCAAAGGCATTTGGGTAAGGTTTCGGGTTCACAAGGAACCCTTTGCAATTAATTTGGTTTGGCCGAATAGGCCATGGTACTAACCTTGTATTTGGCCGAATATAGGGCAAGGATATTGTAGGTGGCCGATTGGTTATTCCGGGATTTAAGGCTTTCGTTAATCTCAGGTGTGTACATACACACTTTATAATTAATTAACGTGCAAAGTATTATGTGTATGCTAATCGGATTTGTGTAGATTTGAGTTTAATACCATAAAGGTATAGCAAGGCTTCAGGTAAGTTCTTGACAATATGAGTTGCTATTTGACGCTTTTGGGAAGCATGACATATTTGGTATATGTGGCTTATAAATGATTATTGATAAATCCTATGTATGTTGCTAAATGAGCATGTTGGCATGATTTTTGTTAAATATCATTGATTGATGTGGGTTTTATGAGTGGAGGGGACAGTGATATTCGTGTCGACGGACACCAGTGTTTTGGTAACACATTGTGACTACGGTCACCAGAGGTTTGGTACCTCCAGAGGTTTGGCACCTCATAGCGTCTCGTCCCTGTGGCTTAGCACCACCGTGGGTTGGCCCCACTTTGAGATATGGGATTGACGCCAGTGATTTGGTATCACACGATGGGTTGGCCCCATCATTTGATTTGTGACTTCGGGTCACCAGTGGTTTGGTACCACATTATTGACGGATTTCGTGACTATACGTCACCGGTGGTTTGGTACCACACAGGGTAGAGAAAGGCGTTCGGATGGCTAGGTTGGGTGCATATTAAACTTGTGCATTTTAAATTAATTATGATTTGTGTATGATGTTACATTAAACCGGGAAAAAGGGTTACACGTTGGGTCTTGATGACTCACCTTTTTCCTTTAACATTTTCAGGTGACTCGTAGCTGCGGATAGGGAGCCGGATGGATTCGAGGTGGCCATGCAATGAAAATGTGGACTAGGTGGATTTCGGAACTATTTTTATTTTATTATGGGTTTGATTTATTTAAGTTGTAATAAGGCCTCCTAATATTGCTCTTGGATTATTTTGCATGTTTTGATAATTTGCTTAAACTACTTCATGATATTAAAATGGGTACACATGTTTTCTAAAAATTAATACGTAAAATGTTTTATTGTGCCATCGGGTACACTTGAATCTGTAACAACCAAATTTAATATATTTTTAAACAACACTAAGTGATGATTTCTTCATACACCTCAACCGTTTTAAAAACAAGGCAAAATCTGTTATCAAAAATTTTAATCGGCTTAAAGGGATTTTCAAAAAGTTTTTCTCTGTGGCATACCAAATTCGGTCGTAATGTTTGGACCGGGTTTGGGGTGTTACATATTTAGCCTTTACCCTTCACGGGTTTTCAAACGTTATGCCGGGATTTCGACATTAACAGAGTATAGCAGATTTATACTTATATATATATATATATATATATATACATAATAGCATTCAATCTAATGGTGTGAGAAGCTACACACCTGATTAATGTCGATACCCTTGCTAGACCGATCTACAACTTTGCTCAAAAAGCCGGAAAGATGTGAAAATAGGGCCTCTCCTATATTCGGCCAAGGGTTAGTAAATCCTGAATTTACACATTGAAACTAATAGATCTTCTTACCTTGAAATCACGAAAGTAACACGATTCGAGTGCTACCGATCTATAACTCAGAGATCTATGCGATTGACTGCACTAAAGTTCCCTTTAGATTTCGACACAAATAGGCACCACAGAAGTAATTCGGCAATCACAGGAGATGAGATCTAGGGATTTCGGCTTTTAGGAAAATCCCAGAAAAAATATGAACAAGGGAAGGCTGATGTGTCTTTG
This sequence comes from Gossypium australe, assembly GCA_005393395.2. Classification (NCBI taxonomy): domain Eukaryota; kingdom Viridiplantae; phylum Streptophyta; class Magnoliopsida; order Malvales; family Malvaceae; genus Gossypium; species Gossypium australe. The sequence continues at coordinate 94,263,201 of CM016620.1, read as the reverse complement.
GCTTTTAAAATACTTGAGTGAAGAGTTTCGGTTTCTGACAGGAAAAGAGAAGAAGAAAAGAAAATAAGGAAGATACTTGAAGATTTCGGCTAGGAAGAGAAAGAATGGAAAGAGTTTCGACTTTTGAATCAAAGTGAAGATAAGGGAATTGGCTTAGAGATTTCAGCTTTTGCAGAGAATGAAGAGGAAGATGGAACTTTAGGAGTTTTCGGCTTTTACTCAGAGAAGAAGAGAAAAGAATGAGAGAAAAACCCAAATGCCGAAATTGAAGAAATATTCCCCCTATTTATAGAAATTTCGGCACTTACCTAACCTTGCAGATAAATCCTATCTTTTCTCCTTTATCTTAATCTACTAGCTCATCTAAAAGAGACTTAATTATCTCTAACTCCTCCCTCATTTATCAGCATATTATCCACATATTTTAATCATTAAAATCCCTAAATTTTAGCCTTTATCTGCTTATTATCCACATAAAATAAATTCCTAAATAATAGCCTTTATCTGCTTATTATCCACATATTTTAAACATTAAAACCCCTAAATTTTAGCCTTATTGCCATCCATTCCACCTAATCCTAATGCCCAAAATTTAGCTAACTTAAATTAAAAGAATTGGGCTCCATGAAACTTAAATTTGGGCCCCTTACTCCCTTGTGTGGCGTCACCTCCTAAAATTGGGCCACAAGCCCACTTTGGTATTTTAAATATAGATACTACCTTTTAAACCCTATAATGCCAAAACAGATAATTTTAATCAAGGCCTCTGTCTAAGCCTGAGCCCAATTTGGACCCCTAACACTTAAATTAACACATTAAACATATCCACCCATTAAACGCATATGCCCAAAAAATTCAGGATGTTACATATATACTAAATAAATAATAAAAAAATATCCCATTAAAATATTAATAAAATAATATTTATCTTATTAAATAATTATAAAATATCATCAACATCATCATTACTTTCTAGATTTCTCTCTCTTCCAATTAACCATTTTGCCCTTTGTGATCTTTTAAAATTCCATCCTTGAATCATCAAATAATTTGGTAAAATTAGAATTTAGTCCCTCATAATTCTTTACCTATTCAATTTGGTCCTAGTTCATCCATTTTCCTTAGGTTCTAGATCATTACACCCTTAAAATATTTGCACTATTGGTTCTTCAACTTTTCCATATTTACACTTTAACTCCTTAAGTTTTGAGTATTTACTCTTAGGCAACAAAATTTTTCTCACTTTTACCATTTAGTCCTTTCTTGAATTAATATATCATAATATACTTCCTAATGTTGTTATAACTCTAAAATTTCCCTTTTTGTCGCTTTATTTTCTTATTTTACTATACCAAAGATAATATGTTACTGTAAAAATTTTCGGGGTATTACATTTTGTTTTTTAGTATACTCCATATCTGTTTATGGTTTGTGTTTAGGGTATGTTATTGTCCCTCCTAAAAATATGTTATTCATCCCACAGTTAGTTCAAACTAGTTTTTATAAAAAACAATTTAAGTTTTTTATTTGTCCATAAAATTAATTTAAGTTGAAGATAGAATTTAATGGTAAAAACTAATTATTTAATATTAATTAGGTCTAATGGTTTATTTGATTCTTTTAATTTTATAAATTTAAATTTTTGTGTCTTTTTAATTTTTGAATTCATATTATTTATCAAATCACTCAAAATAATGAAAAGATTAATATCTATTAACTTTATTGACATAACATGTCAGGTTTATAATTAATAAATTTGAAAAACTGGGTTTTTGTAAAAAAATACTTTTATTGTCACGCTTCATATCTACATTCTTCCCAAATCCTAAACAAAAACGTATGGTAAGGGTAGGACGGCATTGTTTGGCTTAGGCTTAGCTATTTGCACTTTTTAACTACGTAGATACAAATAAATAAGCAAACTGGGAATTTGACTGTCAATGCTCCATACCGCGACAACTGAAATCAGTATCTCCCTTTATCTTTTTCCTTCCTAACTGTTGTCTGCCGCACTCTCATTTTCAACTATTTTCTTCGCTTCTCCATTTCACACTTGCTCTTCTATTTCCTATAAAATCCAAATCTACCCGTTTCTTCTCTGCTACCTTTTACTTCCTCAGGTATACTCACTTTCTCTCTCCTCTCCCCTCTTCACTCTCTCATTCTCTCTGTGTTTCTTGTTTGGTTTTGCAGATAGAGAAAGTTGCTTGCAATGGCGGTCAGTTCTTCTAGAGGTACAACTACAGAGTTTGGGGTTGTTTCAAGGAAATGGAAAGAGAGAGATATAAGCCCTGAAAGGCACAAAATCTGGATTGAACCCAAGTCTCACCCAACCACCACCAACAGCTCTGAAAAGAAAGTTTCTGTTGTTTACTATTTGTCTAGAAATGGTCAGCTTGAACACCCACATTTCATGGAAGTTCCTCTCTCTTCTCATCATGGCCTTTATCTCAAAGGTAAATGCATTTGGCTTCCTTTCTGGGTTCAAAATTTGCACAACTTCCTTTCATTTTCAAGAATTCTCTGTTTGGTTTGTAAGAAAGTTCAAAATTTTAAATTTACTTTCACGTCCCAAGAAATGCTGTCTGCCAAATGGTCGTGCCCAGTTCCATAGCTGACAAAAGACCCAACTTTCTGTTTTCTCGTAAAGAATAAATTTGTTAAAAGAAGTGATCTTTTTTTCTGGTTCCTTGTTTTTCTAATCAAAACCTTTTCTTCTCTTTGTTTGGATGCCGAGAAAAAGCACCCGATTTTATTCTAAATTTTGAGCAAATTGAATCTAAAATTAGCTCGTTTTCTTTTCATCTTTCAGATGTAATCAACCGCCTAAACCTCCTTCGAGGCAAAGGCATGGCTAGCCTATACTCCTGGTCCTGCAAACGGTAACACTCTCATTCATTCCTAACCGTCTGATCACATCCCCTCACCCTCCGATATTTAATATTATTCAGTGTTGGTTTTCCTAAACTCAGGAGTTACAAAAACGGCTTCGTTTGGCACGACTTAGCGGAGAACGACTTTATTTACCCATCTCACGGCCAAGAATACGTTCTCAAAGGATCGGAGGTTCTGGACCATTCGATAAACACTCAATCCTTGGAAGTAAAGTCGTCTTCTTTTCGGCTAACAAAACCGTTGGAGAGTCAAAAATCCGAGAACGGTCATGATTTTCCGTCAATCAGACGGCGGAGGAATCAGTCTTGGACTTCCATTGATCTCAACGAATACAGAGTTTATAAGGCCGAGTCTAGTTCCGATTCAGCACGGAGACTCGCTGCTGATGCGTCGACTCAGACTGATGATAAGAGGAGAAGGAGAAAGGCGATGGTTAAGCAAACGGAGATTGAGGAAGTGCAAAGTGAAAGTCAAGAGTTGGAGCAAAATCAAACTTCGGAGCTGAACAGGGAAGAGATTTCACCTCCGCCGTCGGATTCGAGTCCTGAGACGCTCGAAACCTTGATGAAAGCTGATGGACGGCTGAGATTGTGCAATGGGGGTAACGAAGATAACTTGAATAAGACTGCTGAGGGTTGCCAAAGTGGTAGAATAAAGGCGCCGTCTGTTTTGATGCAGTTGATATCCTGCGGTTCCGTCTCGTTCAAGGATTGTGGACCAAGTTCGGAGAGGGATCAAGGGTTCTCGTTGATTGGGCACTATAAATCAAGATTACCCCGTGGAGCAGGTGGGGATTGTAACCAGGTGGGAAAAGATGCAGGGATTGAAAGGGATATTGGGAGCTTCTCAAGGGTAAGATTGGAAGATAAAGAGTACTTCAGTGGGAGCTTGATTGAGACCAAGAAAGTTGAAGTTCCTGCCTTCAAGAGATCTTCTTCATACAATGCTGATAGGTAACTTTGTTAAAGCATTTCATTTCAGATTAATACTTAATAGCTTTGAATTCCCAGTTTGTATGATTCAAGCTTTTGATATGAAGAAAGGAAATAACAGGCATAAACCAAATTCTACATCTTGAATTTTAAGTTGAAAATGAATTGTTGTTTACCTGCAAAACAAGTAAAGTTTGTTCTCACATTTCCTGGGAATTTATGTCTGAATGAGACCCTGGTTGGCCTTTTCTGTGTTTTGCTTGTAAGATTCGTACTTGTCTTTAGCAATAAGTCAGGTAGAGCTATTCATTTTTGTTGCAGAGGTACAATCTATTGTTCATCTACTGGAAACATTAGATGAATATCTCTGTTCATTTAATGATGGATCATATAAATTCTGGCCGTCCACATTCATAATACACATATTCAAGACCAATGGTCCTATTATTGGGGTAAAACAAACAAATTCTGTTAAGATTTTAAGCTTATAATCAATTGGTGTAAAACAAATAGACTAGCATTTATTCTAGTTAGATTGTTTTTATTTTTTTTTGGTTGCTTGGTTGTTCATTTGATTAATTTGGGAACTTTGGAATCATCAGGAGTTCGCAGTTGCAGTTGGAAGAAAAGGAGATGGATGGTGTGCGTGCCAAGTGCATACCAAGGAAGTCGAAAACTGTGGCAACGAAGAAAGAGGGCAATATGACTGGAGATATATGTGGCGAAAATGGAAGCAAAAGGCATGAAGTGTAGGGTCAGCATTGTGCATTGGTGATTGGATTTGGTATGTGAATTGTAGTAGTTTGGCAACAAGAAAGAGAGAGAAAGAAGTGAATGAGAATGGAGAAATATTACAAGGCAAAGTAAGCTAAGCTTGCAATGTATTGCAAGGCACGGCACGGTACGGTGAAAGCCCCCACAATGAGAGGGACAATAGGGTTGGGAATCTTGTAAAGGCTCCTTTTTGTTGAAAGGGTGTAAAAATTTTGTCCATTTCAGTTTGGAAAGTTTGAGCTAAGGTCAAATTTTGGTGCCTTGATTTTTGTGGGAGCTTTTAGCTGACTGGGTTAAGCTTGTGTTAATTTCAATGTATTGGCACTAACCTCTAGTAATTTTAGGGTCTTATGACTATAAGTTGGTTTGACTTTTGAAAACATGGGAAAGGGAATTTCATCCTAGATATTATCACCTGCTTTGTTATTTGGATCCCATTGTAGGAAAGTTGTGTTTATTAATGGAGATTGGAGCTTTGAGACTTGAAACATGTACACTAAGAAAGTTCCAACATTTTTGTTACAACATTTTCACAAGTATTGAAGAAAAAGTATAGTTCTAATTGGTCCTCAGCTTATTGCATTTTCATAAAACGCATCACCATAACCATTTGATTTTCAAGGCTTTTGTCAACAATATTGATAAGTGGAATTATAACGAGAGACAACGTTGGGATATAAAGCAACCATGAAAATGACGAGCGACAACAAATAAAAGGAAGAAAAATGTTGCAGCACCCCCATATGCCTTGCATTGCATTATTCGAAGCAAGAGCGTTGAAGTGACCCATAGGCTGCCAGCAGTTCAAGCCCGACAACGTCTACTTTTAGAGGGTTTCCAGATTTTGATGATTCCTGTTTCCTGCCTTTGACAACGCTTTCATATGTAGGGTTATTTTAAGACTTTCTTTAAGCACACTAAAACTGAAATTATTTTTCCATAAAAAAAAAGAGCCCCTAGATTTTATTGGGAAAAACGGTCAACAATATTTCAGAAGGGTCGGTGAATTTGGAAGCTTAACTATATTAATTTTCTCTGATTTTCTTGTCAATTGTTTTGTATTTTCAATGACAAGCATGAACTAATTTACTTAAATATTTAAACATGAATTATTGTAATCTTTTATTTCATTTTTTAACTGGGTTTATTAATTATTAAACTAATCAAATCACTAATTTTCGATTCAGTTAATTTAATCTATCCAATCCTTGCCTTTTTTTTTAATTTTAAAAAATAAAAAAAATATTAAAAACATTTTCTTATTAAAATTTCATTTTATAATTCATGTTCAAGGTTTATGACTACTCTTTTCATTATATTGTCTTTAAAGTATGTACCTTTAAAAATACAACGTAATGCACCAACATTTGTTAGTTACATCCTTTTTCTTTATTGATTACTAAGACTATGCCTACCAAAAATACACTCACAATTTCTCTTTTTTCTAGCCATTTGTGTAATTTACCAATCACCCACCCCATTCTTTGTTTGATACCGACAATTGGGATTGCTATTTTTTTGGGCTAAATAATGTTTGGGCGGGTTTTAACATTGAGCTTCTGTTATTAGGCTATTTTTTTTTCTCCATTTGTCCTAGGTTAATTTAGTCTAAATATCCGGTTTTTCTGATTTTTTAGTAGTCGGTTAGTAATTCAAACAAGCTTTTAGGGTTCTTTGAGATTTCTACATCATTATTTTTTAGTTTATTGAATTTTTTTGTTTAATTTAAATTGATTGAGATTTTTAGATTGAATTGATTCTTGAAAAAGATAATATGAGATTAGATAAGAATTAAACAATATATGATCAAGATTAGAGTCTATTCGTAAATCATCTTTCTAATATTAATTTCCATAAGTATTGGGAGTGGGGTTGCAAGGATAGTTTTATATGTTATTCAGAATTATGCATAAATTACATTAAAACTTTAAATGGACTTTTCCGTACATTGAAAGAAAAATAAAGGATTACTAGATTATTGCAAAGTGTCAAATAAAATTATGATACTAGATTTTTATCATATAAAAAACATAAACATTGTCTCTCTTTTTTTAATATTAATTTCCAGTTTACCAATTAATGGATTTAGTTTAAAATTGTAGAATTAGTTTTCATTATTGGATAAAATTTAGTGTGCGAATTTAGTAAAATTTGGGTACTAATCCTCATGAGGACAATACCTCACTTATCACTTTGTTGCGAGTTTCGAGTCTTTTTCATATAACCATTACAGCAAAATAAATTTTTAGCGGCGTTTTTTTAGGCTTTTAGCGACGTTTATAAGCGCCACTAATAGTATTTGCGGCGCTTTAACGCCGCTAAATACAACGCCGCAAACTTTAGCAGCGTTTATGAGAAAAAACGCCGCTAAAGGTCATGACTTTTAGCGGCGCTTTTCTAGAAACGCCGTTAAAGGTCATGACTTTTAGCGGCACTTCTCTCACAAACGCCGCTAAAGGTCATGACTTTTAGTGGCGCTTCTCTCACAAACGCCGCTAATTTGTACAGATTTGCAATAGACAATTTCTCCAATATCATACCCTTCCTACATTAAACCAACCAAAAACAACAAATGTAGCATATAATTCCAACCCAAAACAACAAATGTAGCATAAAAATCCCACCAAAAGCATTAATTCTAAATGATACTTCAAATTCAATAAAAGATATACGATATAAATTAATAAATGAAGTATAACTGAAAATATTCTTACAATAATGTTAAATGTAACAATGTTAAAAATAATCTTACAACGAGAAAATTAATGTCTAAGATGGCGACTTTTGCGACTGCTGAAACATCTGCATCATATGCTGAAGCTGTAGCTGGAGCTCATCGTATTTTCTGTTCTACTCTACTACCATCGCTGCTGCATCTGCCTCCCTCACTGCTGCCGCTGCCTCCCTCGCTGCTGCCGCTTCTGCATCTGCTCTAAGTTGTTGGTGGAGTTCTTCATATTTTCTTTGAACCTCAGCAATTTGCTCAACCGTGCTCGCTTGCATATGAGCTATCTGGTCTTTTAACCTCTAAACTTCAGCTTGAGATTGACTCCCGGAAGGCATGTATTGCTGGGAGCCGGATCCAAAATATTGGGTCGGGGTAACATCAGATCCTTGAAATCGAACCCGACCATACCTTTCAGGACCCAAAACATCAGTAATAATTCTGTTATCAATATCCTCAAGATTAACAGAATTATTAGTCGAAGCAGCAGCTTCATACTCTGCCTTCTTCTCCTTTAGTTTCTCCTAATAAATCAATGAAAGAGTTAGAAACGAAATATATAATAAGAAGGAATGCAACATAACTTAACATTATTAATTTAAAACTACTAACGATGAATTAAACTATTATAATTAAACATTATAAATATTTATAATAAATCAAATTTTATTAAGTAAATATACCATAATTTCTCCAGCTTCGGATGTCATTAGAGATTCATCTTTCTTCCTATGCGTAATGTCAAAAAGTTGAAGGCGTCCAACTTTTTGACCAGACAAGACTTCCTACAGTATAGTAGTAAAAATATAATTTAATAGTATAAAGTCATTAATATTTGACAGAATTAATAAATTATAATACCTCGGCCTCAGCTACACAAGCAAAACTTCTCGACCCTGCCGTGTGCGTGAATTTTTGTTTCTGCCTACTGCTTGTTCCAACTCGCTCACGATCCTACATAAAGAAATTTTTATTACATATATAGTAAATACTATAAACCAAAAAATTTATAAGACTTTAGAAGTACGTAATATCTCTCCTTTTTTTGAATTCCAGAATCTAACTTGATCTTCCCATTGGTACCTCAACATTCCCTGCGGGACATTTCGCAATTTTTCTTCGAGGCTTATGTCTTTCTTAAAATATTATTTTTTCAAAGTGCTTTTATGGTCTCCCCATTTTTTACCCAATGTCTTCTTGATATAGTCATCGGAGACCTCTAAAGCAAATCTCTCCCCAAAAAACATAAGTTTAGAAAGTAAATATAAATGAAACTTAAACCAAAGTATTATAAATTACATTCACGTTTTGTTACCTTAATATTATCGAGAGCTTGATTTTTGTTGCCATCAGGCATGTGATGCCATGATTCGTAGTTGATGGGCAACATATTGGCATTTCGTAAGATAATGCCCAAATAGCCTGCTAAAAGTCGAGCTTCAGATCCAACAGGCTGGTCATGACTGTTTCTCCTTACTTTGACACGTTCGACAGGATTTAGGTCGTATAAATCTTTAAGCAGCGTATGTCCCCGACCTCTGCGCGTCCCACCACTTTCAGCTGAAAAATTATATATTATTATTATATTAAAATTGAAAAATGAATCAATAATAAAAGTCAACGTGCATGTAAAATAAACTTAACATTACTTTGAAATTCTACAAGCTCGTCATCTATGTCCGGCACATTCGAAGATCCAACAACTGTTTGCTGTTCACTATTTCCTTCTTCCGAATTTACAGTATTCTAGACAATAATTAAATCCCGTAATCTTCTTCTGCTCATTTTTCCTGCAATACACATAAAATAGTTGAAATTTTAGTAACAAATAACAACAATAATAATACATATAAAATAGTTAAATTATATAACATGACCAAGATTAAAATTATAATATTACATATAAATAAAAAATCGTAAAATCTTACTACATCATAATTCGTAAATATCTTCGTCCACATCCTGACGAACCCATTGAAATTGTGTACTAGTACTAGGGATATTTTCAATTAAGTTTTGTTCTGGAAAAGGTAAAGTTTCTGATCTTTCGACGATGTCATCTCTACTTCCATTGCTCATGTCAAACAAGTCTCTAGGGGTGTTTCGGAGTACAACGTACCAACCCTCATCAGTTGGATCTTTTGAGTAAAAAACTTGTTTCACTGGAGAAGAAAATACATACGGGTCGTCCATCAATTGTTCTCTAGTGTGAATCAATGGAGAGAAATTCACTATTGTAAAACCATACTGATCGTTTTTAATTCCGCGAGCCGTATTCACATCAGCCCAATCACCTCGAAATAAGACAACTTTCCATCTGCCATAATAATCCAACTCAATTATGTCAGTAAGAAGTCCATAATACTCCACATTCCCCTCGACAGGATTACTGTCCCTAGCACTAGCATAACTTGTAATTGAAGAATTAACAACAATTCCACAATTTTGGGTTCTCATCAATCTCTCGCGATACTTTGTGTGAAATCTGAATCCATTGATGAGGTAGGCACTATATCTTTTCACTATTTATTTGGACCTTGGGAAAGCCATTTAACTTCGTCATTTACTTCATTCCGACTCCAAACCTATTGAATCGAAAGTAAATTGAGTAATTATAAATGTTATAAGAAAATATTATTACTTGTCAATGAAAACTTCAATCGCATACTGTTTGGCTTAACCATTCATGAAATGATTCTGTAAACAACTTATTAATTTCTCGTTGTTGTAATCTTTTCGGGACCATGAATGAGCTCTCAATATTTGTTTGTACTCACTATGTTAAAAAAATGTTTGCTTTGTTAGAAGGCAAACAAATTATAATTGATGATTATTTATCAAATTCTAGAACTTACTTGCGTAACGGTTCCATTGAATCGTGATGAAAAAGAACATATCGATGTGCTTGGACCCACGATCTATCATCTAATTCTGCAATTTTAGCTTTGCCGATTGGTTCTCCGAAACTTTGAAATAAATAAGTTTCGGCCAAGTTATGATCTGTGAACCCAGCATTTCTACTTGGTCTGTTCATTCTTGTTTCAACATCTTCTAAATACCTTGAACAGAAAGTCATACATTCCTCTGCCAAGTAGCCTTCGGCAATTGATCCTTCCAGATAACGTTTATTGCAGCAGTAAGACTTCAATTTGGATAGGAACCTAAACACGATATACAACATTATCAAAAGTTGCAACTAAAGGCATTGAGGTGAATGAAGGAATAATTTACAAATAAATTAAGACCTTTCTATGGGATACATCCATCGATAGAAAACTGGTCCACCAAGTATAGCTTCACGAGGGAGATGAATTAACAAGTGCACCATAATAGTGAAGAAGGAAGGCGGGAAGATCATCTCCAGATTGCATAAAGTCAATGCGGCTCAATCTTGTAGTGTCTCAAGTTCTTGAACATCCAAAACTTTGCCACAAATGCCTTTCATTATATTGGATAGTTCAATTACACAAGACGTCACCTTTTTCGACATACAACACCGCATAGCAATTGGCAGTAAGTCTTGCATCAAGATGTGATAGTCATGTGATTTTAAGGTATATAGTCTTTGATCTTTAAGACTCACACATCGAGATATATTTGATGCATACGCATCCGGGACCTTTATATCCTTCGACACCATACAAAACACTTCTTTCTCCGTCTTCGACATTGAAAAAATAGCAGGCGGCAACCGATATTTCATATTCGGAAGTGCTTGGGGATGAAGCTCACGCCGAATTCCCATGTGAACTAAATCAAGTCGACTCTGAAGATTGTCTTTCGATTTTCCATCGACATTCAAAATAGTCCCAATGATGTTCTTGCAGACATTTTTCTCAATGTGCATGACATCAAGATTATGTCGTAAAATGTGATGCTCCCAATAAGGCAACTAAAAAAAATACTTCTTTTTTTCCATAAGTCTGTCTCATTAAGATCATCCTCTTCATCAGATTCATTATCAGATTCATCCCTTGATCTTCTATTTCTTTGCATTTTGGACGGTTGATTCATCTTCCCATAAATGAAATTCATATCTTTCAACATGAACAAAATTCCAGATCCACCGGTTTGCGAAGGAGCTTCTCTGAACTCTTCAGTACCGTCAAATTGAGTACTCTGAAATCTAAATCTATGATTTTTCGATAACCACCAACGGTGCCCCATGTAAGAGAACTTCTTCCCATTATATAACCATTGCGAACATGTCTGCGCAGCACAACAAGGACAAGCATAACGTCCCTTGGTACTCTAACCAGATAAATTGGCATAAGCCGGGAAGTCATTAATAGTCCACATCAAAGCTGCACGTAAATTAAAGTTCTCCTTTCTCGGTACATCATATGTCTCAACACCAGCCCATAATTGTTTTAACTCTTCAATAAGTGGCTGCAAATATATGTCAATATCATTCCCGGGCCCTTTCTCTCTAGGGATAATCATAGATTAGATAAAGGATGATTGTTTCATGCAAACCCATGGAGGCAAATTGTAAGGAACAAGCACCATAGGCCAAGTACTATACGCTGTGCTCATGATTTTGTAAGGGTTAAATCCATCAGATGCTAGCCCAAGCCTCACACTCCGAGGATCACTTGCAAAGCTTGGAAATTTGGAGTCAAATGATTTCCAAGCTAAAGAATCTGCAAGATGCCTTAACAATCCATCATCAGTTTGTCCATCATGGTGCCACGTCATTGACTCAACTATCTTCGACGACATGAAAAGCCTTTGAAACCTTGGTATCAGCTGAAAATACCGCAAAATCTTAACTGGCGTTTTCCTTGACTGTGCATCGTTTTCATCTTCATTACCATCTTCTGTATTTCTATTCATCCAAAGGGATTGACTGCATACATGACAGCACTGTTGGTTTCTCCGGTCGCCCCAATACAACATGTAGTCATTTGGGCAACTATGAATTTTGTTGTAGCCAAGGCCCAAATCTTTGATCAGTTTCTTCATGTCTTTGGAAGATTGAGGGATTTTCGCAAACGGGAACATTTCTCTCAAAAACTCTAACAACATTGTCAAAGAGTTTCCGGTCCACCCTCCCAAACATTTTAAGTGAAAAAGACGAATACAGAAAGACAGTTTTGAAAATTTTGATCCCTCATACAGTTCTTCATTCATTTCACCAAGTAACGTGTAGAACTTCGCCGCTTCTTCATTTGGCTGTTCATTAGGTACACTTCTTCCCCTTTCAGTAAAAGTATTTCCACCAAAATTATAATCATCGGTTGCACCCAAGTCAGGTGGAAATGATTGCAAACCATCACCGCGCATATTAAATGCATCCCGCAACATGCCTTCCATGTCATCTTATCTAACATTCTGATTGTAAGCACTATGAGGATAACCCAGATTCATCGATAAAGAGGCTCCACTAGATGTACACTCTCCATGGAAAATCCATTTTTTATACCCCCGAACAAAGCCATCAACAACTAGATGTTCGTAGACAACTTCACGATAATGCCAATTGATATTGCAACACTTCTTACACGAGCAAAGAATCATATTCTCTTGGCTTGCATTTTGAAATGCAAACAATACTATTCTTGGATCATGAATTAATCTAATTAATATCTAATCAGTCATTTTATTATCCTTAACTGTCCCTTCATATTTATTTGCATATAAATCTAATTAATATCTAATCAGTGACTAATTACTTGAACTCATTACTTGAAATGTTCAAAACATTAAACAGATACAAAAAAACAACAATGGCCTCAAAATTAAAAGGTAAAGAAACGTATTCTTACGTCTAACACGATGACACCTCGAAAATGCTTTTCCTCTTACTTTTTAGCGTAGCCAAGCTGAGAAATAAAGAACAGTTCAGAATCAATTCAGAAATAAAGAGAATGGCATAGGTGGAGGTAGATTATTCTGCATAAATAGAAATTAGAACACCATTCCAAGTAGTGCATTCAACTGTCTAAGCAAAACCAAAATGTTAAATCTAGAATGTGATATAAACAGATTCAATTCCATACTACCTCAAAAAGATTTTTTACCTATCGTAAGCATACATAATATGCACAGCAGGACAAACATGGAAGCAGATAGGTTTGAAAGGGTTTTTTTGTTTCCATTTCAGTTTTAAGTTAAAGATCACGACGATGCTTTTAAAGTGATTCGAGTGTAGTTGTAATGCAACGAGGAAGTAAAAAATTGGAGTGAAGAGGAAAAACATATATTCACCAACTCAGATTGCAACTTCATTTACCCAAACAAAAATAAAAATTTATATAACAGTATGAACAGAAACCATATTCAAATCTCAAACATGAAATATCTGAATAACCAAGTATCGAGACATGTAAAAAAAGTATAATACCGACTACATAAATATATATATTTATATAAAAAATCACTTCATGCAAATGAAAGTAACATGATTAGGAGTGTTAATACAACTTCAGAAACCAAATAACCGAATTATTCATTTGGATTGAACAAACCTTGGTGTTTGGATGAACAAGGTCAACAATGTCATATTTTAATTATTGAAACATTAAGATCCCATTCAATCCACCCACACCCACCCCAAAAAACAAACAAATAAATAAAACTATCACGACATCTTTAATTAGGTCAACAAACTGCATCAGAAGATTTGCTGCTATCCCGTGATCTAGAACCAAAGATTCATTAACACATTTCTACTCCCTAATAACTAGCTTATCTCCGATTGCAAAATCTCATATTAGTTTGTTGAGCTCAACTCTCATTCCTAGAAAAATAGCATGTAATCAAAGTTTCATCTTCAACTTGACTATTTAATAAGTGAAAAATTAGGTTGAAGGCAAATTCCATCTTTTAACTTAGAAAAGAAAGAAGTATAAAGCCTGCATTAGCACCTTGCTCGACCTTTGAACCATCAAATACTAAGGTACACCAAAGATTATATAACAAACTTATAAATAAACAAATAAGCAGACAAGTAGAGAGTGAAATAGATTGTACCTACAGAAGAAAAGTGCGTGTAGAAGCCTCAGGAAAAGTGATTGCACCTTTTCTTGCAAACTATGAAAAAAGCAATTATGTCAAAGGACAACAAAAATAGTTTAAGGTACAGAAATGCAATAAAATCATTGAGAAAGAAGGAAGGGAAAAAACTTGTATGGAGCAAAAATTAGAGCATGAAAAAGAAAATGTTAAATAGAAGAGGGGGGAAATCAAGAGCATCACTACACCAAAAATGACTATATGAAGCAAGCATGTCATTATATTCTTTAAACCCAATTATCTAAATCCCCTTCATAAATACCTACAAATTTCTAACCACCAAACCTTCTAAATAAATTTCTATTCTACGTGTGGGTCATTTGAGGGAAAGAAAAGGAAGACGGAGCCAGAGGGGGATGGGGATGGGGATGGGGAATGAAGATTATAGCATTGAAAGTAAGATAACTAAAAGAGGCTACAATTCTTTCAACTTCTTTAGATTCTTTAAAATAAATAAATATTCTGGGAATTTTGAGCTTTGGCAGGGTTCCTTTTACCGCCAAATGAATTTGAGTTTTGGTAGGGTTCCATTAGCATTTCACTTAACTTAACCCATTCTTTCAACGCTTAAGCAATCTTAAGTCTTAACCTCAATAAAAAGTCATAGTACTACTTATTACAAAACAAAATAAAGAACATTAAAAACAATTACACAACTGCTCTGCATCAAAGGTGTTACATGTTTTAAAACACATATTTTATCCATTGCACAGCAGGAGAAATCCAATATCCAGTCAATATACATGTCAAAATCTATATACTATTTTAAAACACATATCTGACACGAAAAAGAAAATAATAATATGGGTCGAACATACAAATGGTTTAAAAATGGCTACATGCAAACGGTTTTAAAATACCTCCACGACCCGAATATCCAGCGGCGGCGGCGGCGGCGGATAGAAGATGCACTGACGGAGAGCAGAGGCGAAGAACTTCCTTTTGAAGCGGCAGAGAGATGAGTCGAACAGTTTCCAGACACACAAGTGTAATTGGGGATGTAGGAAGTTTAATAGTTTTGATAATTTGTAGAGATTGAGGAAGAATGTACTCAAATTTGGGAGATTGGGGAAGAAATTGGGGATTTAGGAAGTTAGGAAATTAAGGGAAAGAAATCAGGATTTTTGAACTGGAGGAAAGAGGGTAAATGAAATGTAAAAACAAAGAATAAAAACGACATCGTATTGCGAACAGTTATCAATATTTGCGGCGTTTAAGCTTAAAATGCCGGTAATGTATAAACATATTGCGGCTTTTAGGATAAAACGCCACGAATAACCAAGACAAAACAGCTACGTTTACGACATTAGTTTACAAATTTGCGGCGTTTTTTCTGAAAACACCGGTAATTCATAACATTTTGTGGTGTTTTCTCAAAAACGCCACTAACTCCGCACAAGTAAAAACGGCACCGTTCACCATATTTTGTGGCGTTTTGTTTGAAAGCGCCACTAAAACAAAGCTGAAAACATCATCGCTTTTTATACCTCGAAGCATATTTGCGGCGTTTATAAGCAAAAACGCCACTAAAAGTACACATAAAACGGTAGCGTTTTGCTGACTCTTTTGCGGCATTTTCATTAAAACGCCACTAAAATTGCTAAACTTCTCTATTTTTTAAATTTGAATATAAACCACTTCCTATATTTTAATTTTTAATATAAACAACATATATATTTTATTTACTTATATATTAAATAATATGAGTATAGTACAAATTAAATGGCATAAATCTTAGTAAATTCCAAATATTGCTTCAGTTATCAACAATATATATACCTTAAAGCTCAAACCATAAACACTTCAGTTTTTAATAGTATACCTTAAACCTTAAACCTCAAACCATAAACACACTCTCAACCCTAAGTATAGTTGAAACTTTAATTTTGATTTTATCATACACATTTTAAAAAATAAATACATCAATATATTTTTATATTGAATAAATATAAATATTTATGCATGCATATATAAATAATAATAAAATGGTGTTAATTATATCAATATAATTGCATGTGTTAATATTTTACAGTATCTGGATCAAATTAAAGTATACAATTACACACTAAACTATTGTTCATGTATGCCTTTGGGATTTAACCCATTAATTTTGATATATATATATATATATATATATATTAAAAATAATAATTTATATTTATCTTATTTAGATTTATATTCTAAAAAATCCAAAATTAAACCCTTAATCGTATACCTAAACATATTAACCCTAAACCACAAACACGAATCACCAATACTAAACCCCAAACTTTAAAACCCTAAACCATAACCCTAAATTAAGTACCCTAAATCCTAGACCATAAAACCCATAACTGGCCTAAACTCTAAACCGTACGTAAACCCTAAACCATAATCCTAGACCATATTTTTTGAAAATTCGTATCGCCAATGTTACTATAGTACAAAACATATATATATATATATATATATATATATTATATGTTTATATTAAATAATATGGATATAGTACAAAATGGCATGAATCTTAGTAAAATTAATCCAATTACTGTTTTTCAGTCCAAACAGTATATACCCTTAAACCTTAACCCCCAAACATAAATATATATGTGACTGAATTTCTAATTAAATAAAATAAGAGAATGTTTACAAGTTAAGTTAAACCAAAAATATATTAAATTAATACTATCTCTTTTACGATTATATAAGAGAAATTATTTAATATATAAATTAAAAAACAATCATCACATTTAAAACAACTTTAAAATTGTTTTAAATAATATTATTTTAAATTATTCTATTAAATAATATCAATATAGTACAAAATGACATGAATCTCAGAAAAATCCAATTGTTGTACATCCAATTCTCCAACAGTATCATTTCCTTGAACCATAAATTAAACGTAGCTAACTAAACCCCAAATATAAATTTTATAAGGGACAAAAGTAATTAAAATATAATGTTAATGCTTACCTAGACCCTAAAATAAATTAATTTTTTATTAATAACTCTAACCCCTAAAGCCTAATAGCCAAACCCCTAAAATCACAAGCGGCGTTTTACAAAAAAACGCCGCTAATGAAGACTTTTTGCGGCATTTAACAACAAACGCCACTAGTTCTCGATCTAGTCACTATAGCTCAACCACAAAATGTCGTCGTATTGCTTAACATTTTTGCGGCGTTTTTTGAGAAGCGCCACTAATGCTCTACATATAGCAGCGTTTTTACGAAAGCGCCGCTAACGATCAGACATATAGCGGCGTTTCTATGAAACCGCCGCTAATACTCAGATCTATAGCGGCGTTTTTACTAAAGCGCCGCGAATGCTTAGACCTATAGCGGCATTTCTACTAAAGCGCCGCTAATGCTCAGACCTATAACGGCGTTTCTACTAAAGCGCCGCGAATGCTCAGGCCTATAGCAGCGTTTCTAATGAAGCGCCGCTAATGCTTAGACCTATAGTGGCGTTTCTAATAAAGCGCCGCTAATGCTCAGACCTATAGCGGCGTTTAAACGCCGCTATTGCTCATTTTTAGCGGCGTTTTCTTTCAAACGCCACAAATGTATAATATTTGCGGCGTTTTTTTCTAAAACGCTACTAAAAACGCCGCTAAAAGTCTGTTTTGGTGTAGTGAACCATAACATCACCTTTCATCAACTAAGCCCACCTTTCCAACAAGGATACCATCCTGTCCTTTTCCCTCCAAAAGGCTCATACATCTCTAGTCTTGCATGGAACTAAGGTCTCATTAGTTCATACACTGCAAATAATAACGTAGAAAAACATTTACAAAACTATATATAGTAAAAACAAAGTGGAATATGTTAATTAGTTGTCTATGTAAATCATTATTGTTGAACTTTCTCATAAAATTAACATAATATATCGAATGCGGAGTCCAACGTCTTGATGGACACCTGATTGCAGCTTTTTGACAACATGCATAAACAAATTGGTCTAACCCTCGACAACAGCAAATATGCTTTGGCTTTCATCTACTGCAATAACATCATTGTTTGCTTGTATCATTAATACAATGGGTTTGCAATATAGAAACACTTGAAAGTCTAAAACACCCCTCGCCTATTTGGTCTCCTTTGTAGGCAGGAAGTGTTTCCAATTCCAGCATGGTATTAGCAAAAATTGTTGCTTAATTAAGACATATCGTTTTAAGATTTATTGCAATTGCTTTACAGTCAAGGCGTGAGCTTCTGTTTTGCCTTTGGTAATTTTTTGTATCAGATTCAGGATTAAGACCAATATCGTCGGATTTGCTTGTACCAATGACATTAGCAGCTACATATTGTGATTATATTCTATTTTTGTCAAGTAATGCATGTATATAAGGATCACTATCTTTTAGGATTTCCTAAATCTATTTCTTTAAAATGATAACTTGATCCTCTAATTGCACCCTTCGCCAAACTTTACCCACTTGCCAACATATTTGGTCAGCATAAATATGTCTACTTTGTAATCTGCAACTCTGATGATAACATGGAAAATGCCTTTGTGAGAGGTGATTTCGAATTCAACTTACGCCACGTTGATAATGTACAAATTTATCACTATACTTTAGATAGAAATTGAAATTTGCCACTATGATTTAGTTTTGCCATCATACTTTTAAAGTAATGGTAAATTTACCACTCTACTTCAACGCTATATTGAATTTTGTCACTTAACTTTTATTCGAATAAATTTTGAAATTAAAGTTTAAATCTTGATCAAATTAACTTAACTTAACTTAAATTTAATAAAAATAATTGAAATATTGTATTTAAATGGTTAAAAATAACTAATTGATTAACATAATATTAATTATTAATAAAAACTGTTATTTATAAATAAATAAAAAACAAAGTATTCTTTTTTATACTTTTTAAAAGTTCAAGTCTTCCTTCCATTAAATAAAAATTGGAAGTTTATTTATAAATTTTAATAATTTATAAAGTAACTTAATGTTCACTATTAAAATAAAAATATTTGAAATAATATTTTTCCATTAAATTTTGTTTTTAAATCATTGAAATCAATATTTAATAGTAAAAATTTAGTTAAAAAATTAAAGTTAGTGCCAAAATTAATTAAAATTCAAAGTTTAGTGAATAAATTCAATCACATAAAATTTTATCCATGCATATGTTGAAGTATAATCCCTAATATCAATCAAAATAAAATATAATAGCAAATTTCAGTACCCACTTATAATATAGTGACAAAAATTACACCATAACCAATATATTTTGATAAAATTATTTTATGCAAAGAATGATGTATATCTAATATATATATATATATATATATATATATATATAAAGCACCAACTCTAAAATTGCAAATAGTCAACAATATATTTGCCATTGAAAATTTTTAAAATTAATTATTTAAATGGTAATTTCACTTTTTTTTTTCCAATTTTCAACTAATAAATATTAATTTAATAATTTTTATATTTAACTTTTAATTAAAATTAATATAATATAATATGTTGTAATGTGAAAATTATATTAAATATCATAAAAGGGCTTCTCTTTCAACTTTAAAATATTAACTTTTGTTTTGTTTTCAGATTTGAACTAACGCTTTTTTTTTTTTTTATGTTTTTCAACTATTAAATATTTAAGTATATATTTTAAAATTAAGCTCTAAGCTTCCGTTTCATGTTATCTTTTCAATTTTTTTAAATACTAAATTATTTTATAGTTGTTAACTTTTTTATTTTGTAAGATATTCTAGTTATGAAGTTGAAAACAATTGATTCGTTTTTTAAAAAGAAAAGTACAGAGACAAAACAATCACCTTCAAAAGCGTCACAAATTGAGATACCACCTTCATCGTTTGCTCCTTTAAACTCTGATGCTCATCAAATTTCTAGAGTTGAAGATGAGGCACTTGATTTATCTAACTTAGAACATGAACTTGGGTTACGTAAGCAAATATATGAGTATCCGGTTAATATGTGTGATGAAATTCGAAGAGCTTATATTAAGTTTGGACCATGTTAATCTATTCTTTCAGAATATCCTGCTTCTAATTCAAAAAAGCATCATCGTTATTTTCAACATCATGGTTTAAACAATTTTCTTGATTAGAATATTCACCTTCTAAAGATGCAACATTTTGTTTGCTTTGTTTTCTTTTTAATAGCAATTCAAGTGATTGTTTTGGATCAACTGCATTTACTCATGGTGGTTTTAGTAATTGGAAAATAGTACATGATGGATGCAATTGTGCTTTTTTGACACATAGGAAAAGATCCAAATTCACTGCATAACAATGCACAACGAGCTTATGTAGATTTAATGAATCAAGCTTGACATATTGAAGTATCACTTGATAGACAAATAACACAGCAAATTGTAACTAATCGTCTACGTATGAAAACTAGTAAAGATGTTCGATGGTTGATGTTTCAAAGGTGTGCTTTTAGAGGTCATGATGAAAGCTTGGGATCAAAAAATCATGGGAACTTTCTTGAATTGTTATCATTATTAGCATTTTATGATGAGAAAGTTGAAAATGTTTTGAAAAGTGCTCCACAAAATGCTAGTTATACTTCTTCAACAATACAAAAAAGAGATACTGCAAATTTATGCTAGTAGAATTTGTAATGTTATTCGTGAAGAAATTGGTGACAGAACGTTCAGCATTATTGTGGATAAAGTGAGAGACGAGTCAAAAAAAGAGCAAATGACAATTGTTTTGAGATTTGCTGGTAAACAAGAATTGGTAAAAGAACGATTTTTTGATATAGTCCATGTTAAAGATACCGCAGCATTGACTTTGAAGAATGAGATTTTGAATGTTCTCTTACAACATAGTTTTGACATACAAAATATTTGAGGTCAAGGTTATGATGGAACAAGCGATATGCATGGGGAATTTAACGGCTTGTAAGCTTTGATATTGAATGATTGTCAATTTGCTTATTATGTTCACTGTTTAACAATATTGGTTGCAACAGCTAAAGAAGTGGTTGAAGTGCATTAAATTTTTAAAGACTTGTCTAATATTGTTAGTATTGCTTTTGCTTCTTCCAAACAACATAATGAATTAAAAAAAGCTCAAACAACTGAAATAATCAATGAGTTAGCAATTGGAACAAGAATGAATCAGATTGACACTTTAAAACATCCTAGTGAGACTGGATAGAGTTCTAATTTAAATTCAGTTACTAGTTTACTGACGGTGTACAATGCTACTAGTACAGTTCTTGAAAATCTAAAAAATACCGCTCCTAACTATTCTCAACGAGGAGATGCTCATTGTAATAGGCCAATTTTGGCCTGGCCTGATTAACCCAAAAATTAAAACCAAATAAATAAAAAAAACCCAATTAATAATAATTTCAAATATTATAAAGTCCAAATTTACAAAAAAAAAAGCCCAATTAAATTAAAGCCCAAACCCAACTAAACCTAAAGCCCAAAACTAAAAAACCAAACAGGAAACCCTAGCTAGGGTGCGCCGCATGTCTTCAGCCGCCGTATACCCCACGCGCGCCACCACGTCCGCACGCCTCCGTACACTGCCACGTATAGCCTCCGTACCTGCAAAAAGGACAGACAAACAGCACAGCAAAGGGAGAATAACAAAAAAGAGAAAAAACGAGGTATTATTTATTTTTCATTTTTTCGATTTCGGCTATAAAACCGAACGAAAATCCTTTGTATCTTTTCTTTTTTTTTTTTACAAACGAAATACAGAGAAAAAAATAGAGAACAAGTTCAAGGTGATTTTTCCTTTTTCGCTTTTGTTTTCAGCTTGTTATTTCGATTTATTTTCTTTTTTTTTACATAAAAAACAAAGAAAAGATAGGGAAAATGGCTCACCGGTTTACTTTCCAAGCGTTTTGAGGCCGGATTCAGATCCGAGGGCCGAGATCTTGAAAAGCCATGTTTTCGTCTTCGTCAGCCATTGTGCACAGCTGTGGCCGCCACGGCGGTCCGGCGATCGCTCTATGGCTGGATTATAGGGAGAGAGGAGAGTTGAGAGAGTTTTAGTTTTTTTTTAAGGAAAGGGCTGAAATGAAAGTTAAAAAAAAAATTGGGCTTAAATAGGAAGCATAAAACGACGCCGTTTCATTAGGCCCCCCAGACGCCCAAAACAGCATTGTTTTGGGGGGGCCGACCCGAGACCCGACCCATGCTTCCTTAGGATCCGCGTGTTTTAAAAAAAGGTTATTTATCCATTTAGCCCTTCCGCCTTTTTGGGCTATTTTGTTTTAGTCCTTTTCTTATTTTTAATTTGGCACTGAATTTTTTTTTATTTCAATTCAGTCCCGCACAAAGTGACACGTTTTGGAGGGTGGGGATATTTACTTTTCAGGTCCCTCCATTTCATCCGCGCACTGCAATCTGATCCTTCCTCTCTTTTTTTATTTCTGATTTTCCTAATTTTTGATTAAAAGATTCGATTTAGCCCTTTTTAGTCATTTTTGCAATTTTATTATTATTATTATTATTATTATTAATTTTAATAATATTATTATTATTATCATTATTATTACTATTTTACTATTATTATTATTATTAAATTGATATATTTAATGTTGAATATTTATTTTTATTTTTATTTGCCTTTTTTAAATAGACTATACTTATTTTTATTTTTATCATTTTCATTATGATTATGTTATTCATTATTTATTATTTATATCCTTTAATATATGCTTTCAAATGTTAGATTATTCATTTTATTATTTTCACTACTATTATCATTATTATTATGATTATTATTATTACTCTTATTTATTTATTTTTACTATTATTATTCTTTTATTAATGTATTTTATTATTATTGTATTATTGTCATTATTATTATTATTTTATTATCTTTAAACTATTGTACATAGTATTTATTTTTTTTATTGATTTACTATTAGCTTTTACTACTATTATTATTATTATTTTCTCTTATTTTATTTTTTTGCTTATTTATTTATTTTTTTAACTTTTACCTATTATTTTATATAGATTGTTTGTTTTAGCTTTTATTTTTGCTTTTATTATTTTTATTTATATTATCACACTCACTTTTATTCTATTATGCATATCGGCACTGTAATTCATTTTCCATTTTATTACAATTATATTACATTTTATCCAATGCATTAAAATTTTTGTTTTAAAATAAGCAAATACTCCGCGTTTTAAGATTCGAAAGAAATCGTACCCTAACTTACTGGGTTTCGATTTTCTCATCGAGTCTAAAGAACTAATTATTTTTTAAATCAAAGCATATAAGTTAAATAAAAACTTATTCTCGGGAATTCAAAAATGTTGTGTCCTAACTCACTGGATGTGACATTTTGTTATCTCGAGGTAAGGATTTCTAAAAACAAAGGCAATATTCTATATTTGGAATTTTGAGAAATTGTGCCCTAACATACTAGGTTCCGGTTTTTCATTTGACCCAAATGACCGAATATCCTTTTTGAATTTAAATGCACTAGTTTTAAAAATCAAAAGACAAGCTTAGTTTCGAGGAATTTGAAATGTTGTATCCTAACTCACTAGGCATGATATTTTACTTCTTCGAAATAAGCGGGTCTCAGCATCCAATTTAATTTATTCAAGTTTTTCTTTAAACAAAGAGGATCATATTTTAAAATCTTTTCAAATTTTCGACATTAAGATGTTAATTAATCAAATCAGTACCAATTTTGGGTGTTACGAGGGTGCTAATCCTTCCTCGTGCGTAACTGACTCCCGAACCTGTTTTCTCGAATTTTGTAGGCCAAAATCATCATTTTAATAAATCAAAATGTTTTAATGATCAATCTCAAGGTGACCCGATCACACCTCAAAAAAGGATTAGTGGCGACTCCATTTTCGTTTTAAAGTCGACCCCATTTTTCAACGAAAAAAATGGTTTCGACAACTTGGCGACTCCACTGGGGAATCCGAGAGTCAAGCTGTAAAATTGATTATTTTCTGTTTTGTTGTCGAAAAATTGAAAATCTGATTTGAAAAATAACGATCCTTTTATTGCATTTGTTCGTATTGTTTCATATGATTGCTGTGGTTTGAGTCTCGTAGAATATTTTCGCATCATATTGCATAGGGACTGTTTGGTCTTACCTTTTTAAGTGGGAGTGAGAAGCTACTCCTCCGTGAGGTTTTCACCTCCGTGCAGGATAGTGGATCGCTTTCGGGATACATCCGTACCTTTGTCTTCGTGAGATTTTCATCTCCGTGCAGCCATAGGGAAATGTATTCCCCTGAACTGAACTTGGTCCGTATGAGCCTATAATGGGTGAGGATCAAGGAATCTGCTGGTTCGGGTACCTCAACTTTAGAACCAAACTGCATATAGAAAACCCTAAGAGCCCACCCTAGATAGTACTGTAAGAAACCCTAGCGGTTACCCAGATAGGTATTTGATTCTCTTTTATTTGCTTTGAGTTTTGTTTTTGTATATTGTACTGACTTATTGTGTTTTTTTTATATTTGCATGTCATTTCATATTCGAAATAGTGTCGATTCAAGTTCGATTACTAAATTAGAGAGCTTGTCATGGAGAACGAATTTCTTGATAAAGTGGAAGATAATGGTGTTGTCCGTATGTGGTCAGAGAAAACTCAATTAGAGAAAGGAGATAGTCTAGCCGAGGGGTATACGTCAGAATTATAGGACTACACTTGTATCAGTGTGACACAAAATAGCCTTCAGGAATTAAAAGAAATATGGGGTCAATGGAATGATAATACCAAGCAGTTGTTCTACTGTAATTATGGGGATTTGTCGTATCTACTCGACATCAAGGTAGACGAGCATTTGTTCCGGGCCTTCGCTCAGTATTGGAACCCTGCATACAGTTGCTTTACCTTTGGGAGGGTCAATTTAGTGCCCACTGTGGAAGAATATACAGCCCTACTATGTTGTCCAAAGGTTCAAGTCGATAAAGCCTATTCCAGAGCCGCTTATGTCCCGACCTTTTGGAAGAAATTGATGAACATTACCGGAATGAGCGAACAATAGATTACAGCTAGGATTAAACAAAAGGGTGAATGTAAGTGCATCCCATGGAAGAATTTGAGAGATTTGATTCTAGCGCATCCTGATACAAAGAAGAGAGTCGATGTGTTTGCTTTGAGCATCTACGGATTAATGATCTTCCCTAGGGCATTAGGGTATATAGATAAGGCAGTCTCGGATCTCTTTGATCAACTTGATAAAGGGGTCACACCTGTCCCTGCAATCTTGGCCGTGACATTTAAATCTTTGAATGCATGTAGGAGGTCCGGTGAAGGCAGATTTATAGGGTGCGCACAGTTGTTGTTAGCTTGGTTCCACAGTCACTTCTAGAAGGTGGATAAGGTTTCTTATCGAGTTTTCTTCGGGAATTACTCCCTATTAAAGGAGATAGTGGCCACGCCAAGAAGAGATGACATATCAGAGGAAAATTGGATAGCGCTCCTCCAAAATCTCCAGGAAAAAGACGTCGAATGAAGAGCTCATTGGTTGATCCCCGACGAAATTCTTTATCGATGTAGGAGTTTTGACTAGGTCCCTTTGCTTGGGATTTGGGGAGCCGTTGGGTATGCTTCTTTGCTCGTATCGAGGCAATACAGATCAAGACAATTTATATCGACAATGCATGGGCTAGCTCAATGTGAGTTTTCGTACAGGGGAGATAACTACAAGAAAAGGGTAAAGAAAATTTCTAACGCTTGGAACCAGACTCGTCGAATGAAAAGGCTGGCCGTAGGTTCAATGACGACTCCTGAGTACAGTGGTTGGTGAGGTAAAAGATTAACGATAATATCCCCGGGCCGAATTTAGAAGGCGTTCGACCGATGGAAGAGTACTTACAAGTGATCCTGTCAAAACTAGAAATCATAAAGCAAGACTTCGAGAGGAGGAATTTGGAACTTGAAAAGAAGATAGAACAATTGGAGGAAGAAAAGATGCATTTAAGGTTAGATGCTGATGTTCAAAAGCTAGAGGGCGAGAAATTAAGGAAAGGAAAGAATAAAGCTGAGGAAAACTTGGATAGTTTGAAGACAGATTACAAGAAATTGCGTCTATCGATGAGAATCGCCAGATTGGGAAAAACGTCGAAACAATGGCGACAAGAGATCCAAGAAGAAAGATCCAAAGTCGATCGGTGGGAGAGAAAATTCCAAGAGGCTCAGGCACAGAAAGAGGCCCTAGAAAGGAGTTTGTTAGAAACCCAAAATGACAAAAGAGAATTAAAGGCTAGAGTGGAAGAACTTGAAAAATCACTTCATCAGCACAGAAATCGTAATTCTACGATTGAATTGAGGGCAAGTTTGAACAAGATTGAAGAAATGAAAGGAAAGATAGAAGAACTAGAGTCTGCATTACAAAACTGTGAGCTCCGAGTAGAGCTTCTTGAAGTAAGTGAGGAACATTGGAAGAAACAGCTTCACCATTCTCAGAATTAAGTTAGGAATAGAGATTACATCATGGGCAAGGTCGTGGCTCAGATTCGGGAGGTAGCCGATCATTTACAGACCTTGGCAATTTGGCTGACATGCTAAGCGTGAAGTATGAGCTAGAATCGGATCGAGGTCAAGAGTTAGCTTCGTTGCTTAGGAAAGTTAAAGCTTTGAGCATTAGGGCGAAGCCATATTTGTAATTCGTTTTATGTAAAGAATTTTGTTTTCTAGTAAAGTTTTCTAAATGAAATTGAATCAGAATCGACGCTTTTTTGCATTCATTCCATGCGTTCTCATTACATCACATCATGTGCATTGAATTTCATGAAAAGACCCAAATTGGTTAAAATCATTTCAGAGTTAATCTGGAAACCAACTAAAAACTTATCAACCAAACATCATTACGGTACCCGAGCAAAGACTAAAGAAATGGACCAAAAGTTGAAGAGATTAGAGCAAATGCAAATACAGATACTAGAGCAATTAGCCAAAATTCAACAAGATATAAAGAATCAGATGCTAAAATTTCAAAGAAACATTATGAGCCAGTTAACCCAGATGTTGGCTGGAGGGTTAGAAAAAGGAAAAAACGCTATGGTTGATTCTGGGAACGATAATGAGGACTCCGCTTATCATTCAGGCTTTACCCCAACAAACACCCAAGCACAACCAAACACATATCGACAAAGGGTGTCTATTAACATCAAACCCCAATACCAGACCGATACCTCGACACCGATGAACTTCCCGACAGGTTTAAGTTCTAGTCTAGGGGATAACCCAATCAACCCTGTTGTCCTTGATCTGGATAGTCTAGCGGAAACAAAAAAGGCAAGAGTGGATCACCCAAAACAATTTGAAGATCGTTACAAACGGAAAAGGCAAGAGAGGAGCTCCCAAACCAATACTTTAAAGGCCCTGAAGAAGAGGGAAAATAAGGCAAATAATGCGAGTATGTATGACAAGGGCTATTCAAAGCCGATTACCGTAAGCCAGCCAAGGACGGCAACTACTAGCCATCAGGACCTTCCAAGGCAAGATTCTAATCCAAGACCGAACTCAGAAAAACTCCAGTTCACGCCCATCCCGATCACATATGGGGAGTTGTACCAAAGTTTGTTTGATGCACATATAGTATCCCCTTTTCTACCTAAAACATATACAGCCTCCCTTTCCCAAATGGTACGACGCAAATGCCTAATGCGAGTACCACGCGGGAATCACAGGACACTCGATTAATAACTGTACCACTTTCAAAAAGATAATCGAAAGACTTATCAACATTGGTATTGTGAAATTCGATGCAGAAAATCTGTTACCCAACCATACTAGCAAAGGGGTAAACGCGATAATCGAGAATACGGGGAAGAAAATCAAGATGAATATAGCAGAAGTGAAAACCCCACTAAGAGAGGTTTGGAAGAAAATTGATTAATCACACAAGATTTAGGGGAGAAACCCAGAGAAGCAATGAACTATTGTAAGTTCCATGATGAAGAGGGTCACGTGATTCAAAAGTACAATGAATTCAGAGCCTTGGTACAAGGCCTGATGGATAATAAGGAACTGGAGATCTATAAATATACTGAAGGCCCGGATGGAATGTTCAGAAATGGGAGCACCAAGGCTATATCCGAAGAAGAAACCGGAGGAGAAAACTTATCAAGCATTCGCCCTTAGGAGCTTGGGAGTGTTTTGAATAATGGGACTGTGGAAGAGATCCTTGTATTTTTTAGAGCTAATTTAGAGTAATATTTAAAACACGCCTAGAAGCAATAAGAATCTTTTTGTGAAATAGGCTCATGTCCAATATCTTTATTCCAATAAAAATGCATTTTTGTGTCTCACTTTGAGCAAATATTCTTTTATTCCTTTATTTCATTCATGTGCATACCACATAAATAATTATTCTTAGATTCATTTGTTTATTGAATATTCCTTCATACCTACAACAGGTCCCTAGATATCAACGACATGAGCGACGCTACTACTGATTCAAAATCTACTTTTGAGCAAGATATGTGTCTAGATGGATCTCAGGACTTTGAAGAAGTCAAAGATTGTAACATATCTCCTGATTTGTTAAGGATGGTAGAACAAGATCCTACCTTACAAAAAGTCATTGTGAGCCTAGAGAAAAGAAAGAGGTGAAGATCGGAGCCTGTATCACCACAGAGACAAAGCAAGACGTCATTGAGTTATTCCAAGAATTTAAAAATGTTTTCGCATGATCGTATCAAGATATGCTTGGGCTACTAAGACGTGTGGATGTTTTCAAGGCTAAGGAAATCTTAGAAGAGGAACACATGGTAATGGTTTTACAATGGCTAGGCAAATCATGAGGTTCAGGTACTGTTGGTCCACCATGGAAGGGGATTGCATCTGTAACACCCCAAACCCGGCCCAAACATTAGGACCGAATTTGGAACATTACAGATGAAAACATAAAAAAAAAAATCTCTTTTTATCGATTCCAGTTATGATAAAAACATTCTTTTAAATAGGTTATTGTATTTAAGAAGGATAAATTTGAAGCGTACAAAGAAAACAAAATTTAGTTATTTAAAACTTTATTAAGTCGGGTTGTTATCAAGTTTTGTCAATGTACCCAATGGTACGGAAGAAAATCATTTACGTTTGGATTTAGGAAAAACGTGGGTAACCATTTTAAAGTCATTAAGTAATTTAAACAAATTATCCAAACATGTAAAGTATCAAAATAAAATCTTAGGAGGCCTTATTTCAACTTGAACAATTTAAACTAACAATAAAATAAAAATAGTTCGAAGTTCATTTAAATCCACATTTTCACTGCATGGCCGCCTCGAGTCCATTCGGCTCCTCATCCGCAATCTACGAGTCACCTGAAAAAGTTAAAGGAGAAGGTGAGTCACCAAGACTCAATGTGTAACCCTTCCCCGATTTAGTGCAACAACATACACAATTTATAACAAATTAACATGCATTAAATCATGCACCCAACCTAGCCATCCAAACGCATTTCTCTACCCCGTGTGGTACCAAACCACTGGTGGTGCCAAACCACTGGTGACTCAAAGTCACAGTTGTGATACCAAATCACTGGAGGTGCCAACCTCTGGTGTCCGAAGACACAAATCGAATGATGGGGCCAACCCATTGTGTGATACCAAATCATTGGCGTCGATCCCATATCTCAAATGTGGGGCCAACCCACGGTGGTGTTAACCACAGGGACGAGACGCTATGAGGTGCCAAACCTCTGGTGACCGAAGTCACGAAATGTGGTACCAAACCACTGGTGTCTGTCGACACGAATATCACTTCCCCCTCCACTCGTTTAATCCCACATCAATCAATGTTATGCATTTAACAGATATCATGCCAATGTGTTTATTTAACAACATCCAATAGATTTATCATTATTATATGCCACACATACTAAATGTGTCATGCTTTCCAAAAGCATCATAAAGTAATCTCATAACAATAAGGACGTACCTGAGTCCTTGCATATACCATTTACGGTATCCAAATCTACATCATTCTAGATTAGCACACACAATGTATTTAGCATAGTTAATTAATTATAAGGTGTGTATGTACACACCTGATGCCAATCGACAGCCTTAAATCCCGAAGAACCAAATCGGCTACACTAGCCTTCTTTGTCCTATATTCGGCCATATACGATGGTTAGTGATGTGGCCTATTCGGCCAAACCAAATAAATTTAAAGGTTCATCTTTTGAACCCGAATCCTTACCTACACGCTTTTGAGTACTAACCACGGCACACGATACCCGAATCTGTTTCACTAAACTACAATCGATCAACCAATAATATTAATAGCCTTCGGCTTTTCCATCACTAGAATATAGTCTATAAAAATGAATCCTTATCACCACTTACCAACCAATTGATAATGAAAGAAGGCTTGGTTTGAAGGTCTCAAAATCCCGGAGCACCTAGACAGATTCGGTTTCAACAAGCAATTAGCACCCTTGCTAACAAGTGCCGAAATCGGCTCTTACTCCTTTAGAAGTCGGCAAGAACAAGAGAAACAAAATAAGGCATTCGGCTTTGACCACTTACCCAACTTATGAACCGATTGGAGAAAAGACTAGAGGAGGTCACCTTTGATTGATATTCGGCCAAGACTACACTAAATGGGAAAAAGAAATTCGTCCTAGAGGTAGAGAATAGATTCGGCTAGCGGAAGAAAATAATGGGAAAAAGGGAGATGGGGTTTCGGTTTTGAGAAGAAAAGAAAGAAAAATAGATTGAGGATGATGTTGTCGGGAATTCGGCCAAAGTCTAAGAAGAAAAAAAAATAGATGGCAATGGTGTTTTGGTTTAAGAGAAAATGAAGAAGAAAAATCAAGAAGGGGTGAAGGCTAGCCGAATTTGTGAGGTAATACACTAGGGAAATTTGGCCAAAGTACAAGACCATTAATTTAAGCTAATTTGAATTAGTCAAATTCCTTAATTTCCTCCCTGCCAACCATTTAAATAAACCAAGTGCCTACATTTCCTCTTGGCACCTATTCAAAATAATAAAAACAACACATCCATTATCTCCTCACCCTATCTTTTATCACCTTTTCAAAATAAAATACAAATTAAAATACCTAACCCCCACTCCAGCCGAATTCAAAATCAAAACAAATTAAGCTAATCTTTATCCCAATTGAAGACCCCATGTGCCGTCCACTGCCTCTCCAAACTGCTGTAAAATAAAAAAAATAAAACAACCCCTTATGCTGCCTTCACGCCTCGAACCCACGACCTGCTGGAATCCTTGCTGCAGGTAGCGCTCTCTCACGCCACTCCGCTGCTGCTCTCTTTGTGACATAAACTCCCCCCATATTCTTTTAAAGCCTCCTTCCTTAGCTCCCTCTTGCCTTAACGCCCAAAATAAAAATAAAACCCCACTGCTGCTTCTTTGGTTCGAACCCAAAACCCCCTTTGACGCCACATCCAAGGCACCTAAGTGGCGCATGAAGGCCACTTAGCCATGTTGTTCCTTGTGTCACGTTTCGCCCAAAATTTTATTTAACCCCTATCCCCTAGCTTCCTTCCTTTTAAACCCTTAAAAAGAATTTTTTTAACACTGAGTCAGGCTTAGCTCGGGTTTAATTCTAGACCAAATAAATCATAGTATTTAATTCTTCAAGCACACACATGGGAAAATATTTAAATTACAATCAACCCCTAATTTAGGATGTTACAATTCTACCCCCTTAAAAATAATTTCGTCCTCGAAATTACCTGATTAGAAAAGGTGGGGGTATTGTTGCCACATCACATCCTCGGGTTCCCACGTAGCTTCCTCTGCACCATGGTTTCGCCATAGCACTTTCACCAAAGGTACTGACTTCCTACGTAGAACCTTGACATCTCGATCTAAGATCTGCACTGGTTCCTCCTCGAAAGATAAGTCCGAGTTTACCTCAATCTCCGCCATTGGCACAACGTGTGATGGATCTGACCGATATCGTCTAAGCATTGACACATGAAAGACGTCATGAATCTGACTCAACTCTGTCGGCAGCTCGAGCTGATAAGCTACTGGTCCCACTCGCTTCAACACTGTATATGGGCCAATGAACCTTGGGCTTAGCTTCCCTTTTCGCCCAAATCTTAATACCTTTTTCCAAGGCGACACTTTCAGAAAAACTTTATCTCCTACTGCATACTCCATTTCCTTGCGCTTAAGATCAGCGTAGGACTTCTGCCTATCCGTCGCTTCCTTGAGACGAGCCCGAATCACCTTCACTTTCTCTTCAGTCTCTGTCACCAACTCTGGACCTAAAACTTGTCATTCACCCAACTCCGTCCAACATGTAGGAGTTCGACATTTTCGTCCATACAGTGCTTCATATGGAGCCATCTGAATGCTCGCTTGATAACTATTGTTATAAGCGAATTCTGCCAACGGTAGATACTCTTCCCAACTACCCCTGAAGCCCAAAACACACCCTCTCAGCATATCTTCTAAAATCTGTATGACCCTTTCCGACTGCCCATCAGACTGTGGATAGAAAGCTGTACTGAAATCCAATCGTGTACCCAAAGCCTGATGCAATGCTTTCCAGAACCTTGACGTGAACCTAGGATCCCTATCTGATATGATCGATACCGGTACACCATGCAACCTTACTATTTCCGACACATACAACTTAGCTAGCTTCTGAAGTGAATAATCCATTCTCACCGGTATGAAATGAGCTGACTTAGTCAGACGGTCCACAATTACCCAAACTGCGTCCTTCTTGCTGGGCGTGAGGGGTAGCCCACTGACGAAATCCATAGTGATCTTCTCCCATTTCCACTGCGGAATCTTCACCGGTTGAAGTAACCCTGATGGCAACTGAGTTCAGCCTTTACTTGTTGACACGTCAGACACTTTCCAACAAGTTCAGTTACCTCGCGCTTCAACCCTGGCCACCAAAACTGTCTCCGCAAATCTCCATACATCTTGCTTCCTCCAGGATGCATAGCGTATGGGCTGCTATGTGCATCTTGAAGAATTCTTTGCCTCAATTCCACATCCTTCGACATACAAGGTCGCCCTTGAAAACATAATACACCATCACCAGTCAAACTATACCCTTCCAAACCACCATCTTGAACTTGTAACCTTCGCGCATTTAAACTGTCATCCCCTAATTGCTTTTCCTTAATCTCCTCGATCCAAGTTGGCTTAACTTGCAGCTCTGCCAAAAGATTTCCATCATCGTATAGACTGAGGTGAGCAAACATCGCTCTTAAGTCCGTCACGACCTTCCGACTTAACGCGTCAGCCACCACGTTAGCCTTGCCTGGATGGTACTCAATTGAACAGTCGTAGTCCTTCAATAGTTCAATCCATCGGCGTTGCCTCAAGTTCAAGTCCTTCTGCGTCAAAAGATACCTCAGACTTTTGTGATCCGTGTAGACTATCGATTTCTCCCCATACAAGTAATGCCTCCATATTTTTAAAGCGAAGACAACTGCCGCTAACTCCAAGTCGTGAGTCGGATAGTTAACCTCATGCGGTCTTAGCTGACGGGATGCATAGGCCACTACCTTCCCTTCCTGCATCAACACACATCCTAAACCAGTATGGGACGCATCACAATAAACCGTGAACAACTTCTCTGCCTCAGGCTGTACTAAAACTGGAGCTTCCGTCAGAATCTTCCTTAGTTTGTCAAAACTTTCTTGCTGTTTCTCCGAACAAACAAATGGGATTCCTTTTCTTAATAACTTAGTCAACGGCGCTGCGATTAAAGAGAATCCTTCCACAAATCTTCGATAGTACCCTGCCAGACCCAGAAAACTTCGAATTTCTGCCACTGACCTAGGCGGTTTCCAATCCAACACCGCTTCAACCCTGCGAGAGTCCACTCTAATCCCTTCAGCGGATACTATGTGACCTAAGAAAGCCACCTCCCTTAGCCAAAATTCGCACTTACTGAATTTGGCATATAACTGCTTCTCCCTCAATACCTGTAGAACTATAAGCAAATGCCTATCATGCTCCTCTTCCGTCTTTGAGTAAACCAATATGTCGTCTATAAACACCACGACAAATTGATCCAAATACTGCTGAAACACTCTATTCATTAAGTCCATGAATGCTGCCGGCGCGTTGGTCAACCCAAACGGCATCACTAGGAACTCGTAATGCCCATACCGAGTACGAAATGCCGTCTTGTGCACATCAGCCTCCTTCACCTTAAGTTGATGATAACCCGACCTAAGATCTATCTTCGAGAACACTGATGCACCTTTCAGTTGGTCAAATAGGTCATCAATCCGAGGTAACGGATACTTGTTTTTGATAGTTAACTTGTTTAGTTGACGGTAGTCAATACACATCCGCATTGAACCGTCCTTTTTCTTAACAAACAGCACAGGTGCTCCCCACGGGGATATAGTTGGTCGAATAAACCCTCTATCCAAGAGCTCTTGAATTTGAGCCTTCAGCTCCACCAACTCCTTTGGTGCCATTCGGTACGGTGCTATGGACACAGGTGCCGTTCCGGGTAACAAGTCTATACCGAATTCAACTTCCCGATCTGGAGGCAGACCCGGAAGTTCTTCTGGGAATACATCCGCAAATTCCCCTACTATTCAGACCTTCCCAACTGCTGACTCCTTAGCCTCCAAGGCACAAATTTGAACCAAGAACGCCTCACACCCTTTCCTGACCATCTTCTCAGCCTTTAAGGCAGACACCACATTGGATAGGTAATTTCTTCTATTACCTATCATGATCACTTCTCCCCCCTCAGCCATCTTAAGAACCATGCGCTTAGCCGCACAATCCAACCTTGCCTGATATTTAACCAACCAGTCCATTCCAAGGATCAAATCGAACTCCCCAAACGGCAGTTCCATCAGATCAGCCACAAACACTACCCCTTGGAGTTCTAGGGGTACATCTTTATAAAGCCTGTTTACAACTACAGAGTGACCTAAAGGGCTAATTACAGTCATCTCCCTAGAAGTAGTCTCGAAGTCTAGGTTCATAGTCTCTACCACACTACTAGCGACGTATGAGTGCGTTAAGCCCACATCAATTAATGCAACATAAGGGAGACCGAAAATTAGGAACGTACCGGTTATGACGTCCGGTGCGTCACCCTCCTCGCGGCGCCTCGCTGCATAGACCAAGCCAGGCTGCCTAGCTTCTGTGTTGCCTGCACCTCTGCCCTGAATTCCGCGACCTCGATTAGGACCATTGCCTCCTCTACCATTACCACGACCCCTCTGTGGTGGTCCCACATTCCTAACCTGAGCACTGTTCTGACCCTCTGGCTGATTCCTTGCCAACTTCCGAGGACAATCCCTTACACAATGATCCAAAGATCCACATTCAAAGCATCCTCTTTCCCCGGTCCAACAACCTCCCCAATGTGACTTCCCACAACGATTACACTGAGCCGGTCTCTGATTAGTAGTCATGGGTTTTCCTTCCTGATTCGGCCCACTCTGCTTAGCCCGTTTCTGTGCATTATTACTTGATCCAGATGGCCCAAAACCTCTTTTCAGTTTATTTTTGTCATAATTCTGTCTCACAGACTCTTTGATCCCTTCGGCTACCTTAGCCTTTTCCACTAGGGACGAAAATTCACGAACCTGCTGCGGAGCAATTAGCAACCTCAAGTCATCTCTAAGCCCGTCCTCAAAGCGGATACAACGCTCATGTTCAGTAGCCACGATGCCCCTAGCATATCTGCTCAGCCTCAAAAATTCCGCCTCATATTCCGACACTGACTTATTTCCTTGCACCAATCCCAGAAAAGTTTTCCTCTGAGCATCAGTGTAGCTGGTGCCCACATACTTCTTCTGATAAGCAGCTTTGAAGTACTCCCAAGTAAGGCCATCTGTCGTAGCACCATCCCGAACCGTGAGCCACCACTGGTATGACTCATCCTTTAGAAGCGACACTGCTCCTTTCAACTTCTCCTCATTAGTTAAATCAAGATCGTCCATTATCCTCTCAGTCGATTCTAACCAATATTCCGCTACACTAGGTGCCACGCCCGACACACCCCGGATTACCTCAGCTCCGTTGGATCGGAGTCGCTCGGGTACAGACTTCCGAGCTCCCATACTTCCACCTGCCCCAGCCACCATCTCAAGGACTCGCAATACAGCTTGTGATACTGCCTCACCTCCCGTCTGATCCTGCTCCTCAGCTCCAAAAGCTGGGGGTGGTGGTGGCGGTGGTATCTCATTATCAGACCCCTGACCCGACCTAACAGGTTCTGACACGATCATCCTGCCTCTACCGCGTCCTCGACGGCCACGTCCTCTAGAACTTATTTTTAGCGATTGAGGCTTAGTCTGATTAAGAAATTTTTATGGATTAGTAACTGTTTCACTGATTATCCACGAAGAAATTTTATGAAGAAAGTTTAATAGAGATTCTTTCGAGCAATCAAGTTTTAAGTCCTCTATCCTAGTTCACAGAAAAGCACATCCATTCCCTAATACCTTTCATACACATTCACTCTTCGGGCATTTCTGTCCGTTCCTATCCCAGGGGTATTTTCGTCATTTTCCTACAGGGGTATTTTTGTAATAAACCGAGGAAATTTTGAAAACTTTAGTAAATCAAGACATTTTGAAATTCCTAAAACTGAAGAGTATTTTCGAAAAATTTTCCATTTAAAGGTATGGCAGAATTTTGGAAACCAGGGGTATTTTGGTAATTTTGTCATTCAGGGTAATTTGTAAATTTCCAAAATCAGAGTATTATTTTGAAATACAGGATTTTTGGATACTTTTGCAAAGAAAAAGGTTTGGTTGAAATCAGGGCAATACGATAATTTTAGAAACCAAGGGCATTTTCGTAATTTTGCCACTAGGGCATTTTGGTAATTTTGTAAATCGAAAATATTTTGAAAATTTTCCAAAAGTAATTTTTTTTTTTGCTGTTATTAAAAAGGAGTATCGTAATGATTTTTAAAACTAGAGTTTCATCAAAACATGGCTAGTCCCTTTCGGGTTTTATTTACTGTGTTTAGCCTATGACCGAGTCCTCTTGGTTAGGGTGAACCGAAGCTACGCACCAGGTAGGATTCCTGCGAAGAGGGGGTGAGTCACGAGGACTGCTTAAATACCAAGCTCTTCCGGATCCAATCCTAGACATGTGCACAGGGGTTACCACACCCTAACTCGGCGACTTAGTCATAGGTTTGTTTATTTAGGCAATTAAAATCTTATGCGATTGTTGGGGTAAACTTGTCTTAGGGTTCACATACCTTTCATACTATCTACGTTCCATTTCTACCCCTTTACAAATAGTCATTCACACATAGATTAGAGATACTTACACGAGCGGATTGGTGCCGGAGACTCGATGCCATGCTGTTTAAAGTAAAACCATTTTCGTAATCTTTCACAGAGGCCTATCAAGAAAACATTTTTGGGCCTTGGGCCCCCACAGCCGAGTTTTGAATTGGGCTCTGATACCAATTTGTAACACCCCAAACCCGGCCCAAACATTAGGACCGAATTTGGAACATTACAGATGAAAACATAAAAAAAAATCTCTTTTTATCGATTCCAGTTATAATAAAAACATTCTTTTAAATAGGTTATTGTATTTAAGAAGGATAAATTTGAAGCGTACAAAGAAAACAAAATTTAGTTATTTAAAACTTTATTAAGTCGGGTTGTTATCAAGTTTTGTCAATGTACCCAATGGTACGGAAGAAAATCATTTACGTTTGGATTTAGGAAAAACGTGGGTAACCATTTTAAAGTCATTAAGTAATTTAAACAAATTATCCAAACATGTAAAGTATCAAAATAAAATCTTAGGAGGCCTTATTTCAACTTGAACAATTTAAACTAACAATAAAATAAAAATAGTTCGAAGTTCATTTAAATCCACATTTTCACTGCATGGCCGCCTCGAGTCCATTCGGCTCCTCATCCGCAATCTACGAGTCACCTGAAAAAGTTAAAGGAGAAGGTGAGTCACCAAGACTCAATGTGTAACCCTTCCCCGATTTAGTGCAACAACATACACAATTTATAACAAATTAACATGCATTAAATCATGCACCCAACCTAGCCATCCAAACGCCTTTCTCTACCCCGTGTGGTACCAAACCACTGGTGGTGCCAAACCACTGGTGACTCAAAGTCACAGTTGTGATACCAAATCACTGGAGGTGCCAAACCTCTGGTGTCCGAAGACACAAATCGAATGATGGGGCCAACCCATTGTGTGATACCAAATCACTGGCGTCGATCCCATATCTCAAATGTGGGGCCAACCCACGGTGGTGTTAACCACAGGGACGAGACGCTATGAGGTGCCAAACCTCTAGTGACCGAAGTCACGAAATGTGGTACCAAACCACTGGTGTCTGTCAACACGAATATCACTTCCCCCTCCACTCGTTTAATCCCACATCAATCAATGTTATGCATTTAACAGATATCATGCCAATATGTTTATTTAACAACATCCAATAGATTTATCATTATTATATGCCACACATACTTAATGTGTCATGCTTTCCAAAAGCATCATAAAGTAATCTCATAACAATAAGGACGTACCTGAGTCCTTGCATATACCATTTACGGTATCCAAATCTACATCATTCTAGATTAGCACACACAATGTATTTAGCATAGTTAATTAATTATAAGGTGTGTATGTACACACCTGATGCCAATCGACAGCCCTAAATCCCGAAGAACCAAATCGGCTACACTAGCCTTCTTTGTCCTATATTCGGCCATATACGATGGTTAGTGATGTGGCCTATTCAGCCAAACCAAATAAATTTAAAGGTTCATCTCTTGAACCCGAATCCTTACCTACACGCTTTTGAGTACTAACCACGGCACACGATACCCGAATCTGTTTCACCAAACTACAATCGGTCAACCAATAATATTAATAGCCTTCGGCTTTTCCATCACTAGAATATAGTCTATAAAAATGAATCCTTATCACCACTTACCAACCGATTGATAATGAAAGAAGGCTTGGTTTGAAGGTCTCAAAATCCCGGAGCACCTAGACAGATTCGGTTTCAACAAGCAATTAGCACCCTTGCTAACAAGTGCCGAAATCGGCTCTTACTCCTTTAGAAGTCGGCAAGAACAAGAGAAACAAAATAAGGCATTCGGCTTTGACCACTTACCCAACTTATGAACCGATTGGAGAAAAGACTAGAGGAGGTCACCTTTGATTGATATTCGGCCAAGACTACACTAAATGGGAAAAAGAAATTCGTCCTAGAGGTAGAGAATAGATTCGGCTAGCGGAAGAAAATAATGGGAAAAAGGGAGATGAGGTTTCGGTTTTGAGAAGAAAAGAAAGAAAAATAGATTGAGGATGATGTTGTCGGGAATTCGGCCAAAGTCTAAGAAGAAAAAAAAAATAGATGGCAATGGTGTTTTGGTTTAAGAGAAAATGAAGAAGAAAAATCAAGAAGGGGTGAAGGCTAGCCGAATTTGTGAGGTAATACACTAGGGAAATTTGGCCAAAGTACAAGACCATTAATTTAAGCTAATTTGAATTAGTCAAATTCCTTAATTTCCTCCCTGCCAACCATTTAAATAAACCAAGTGCCTACATTTCCTCTTGGCACCTATTCAAAATAATAAAAACAACACATCCATTATCTCCTCACCCTATCTTTTATCACATTTTCAAAATCAAATACAAATTAAAATACCTAACCCCCACTCCAGCCGAATTCAAAATCAAAACAAATTAAGCTAATCTTTATCCCAATTGAAGACCCCATGTGCCGTCCACTGCCTCTCCAAACTGCTGTAAAATAAAAAAATAAAACAACCCCTTATGCTGCCTTCACGCCTCGAACCCACGACCTGCTAGAATCCTTGCTGCAGGTAGCGCTCTCTCACGCCACTCCGCTGCTGCTCTCTTTGTGACATAAACTCCCCCCATATTCTTTTAAAGCCTCCTTCCTTAGCTCCCTCTTGCCTTAACGCCCAAAATAAAAATAAAACCCCACTGCTGCTTCTTTGGTTCGAACCCAAGACCCCCTTTGACGCCACATCCAAGGCACCTAAGTGGCGCATGAAGGCCACTTAGCCATGCTGTTCCTTGTGTCACGTTTCGTCCAAAATTTTATTTAACCCCTATCCCCTAGCTTCCTTCCTTTTAAACCCTTAAAAAGAATTTTTTTAACACTGAGTCAGGCTTAGCTCGGGTTTAATTCTAGACCAAATAAATCATAGTATTTAATTCTTCAAGCACACACATGGGAAAATATTTAAATTACAATCAACCCCTAATTTAGGATGTTACAGCATCGGTTATACCAAGAAACGCCATAAGTGCCAAATTTACGGAGACAAGATTCCTATGCCTCCTTCATCTCCTCATGTATGACATCTCCATGGACTTTCTCTATGTGGGGCATAGATGTCAATGGACCAATCTCACCAAAGGCTTTTAGCAGGCATCGATTCATCTTTATGGTCGTCCATTACTTCATTAAGTAGGCGGAAGCTGCTTCATATGCCAATGTCACAAGGCCGACGGTCAGCAAATTCTTGAAAAAATAAAGAAAGAAATTATATGTCGGTATGGAATGCCAAAAAGGATCATATCTAGCAATGCACTAAATTTGAACGACAAACACGATATCAGAAGTTTGCAGTCTGTTCAGAATTAACATCATATTGCCCCAAAATGAACGGTGCAATGGAGACAACAAAAA
The DNA here is from genome assembly GCA_005393395.2 of Gossypium australe. Taxonomy (NCBI): domain Eukaryota; kingdom Viridiplantae; phylum Streptophyta; class Magnoliopsida; order Malvales; family Malvaceae; genus Gossypium; species Gossypium australe. The sequence goes on along the minus strand of CM016620.1, from coordinate 94,222,270 downwards.
AAAAGAAAAAAATGAGATCATGGAGAAAATGACCGAGACTTATGAAAATTGGCATGAGAAGTTACCATTTTCCCTCTATGCATATTGAATGTCTATCGGAACTTCCACCGGGGAAACACCTTTCTCTTTGGTTTATGGAATGAACGCGATTTTACCCATTGAAGTTGAGATTCCCTCCCTTCGAGTCTTATCCAAGTTGAAGTTGGATGAAGTAGAATGGATTCAATCCCAATATGGTCAGTTAAATTTGATCGAAGAGAAGAGGTTGAGAGCTATCCGTCATGGTTAAATATACCAGAAACGAATGATGTGAGCTTACAACAAAAAGGTTGGCCCCAGAGAATTCCATGGAGACCTAGTTTTGAAAAGCATCCTTCCCATACAAAAGGACTTCTGAAGAAAGTGGATTTCAAATTGGAAAGGACCTTATGTGGTAAAGAAGGTCTTCTCTAGAGGAGCGTCAATGTTGACCGAAATGGATGGCAAGAGCTTGCCTAATCCTGCGGATTCCGATTCAATCAAGAAATATTTCACTTAAAAAAAGGAAAATAAAGAAAGAAAAGAAAAGAAAAAGGAGAGGTCAAGGCGAAAACCCGCAAAGGGCGCTTTGAGACCAAATGGGTTTTGAATTGAAAACCCGCGAAAGGGCAATTCAAATTTTGATCAAAATATGGGGCATGCGGTAGTCTCGTTTTCTCTGAATTAACAAGAAGGAGAGATGTTGCGCCTTGAGACCAAAGGGGTTTTGAATTGAAAACCCATAAAAGGCAATTCAAATTTTGATTAAAGGAGGGCATGTGGCAGTCTTGCGATGCCTGAATTAACAAAGAAGAAGTATGCTACATCTTGGGGCATCGACAAAGCACTCTTGATATTCTAAACACATGTTGAGCTCAAAATGGTCCTTAAGAAGTTCGTGCAGAGAAGCTCATGCTGCGATATCTAGGGTACCTATTATCCTCTCACTTATTCCAGCAATATTTGCTTTCTTTGATTAACCCATTCTTTTCAGATTTTGCTCCTGATAAATTTTAGTTTTGTCCATCATTATGATCATTTTCAAGCATTTTGCATTGAAATAACGATTAAGGACTAATAATACTTTCACAAAAGGAGTTTTGCATATTACTCTGGAAGCTTCTAAATAGTCCAAGAACTTGAAACATGACTATTATTTAAAACTCACCAAACCTAAGGGTTAGAAATATTCGAGAAAGAAGAGTCTAAATTGTGACTATCTTTTCAAATTTTCTGTCAAGGATATCAACTGAACAAGAAGACAGGATATTGCGTCAGTAATACAACCTTGATGAATAGCGAGCAATGACAACCTAAGCATTAGAAAGGGATCCTTCTCGCAAAATGATATTTTGCATTTATGCAAATATCATTCATACATATCCAATTAGGAGTATTTGATTCATTCTGATCATTACATCCTAATCATTTGGCATAAGCATAGGCCTATGAAATCAATGCTATGGTTATGTCCCCCAGAGGACAGTGTAGCAAGATTGGTGAATCCACAAATCTCTTCAATTAAGCAATATTTTAGCAAAGGATCGTATTTTAAATCTCTTCAAGATTTCCAATTCTCGGCACTAAAAAATACAAAGTAATCAACTAGGTACCAATTTTGGGCGCTACGAGGGTGCTAATCCTTCCTCGTGCGTAACCGACTCCCGAACCTCTTTTCTCGAATTTTGTAGGCCAAAATCATCGTTTTAATAAATTAAAATGTTTTAATGATCAATCTCAAGGTGACCCGATCACACCTCAAAAAATGATTGGTGGAAACTCCATTTTCGTTTTAAAGTCGACCTAGTTTTTTTTTTCAAAAAAAAAGGTTTCGACACTCATAATACATATAATAGATTGGGATTTTTTGAGTTTATTTTTATTTTGCATATGATGAAGGAAGTTTTAGGAATTATTGATAATCTTTGTCAAGCTTTGTAACGTCGTTCTCAAGATATATTAAATGCCATGAGTTTAATTTTGACAATAAAAGATTCAATTCAAAAGTTGAGAGATGATGGATGAGATAAGTGGAGAGATGATGGATGAGATGAATTGTTGAAAAATGTCACATCTTTTTGTGAAACTTGGGAGTTGGATTTTTCAGATATGAATGTTCAATGCATTTTGGGTCGTAGTCGTAACAAGAAGGAAGATGTTATAGTGAAACATCGTTATCGAGTAGATATATTTTTGCTACACTAGATACTCAGTTGCAAGAATTGAAAAGCATATTTAACGAAAATGTTGTCGAGCTTCTCACTCTTACTACAGTTTTAGATCCCAAAAAGTTTTTCAAGTTATTTGATATTGATAAAATTTGCATTCTTGTAAACAAGTTCTATCCAGAAGATTTTTCTCAACAAAAGAATGAACGTCTCCCATATGAGTTGAAGCATTATGAACTTGATGTATGTAAGCATCCTGGTTTGAGAAAATATTAACACTTTCTAAATTTTGTAGAATCTTAATTAAGAGTGGAAAGTCATTCATGTACCCACTTGTTGATAGATTGATTTGTCTTATATTGACTCTTCTAAATTCAACTGCATCTACAGAACGTGCTTTTTTTGCTATGAAGATTGTGAAGACTCGACTTCGTAGCAAGATGGAAGGTGATTTTTTGAGAAATTCTTTAGTTGTGAACATTAAGACAAAAAATTGAATAAAAATTTAATGTAAACGAAATAATTGATGATATTAGTGAGATCAAGGATCGAAGAGTGCAATTCAATAAATTTTAATTTTTTAACTTATTTTTATTTATTTATTATTTTTCTTTAATTAATTTTTATTTTTAAAAATATTATTATTGTTCATTATCTCGACCCCTTCTTGAAATTATCTGGCTTCACCCTAAATGGTATTTTAATTGTTTTTTACAATTCAGTTGAAATTGTAATTAATTTAAATTAAAATATCAATTAGTTTTATTAGTTTTATTATTTCATTAATATTCTTATTAATGTTAAAATCATTCATATATATATATATATATATATATATATTTAGTCATGCATTATTTCATAGTAATATATCTACTTAACGTTTCTTTTTTTCTCTAAAGTTTTAATTAAAATTAACTTCACATATTTTTTTGGTTTTATTTCTATTTAATGTTTCACAGCCTTCTTTGTTTGTTTTTCAAGATTAAATTAAAATTAATATAATCATTATTGTGATTTCAAATTTTAAATATATTAAATTATTTGAAATTAATATATAATTTTCACTGTTTTTTGCTTTTCAATTTTTAATTAAAACTAATATAACTATTTTTTTTATTTCTATTTAATGTTTGACATTTTTTTCAATTTTCAATTAAAATTAATATAATCTTCACGTAATTTTATTTTTGTTTTTCAAGTTTTATTTCTCAATTTTTCTATATACAAACCTTGAAAGAAATTAGTTGATACAAACTTCTATATAACAAAAATATAATTTACAATCGACTTATTAACCCTCTTTATAATTATACTTAAATTTCAAATATAAATTTATATATTTTATTTTACTTTTTATATATAAGCATAATATTCAACTCGCATGAAGACATGATAAATAGTACAAACAATAAATATGACGCTACAAACCGATATCAAAATGCCGTATCTGTAAAATAAACCAAAAAAATTTATAATTTCAAATCAACAACACATTATTCTAAATGAATATAAAAAATTATCGCATGCTCATAATAACACAAGAAGTTTACTTATTGTATAATATACAAAGAGTAACAAAATAAATTGAAAACATTTGATATAATATAATTGAATTATAATAAAAGGAGGATAAATTATGGAATGGTGATTTGAGAGACAACTAGCAAGTCGTACTATATTGCTCTTTATAAATAATTTGTTACCAAAGATCCATCAAAGATGACTCAAGAATGCTTTCCAAAGATATGGTAAAAATTTTAAATATTCATACAAAACAAGTTGATTATTAAAGGGCGCAAATTTGATAGTCAAATTCGTCAAACAAGTTTAAACAAGACATGAAACCAACGTGAACATGGTGATTTCAAAATTCAATGGACATTAAACTCCTATTTTTGCATGATAGAGAAAACATGATGCACAAATCTACAGTCATGGAATGTGCTAGATGTATTAAAGATAATTCATTGTTAGAATCAAAGAAATTGATGTTTTTGTTAATTGTAAAATTGTGCATTGACTGAAAAAAAAAAGTTTATTTGCCATTTCAAGAATATTTTTTTAAATTAACAGGTTAAGTAATAATTATAAAAAGGAGAAATTGGAATGCATCATTATAAGGAGAATCTCAAGAAAACAATTTCTTCTTGAGTTTTGAGTGAACGAAATGAAAGAAAAGTTGCTTAAGCGAATATGAGATTGGATATTGAGCTAGTTTGAATAGGTGAAACCAAGGACACATTTAGACTATACGAAATTCAAGTCTATCAAGATAAAGCTGACGAGACTCTTTCTTTATTTTGGAATATGACAACTTTTCAAAACATTGTTAATCCATCTTGAAAGGTGGTATTGAATAAAGAATCACTCATGGAATATTACATTTATATTAAAATGACTACGAAGATTTTAATTAATCAATTAAACTGTGTCGAGGAGGTTTTCATCCTCAATTGCCATGGTGTTTAATTGATAATTAGAGTTTTAGAATGCGAAGATGTATGGGCATCATTTGATTGTTTTTGTTTGTTTGAAAAATTATTCTAACCAATCCATATCTCTGGTGCCATCAATCACTAAATTAAGTGGTTGTATTTATTTGAGAAAAAAAGCTAAGAAAGGCAAAACAATGTTTTCATGTTAGTGGTGTAGACAAGAAAATATGGGACGCATTTAATGAACTAGCTTTAGGGATTTAAATGGCGAACATAACAATGAATCAAGTTAGTATGGTATCGAGTGTGATCAAATATGCATTGATAAAGGAGAAAATGCATAGGATTTACTTGATGACAGTTGTCAATAAACGATGGAGATAAAGGAGAGCTTAGTACACCCGTATTCAACCATGAAAATTCATGGGCTTCTTAATTTACATCTACCCAAATTCTTTAAGGGCCAATGCAACGAATGAGGTCTTAACCGAACACTTGGAGAATGGGAATAAATATAATGGCCCTAGAATAAATGGAGCAAATAGTTATGGGATGACTTAAAGTAGAATTAAAAAGGTTGACTATTCATAAAAAATAAAAAGGAAAGTTAAAACTTTTGAAGAGACCAATGGCGCACTTTGGCTGAGAGTGACTGGGTGAGAGTGAGTGACTATTAGAAACTCGAAGAAAAAAGAAGAAAAAAAAAAAAGAGTAAACGAAAGAGAGAGGTGCAATCACTAGTTAGCAGAAGTTTAGAATACATGAATGAGTCTTTTATTTATTTTAACATTCAAACCCTTAATAAAATTCTATACAAAACCATAGAGGAGGCATAGAGGATTGGTAAACTCATCTGCTCATTGGCAAAAAAACAATATTTATCTTGAAACCTTTGCTTAGGATTTAAGGTTTAAGATTTAGAGTATATGCACAATTTTTTTTCAAAACTAATGTTTTATTAGTATCATATCTTGCAACTAAGTTTTAGAGGGCTTAATTAAAATTTCAATAAAATTAAAGTGTTTAATTACATTTTTTAGAACTTGTAGGGGCTTATTGAGAACATCCAAAAATTTTGGAAGGTCTAATTAAAATTTTCAAAAATTTTAAGAGGCTAATGAGAATTTTAAAAAAATTGAGGGCTAATTAAAAATTTTAAAAATTATGAAAGACTTAATGATAATTTCTCAAAATTTTAGGGGCCAAGGTCTCCTAGCTCTTATAAGGATCCTCTTCTGGTTTTATTGTTGGATGGCAAAAACATGAGATTCTTTCTTTAAACATTATAGACATAAATAATGAACTTAAGTTAAATGCTTGATTATTTAATCTGATCTTTGCTTGACGAGGATTGAAGAAATATATAAAATTTAAAATTTATAAAAATTTCGAGTTCACTTTTTGTGACAGGTAGAGCTAAGTGGATAATCATTAGTTGAGGTAAACGTATTACTATAATAAATTTGAATATTGTTAAACATGACCAGTTGTTATTAAGAAAAGGAGGGTGTGGAAATTTTTCAAATTTATGATGGTCTATATGTATACATTGTGCAAGAAAGGTGAGCAAAAAGATTGTGATATGATATATTAGAGTTTAAAAATCTTGTTGAATGGCAATGATGATGGCCAATGTGTATACATTGTATGAGATTGATAAGCATAAAAGTATGTGATGGGAGATTAAAGACTTCAATAATTGTTTGAATTAAGTGTAATGAAAGTTTTAGAATTCAACCAAATTCAATAAATTCATTTGTTGATGGTCTACTATGAAAGGTAGAAAAATGGTTCAACAACCTTATTCAACCTATGTGCTTTAGTGTTGATGGTCTTTGGCATGGACAATCGTCTTATGAAATGCCAGCAACCCTTTAAATCCATGTTAATAATGATTTTTACAATTTTTAAGAGTCAGTTTAGCATTACCTTTCAAAAGTACTTTTAAATTAAAAAATACTTTTGATCCTACTTTTACAAAATATTTTTGAAAAACTTAAAAATATCTTATTTAGTAATATATTTTTTTTTTTTGCTCAAAAATACTTTTTGAGAAATAGATATCATCACCTCATGTAATGTAGGGCCAAGGAGGAAAGTATATGAATATGAGCTAAAGGCTTACTATTTACACGATGAAAGGAAAGATACTGATAAAAAAGATGGCATCACTTTCCTTATTGCAAAGTTATGTTTTTATCTTCTTCTTTTTTCTCTTTCCCTTTTATAATAAATGTATTTATCAATTCAAAGTAATCACTTCTAGGATGTAGTATTGGAAAGGTTTTAACATTATTTTTTTCAATTTTTGTACTTCTTTATATAGAAGAAAATAAAATGCAATACCCATGGTAAACATAATTTAAAAAATTAGGATAAATCATATCTTTAGTCGTTAAATTATGAGTAAGTTTTTATTTTGATTGTTTAACTAAAAAATGTTACAATTTAGTCATTCAACTATTCGAAAGTTTTCATTTAAGCTACTGAACTGTTCAAAAGTTTTTATTCAAGTCATTGAACTGTTAATTTTTTTTTTTTAGAAAAATCACTAACAAGCTCCAAGTAACGATTCAATCGGTACGATGGATCAACCCCCATCAATGAGTAGAAAAACATATCTTAGATCCAAGTTGATCAGACGTTCAGTGTTGGAGATTGGAGAAAAAAGCTATTTCAATTTTGATTCGCAGATTCGTGGTGTCCAAAGTTGTTTTATGAAAAAAAAATTAAATTGTAGAAGAGAAGGGAAAAGAACTTTTGATTGATGCAAGTCGTGTGAATAGAGAAAGCCATATAGCATCGATTTTAATAACCTAGTGCCTTAAATGAAAACTTTTGAATAGCTCAATGACCAAATTGTAGTTTTTTAGTGAAGTGACCAAAATGAGAACTTATTCATAGTTTAGTGACTAATTGTGTAGTTTACCCTAAAAGTAAATAACCCTAAGCACCAAAATATAAGCTTAAACTATACTTGATATATGCTGATTGAGTCTTAACTCAATTCATATCAATATTCTTATCGATGGAAGATGAGATGAATTCAAACATATTGAAACGCATTTATCCAAAAATTATTAGTTGATTCATTGGTTTAAAACTTTTATTTTAACCTCACAAACTCATTTATATCATTTATTTATATATTCAAATATGAGTAGGTTTTTTTTAAAGGTAAAAATTTCACTATCAATGTCCATGATACTTATGTGGAGCATTTGGTATTTTCACTTAATTTGAACATGGAACTAAAATAACTAAAACAATTAAAGAACAACCTAATTTGTCATCCCTTTGCATTTATTTTTGGAAAATGATTGGTAGTAAAATAGTAAGCAAATACACTTCTTTCCATAGGTCCCTAAATCCTTGTATTGCTAATCAAGTTCAACCAGATGACATTTAATTACAGATCCAACTCTCCCCGTTCGTCTATATTTTATATATGCTTTGTATTTATGTATAGAGTCAAGGCATGTAACATAATTTTCTCTCGATTTTGAGGGAACTCTTTACAAAGACTTGCCACAAAAAACCTCTCTTTTCTTCCTACGACAAATCTAGGCAATGTTTTAGCAGTTTATATATATATAAAGGCCAAAATTTGTATCCCACAGTGTTTCAAACAAACACTTCTAGAGTTCTTTACTTTCCTGTAGATTTCTCATCAGCTAAGCACTAAAAAACTATCTTCTTTTCTTTTCTTTTCCCTTCCTATTTCATCAAACTTTCTCCTTTTCTGCATGCTAAACCTTAGAAAGCTAATGTATTCCTTTCATATATAGTTATTGCATGTTAATTGTCATTTATCCTTTGTCTTGTTGTTTATGATAAATATAATGGTTTATGACTAATGGGTTTTGGTCAGTTTGTTGAATTGTAAACTAATATAGTTATTACAATTTTTGTTTTGTTGGAGTTACTTAGAGGGTTTTGTTCTTGGATTCAATTGGGTGTCTTTTTTTGGGGGGAGGTGATGGGTCCTGTAAGAGGGTTAAAGAAAAGAAGGAAGATAGAGAAGAAACCTGAAGAAAATGCTTCTGCTTCTTCAGAGAAGGAACGATCTATTGATTGGTGGGATGAACTTTCCAAGAAGATGAATGGTATATATAACTCTTGACTTTTGTTCTCTTTTTCTTTATTCTTCTTTATTTCGAACTCCTCTTTTTGCTATGGTGTATTGATATTTGCTTTAGCTGGATCATTCATGGCATTAGCTGTTTATGGGTTGAGTTCAATTTTACAAAATTTGGCCGGCTTCACCATTTTCATATATATATATGTTGAAACATAGAAAAGGCATTTGAGAACCTGCAAGCAGGATCCCTAATCTGAATTACAAGTTGTGGGCACATATTAAAATCCATCCTTAGCTCTGCTGGAATATGAAAATCATTTGCATCTAATAATGCTTGAATGTTTTCAAATAGGTAATGCTGTCCAAAAACTTATTCTTATCTTACATTTGAAGGTTTAAGGGGAAAACTAATAGGGATTACGCCGCTGCGAGGTGGGGCAGTCATTGTAAATGGAGTAACTTCTTTTGTTGGATGTATGTCATTGTAGATAACTCAAGTATATACTTTAAAATTGGTAGTATCAGCCAAGGTAGGTGGGACAAAAGATCGATTCGTGTTCGTTTTCTTCATCCTTTAGATTTATTTATCTATTTCCGGTTCATAGACATAGAAATAGAGTTGGTTCTTGTTTTTTGCTTCAGTTGGAACTTATAGGATTATTAGCATTGATTTTATTTCTGTTCACTCTGATATAATTAATGGAACTATGCAGGAATGGAATTGTGTGTAATCAATTTAAGAATGCTTTCTTCTTCTTTGCTCTTTCTCTATGCAGGTCTTCAATCGCCATCTAAAGGTCTCGATAAGTTCAAATCTGTTTTCAAAATCTCTAGAAAAACCTTCAACTACATATGTTCACTTGTGAAGGAAGATATGATGGCTAAGCAAGCAAATTTTACATTTTCAAATGGTAAACCTGTGCCTTTTGAAGATCAAGTAGCAGTAGCTTTGAGAAGGCTAAGCTCCGGTCAATCACTAGTGATGGTTGGTGATTCGTTTGGGCTCCACCACTCAACTGTCTCTCAGTTGACCTGGCGCTTTGTGGAGGCTATGGAAGAAAGGGGTCTTCACCACCTGCAATGGCCTACCACTGAAGCTGAAATGACAGGAATAAAGTCGAAATTCGAAAGGATTCTAGGTCTACCTAATTGCTGTGGTGTGATCGACACTACTCATGTTATGATGTGTTTGCCTTCATCAGATCCTGCTAGTAAAGTGTGGCTTGACCACGAGAAGAATCACAGCATGGTTTTGCAGGCAATTGTGGACCCTGAAATGAGGTTCAGGGACATAGTAACCGGGTGGCCAGGTAACATCGAAGACTGGTTGGTGTTTCAGAGTTCAAATTTCTTCAAACTGTGTGATAAAGGAGACAGGTTGAATGGGGAAAAGCTAGAGCTCCCGGAAGGATCGGAAATAAGAGAATACATAATAGGGGATTTAGGCTATCCTTTATTACCCTATCTTGTTATACCTTACGAGGGGAAGGAACTACCGGAATTAAGAGTAGAGTTCAATAAAAGGCATTCCGCAACTCGGCTGGTGGCACACAGAGCATTGTCAAGGCTCAAAGAAATGTGGAAGATCATCCAAGGCGTGATGTGGAGACCCGACAAACATAAGTTGCCAAGGATCATCCTTGTTTGCTGTTTGCTTCATAACATTGTTATTGACTTGGAAGATGATGAGCAAGATGAAATGCCATTGTCTCATGATCACGACTCCGGCTACCACCAACAGACTTGCGGATCTGTTGACATCAATGGTGTTCACCTGAGAGATAAACTCTCTCTCTACTTATCTGGGAAATTGCCACCTTAATTGTATTCCATACACACGCGCATTTTATTCAAGTTGGCTTACTTTCGTTTGAATTAAAATTGTAAAAGTTTAACATAACCATTGCATTTGTTTCAGTCTCGTCATCACAAGGGCTTATTAGCCAATCAAGTGGAATCAAAGTCATTGTCTAAAATGGCCCTGTTGTATGAAGAGAGAAAGACCAGATAGTCCAAAACAGGATGACATGTCAGAATTCAATACAAAATTCCAAATGTCTGCTAATTGCTGGAATTTCCCCTCGTTATATAATTATAATAAAACTAGGTAAAGTTGAAAGGAAAAGGACCTATAAAGTTAATGCTTCAAAGCATATGCTTGGAAGATACTCTCCCCACAAACCACAGCATTTTCTTTTAAAGCACATTGCCCTTTCTTCCACTCCTTTTTCTCTTTGAGAAACCATCCATGGCCTCATTCTAGATTTCAAATGCTATTATCACATGATGGTATCGAGTACGTATGGCAGCTGCAACGACAACGGTGATGATGATGAGGATGGTGATGAACATGCAAATGAACCATGATGGTTAAACTTGTAGCAGGTGTTTAATCACTTGGGCAACTAAAGACCCTTTGGCAGTTCATCTAGAATGGGGGAACATTATGCCTCAAGCATAGTAGTAAACAAGCTTTACCAGTTAAGTTATTTCTCTCTACATTCAAAGGGAACATTCATCTGTTTTCTTTCTACTTGTATGCTTGAGCTTATTGTTTGTCCCATTTTGTAGTTCTTTTTTAAAATATGTTTTGGCCTCAAAAAACATCAAAATGAGGCCGTGACTACTGAGAGTTTTTCTATATGTTTGGCAATATGTTGTACTTCTTTTGTTCTCCATTCATTAAAATGGATTGAACCCTTAATTATATATTTATGGGCTGAAAGCATGAAAGAATGTGCAGAGTCACTTGATCATTAATTCATTGCTAGCAAAATGAGATGAGATAGTTTATGAGCTTCGAGTCCCATGATTTTGCTCTCTATGTTGCTATGTATTGCTCTCTCTATGTTGCTATGTATTGCTTCAAATTCAGACACCCCAATTTTCATATATTTGGAAGATTAAAACCTTACTCCAAGGAGGTTAGTTCCTGCAAAAAAAAAAAAAAAAAAAGTTTTTGAAATGTTGTCCTTAAAAATGCCAATTCGATCCCTCAACAATAAAAGATGGTTTTACCCTCTCTCTCCCCTTAAAGAGTCGTGTATGGTTAATAAAAGTGAGTGTCTTGACTGTACATGGACATACAGTTCCCACCGAGAGGCAACATGAGTTGTCACATAAAGTGGTGTCATATACACCAATAGGTGACCTATATACAATAGATCAGGGGTTCTAATCCCACCAAAAATAAAACGCTCCTATCATCTCTTGATAGGTGGTCATACTTTCACGTAGGGTCGAAGCATCATTTATGTTTCATACCCAACATGAATATGCCTAGTTTTATTTTAGATTTTTTTTTTTCATACATTTGGACCATTAAAACCCAACTCCATTCATGTCCATATATGAACAGATATAGATACCAAGCAATAATTTTTTATAAAAATAAATATTTATACTTTCCTCCTCCTCAGAATATTTTGAAGCTTTCTAAATTTAGTGAAATTATGCCTACTTTCTTTCAGCCATGTAACCGGTAGGGTTATGATAAGGTTAAAATAGGCTCCAATCCTTGTACTTTTTATAAATTTCAAAGTTAATCCATCTTACATTTCAGATTTTTCAAGACTTAAACAATGCTAACAATTAAACTTACATTTTTTAAACCTAAAAACTGACTAAATTCCTTAAAAGTAGTATTCAAAAACTAGAATTTTAAAATTTAGATTTAGATTTCAAAATAGTATAAATTGATGTAACATTCATAATGCTTTCTTAAAATAGTATAAATTGATTTTGAAATCCCTAAACGTAATTTTGGATTTGACAAATCCATGTTTTTATACATTTTTAACATATATTAGAACTAATATATGCATTTCATTCTCACCATTTCCATATTAAAGAAAATCCGAATGCAAATTTTCAAGTTACCAAACAAAACATAAAATAAAAGTGGAGGAACTAAATTCCAAAAGTATAAGGAGATGTTAACCTTAATCATAAGAAGGATTTTGATTCTCACCATTACGCCTTGAGATATAATAATCATCAACCAAATCATGAGAAAAAGAAAAAGGATAATATGCAAAGTTATATAATTGTGAAAAAACAGGATACAGAAATTTTAATGAGCCAACTTCAAACTATCAGATAACAAAAAGGCAAATGAACCAAAACCTCGTAATCCCCTAAATATGAATTGAAATCGTACCAACAGAGGTTCTAGATGAAGAGAAACTTCAAACAAAAATGAAAAATCTAAGAAATTTGCCTCAATAGAAGAAACCAAGTACTTTTCCACCAACATTCTTTCTTCTAGCTTCTTCATGGTCCATGATGCCAGCAGATGTGGTAAGCACAATATATCCAAACTGCAATAAGAAGACACATAGATCCCATAATATTCTATCTCATTTGAACTGATTGAACCTTCCATTAACTTATGTCACCCATAAAATCTTATCTAGTGGACTATGAGAATAAATGCAAGACATGTCATTCGACCAAATCAAAGTGTGCTTCCACCCATATATGATAGCATAAATCAAAAGTGTCCAAGCTAACCTGTCTGGAAGGAAGTAGCCAAGCGGTCCAACCCTCGATCTCTTTGACACCGACATCGAAACGAGGACTAATCACCCCACACTTGTTGAGTCTCCCATTGAGTTCAACCACAATCTTGCCAGCTCTGTGATCATCAACATACTCAAACTCTCCAATGTAACCTAAAAATTTCGTATCAATTATAGATTTATTTAAAAAAAAAAAAAAAGGAAATGGCGGAGAGCAAACCATGCTTTTGCATGACCAAAAGGAATTTGATGATGACTTTTGAGGAAGGCCTGATCATAACCTGTCGTTTGCCCCTCTTTTCTGCATTATACATGCTCTTGAGTGCATCGTTCAAAACGCTGACTCTCACCATTCTTCCAAATCCAAGTTGCTGCAAAATCAGATTTAAAAAACCAAGCAGCTCATTATTGTAACTTGTAAACATTAATTTCTCACAATCACACCTCTTCCTATTCTCTTACATCATTCAAACCAAAACCCAATTTTGTTTTGCTGATATTAAAATTATTCTAACCATAAGAACATGTAGAAACAACTGATTCTTTCTCAGAAGACAACAAAAAAAATCTTATCAGTTTGGCTTTTGGATAGAGAAAATCAAATAAAAACAATAAAGAGATGATGATGTAAAGTTGGAAAGGAAAACGAAAGTTTACCTGGAACCAAAAATGGCGGCCGCGTCTCCGTGTAGTTTGAGAAGAGTGAAAAGAGTTGAAGAGAATGTATGTTTGTAGGGCTGGAAGTTGGAAGATGAGTAAAAAGTGGAGCATGAATTCTGAACTCTATTTAGGCCCAGTCAGAGGTTTCAAAAATCCAAGTCCGATTATACTCCACCCCACCTACTATTTCATCTATGGATATAATCCGGCATTTCCAAAAAACTAATATAATCAAAAAAATCTCTCTCACAAAAATCAAATTATCTTACGTGGTGAAGCAAAAATTATATTAATAATAAAATATCAATGTATTCGTAATTTAAATTTTAATAACTAGTTTTCATGTAAGAAAAACTAAAACAAATTAGGATTTTACTATGCATTTAGGCTTCAACTTCATATTTTTTTTTTAAAAAAAAAAAGAAAATTAAACACTAAATTAATGTTTCTTAATAATATCTTAACCCTAATTAAAAATTTTTAACAAGTAATAACAGTAATGCAATGGTTATGGGTTTGTTTTGTTTTCAACTAGATTTATGATTTACGGTTTTAGAATTTTAAGATTTATGATTTAAAGGAGTCAAGGTTTAGAGTTTTAGAATTTGATTTAAAAAATAGATTAATTTTTTAATTTTAGAGTTAAAAATAGTCGTAAGAGTTAATTTAATGTTTCTTGATGTATTATATTACTCATGTACTCTAAAAAAATATGATGTTGCATGATATTATTGTATGCTTTTAATATTTGTTCCATTTTCTTTCTTCTTATTCTTTTCTTTTATATCTAAAATTAATTTCAGGTTTAACCATTCAATTCCATTTTAAAACAATCTTTTTTTTTTTTCTTCCTTAATTTTCTCAACAATAAGTTAAGAAAAAAAGGAGGGAAATATGGTATGGTATCAATGTGAGGATTGCGGTGACAACTTGAAGAAACCACTTTAAGAATTTGCTCTGCTTCAAAGGTTTTATTTACCGTTCTATTTCTTTTTTTTTTTCTATGATTAATCTTGACTAATCCATCTTCTTATTTGAGCAAAAAACTATTTAGGGTCATACACAATGTTTTGGGACTGTGTTTGAATGAAAAGAGGTTCCTTTCATGGTGGTGAACCCAAAGTTAAAACTAAAAGTAATTTAAGATCTAAAAGAATGGAAGGAAGAACCCAAAGTTAAAACTAAAAGTAATTTAAGATCTAAAAGAATGGAAGGAAGAAGAAGTGAATAACTCATGTTTAGGAAAATTATACTTCATTTTTTTTGTTTAATATATCATTTGATCCTCGAGTTTGATATTTTCAATGGGGTACTTGTATTTTTCTGGTCCAATTTGGTATACCTAAAGGTAACTGTGTTAACTTTTTAGTGTTCAATTCAGATTTTAAGGGAAGTTAATTGTAACCCCCATTAACCCGTCTTCGTCGCCGAAATAGGGTCACGAGATATTACAACGATTTACAAATCTGATAGCAACTAAAAACAATTCAAAAATCAATTTTAAATATCATAAATCAATATTCAATCATTAGTAGTATCATTCGTATAAAACGGGCCTTAAATCGAGCTTACGGGACCTTAAAAATCAGTTGGAAACAAACAGGGACTAGTTTGAAATAAAATAGAAAAATATGAAAAAAAAAACTGAAAACAGGGGTCACACGGCTGTGTAAGCAAACCATGTAACTCACTGTGCCCATGTGCACCAAATTCACTAAAATTTTTCAACCCACACGAACGTGCCACTAGCCCATGTGTGACACACGGTCATGTGTCAGGTCGTGTGTACCTGGAAATAGGTCTTTCAAATCATGCAAATTATCTAAAAACACATACACCACAAGCTACCATTGAACCAAATTTTAACCTCTTCAAAAAGCACTCAAATCAACTCCAAAACATCAATTAAAACCATCATCCTAAGTGTCTAACTTATATGCCACAAATAGGCTCCTTAATCAACAATTCAAGACTAGCCAATTTACCAAATTCATTCATGCCAATATACCTTCATTGTTACCTCAAATTTTCACACCATACATGCACATATCTAATCATATCCTTCACCAACCAAAACCAAGCATTAACCAAAACACAATGCCTAACATGCTATTTTCTTAACCAAGGAAACACTAACACATAACCAAAGCAACTCATCAAATTATCAACCACATGACCATTGTCATCACAATTATACATATTTACACAAATCTCAAAAGGCTGAGTAAATACAAAATGACCATTTTAAACCTTAAATATCCTAGGTACATGCCAAGACCAAAAAGAAACATTCACACAATTGAGTTCGAGATTGCTGATGTTGAATTGAAAATCGTATCAATAAGTACTTGACTTTGCGCACGAGAAAAATAAATCGTACGCTAAGTATAACTCAAGGGTGGTTCTATTATCCGAATAACTAACATAATTCAAAACATTCATTTATAAGATTAAAATGTAATAAGAGAAATGCAAAGAAGCATATAGCTCTTCATTCTCCTTTTATAACTTCATTAATCCATTCAAACACGAGTATTTCATAATCCATCACACATTCATTTTATACATTCATTATATAAACATCCCAAGTTCACAACCATTTCTATTTCCATCATTTCACATACCATAATTCTGATTTCTATTTTTATTTTCAATTCCACCTTTCCTTTTTATTTTCCCCTATTAACATGACTTGGACTCGGACTCAGATCCAACCAACTCACCAATGTTTGGCACCCAGTGCCTGACAGATAAATCCATAAAAAAGAATTGTACCTTCCACTAGCTGGTAAAATCGACAAATAGATGTGCCCAGCACTGGTCGGTATAACCGACAAATGGGGTGCCCAGCACTCCCCAACACGTAGTCGTAAAACTCTGAACTCTTCATGTCCTATGGCATACCAATTATAGCCAACCCTGCTCGAACAGTTAATAAGGTAACATATTTCTCAATTCAATTCATAAACCAATTCCTCAATTCCATCACACAAATTCATAAATCCAATAATTCAATCACACACACACACACACACATATATATATGGACATAGCAACATATTTTATTTCCATATCAAAAACAATTTCACATTTCAAATAATATTCAATTCGATACCTAGCACAAATATTCGGTTCAACCACTTCAATATATCACACTAAATAAACTTGTAGCTTACCATGCAATGCAATGTACAAATACAACAATTGAAATAGTTTGGATTATAGAAACACAAATTGTACTCTCCGAGCTACTCATCGACAATCTTGTCTTTCCCTTTCTTTCTCACGAATTCCGAGTCGACGTTAGCAATTTGAGCTTGAAATCTAAGAACCCTGGCCGTGCGTTTCTTCTTCTCCATGTTCTTTCTTGTTTTGAAAGAAGAAGAAAAATTGAAAAGAGAATAGTCACATTCTCTTTCAATCCATTAACCCTTTTGTTTTTATTTTATTTTAATAATAACTTAAGTTTTAACATATATATAACATGTACTATAAATCTCAGTCTGCCACCATTATGACTATACATAATGGTTTATTTAGTCAATAAGTCTTGTAAATTCAATTATAATTATATTTCCTTTTGACCCTTTTTTTTATTTAGTCCATATACTTTAATTTAACATTATTTCATCGAAATTACTTATCTGAAATTCAATTCACTTCCAACGTAGTTTCCTAAATATTAAATAAAAATATTTATGAGTTTGATTGACGAAAATGGATCCCTAAAAATACACTTTTTGACACCACTAACTTTTGGGACGTTACATTAATTACCAATATCATTAGGTTTGAATTTTTCATAGTCTTGTTAATAGAATGAATTTAGTGTTAATTATGATTTTTTTTTTAATTTTTTGTTTAATTTATCAAACATGATTCAATGAAGGTGATTTAATTCGGGTTTTAATGTTTATTTGATGAATGTTAATGGCTAATCTTGTAACACCCTCGCCTGACCCGATCATCAAATTTGGGCTACAAGATGCTACAATCTTTACCGGAGTAACTTCAGACAATTTAACAACATCTGACCAATCACATATGCAAACAAGTATCATTCACATTCTAAATATATATTACAATCATTTCTGAGTTCCACACAAGCTTATGAAAGCCCTTTTGTTAGACTGTAGATGAATTAGGACCAAATTGTAAAAATTTGAAAATTTAAGACCGACGTCGCGACTTCAATATTTCTACATCGTGATGTCACCAACTCATTAAGTCACGTTGCGTCATCATGCATTTCAACATTGTGACATCACTTACTGTCGGCCAACATTGTGACGAGGGATGTTGATCATTGAGACGTGACCTTGTTTTGGCCAAAAATACCATTTGGTTTCAATCCAAGATATGCAAAGCTACCTTGATTGATTCTCAACATCTTAAACCATTAAAACAAAGCCAAATCATACCATTTCATGTCTACAAGTCACCCAACCAATTCCAACTAAATCCAACTCAAACATGATCTCAATTTATTTAGAACAAATTCATAACATTACATGCATTCAAATACCAATTTTTACCTATGCCATACCCCATTGAAACATGTCATTCCATTTAAAAAAATACAGTTATGCACATTATACACATCAATGACTTATAGGTCTTCAACATGAACTTTAAAAACTAAGTATAAGTCACACATTTCAAAAATATTTCTAGATATTAATTACAAATATACATTCAACTCAATCATTCATTATCCAAGCTACCCTTTTCTACCCTAATCTACATCATTCCACATACCAAACATATGTTTTGATTATATATCATCACTTATTCTAGCATAATATATATATATATATATATATATATATCCAACACCATATATGTATAAAATCACAAAGGCAACACATTATATAAAATGGTTATGTCATAATGGTCAAGTAGTAAACACATTTATATACTAAATGGTTATGTCATAATGGTCAAGTAGTAAACACATTTATATACTAAGGCACACACCAAGACACTTATCTACATGCCACAACTCTAGATTCAAAATGATTGCATAACTATCGATTCGATGATAGTGTGAGCTTCAAGACGATTCGACTTGACGAGTTCCGCAAGGTGACGATCTACAGGGGAAATGAAACAAAAAAGGTAAGCATATAGGATGCTTAATAAGTTCATAAGTATAATACAATACTTACCTTACTTTTTTACCTAATCATTATAAGCTACCTTAGCTTAGCATAACTGTAGCTAAACATGGCAATCAAAACACCAACAAGGTGAGCATAAACTTACAATCAAGATTATTTAATCCTACAATCACTTAACATGTCAATTCATGTCACTTTTATGTAACTTGTCTCATAAACTCATTAAATCAATAAATAATACAATTACATACATGTCAATGGCATCACTTCAGTCAATTTTTCATGATCAATTCATTCAATGACTTTCAATTTGGATATCGAGTTCATTTTATACCATTTCAAATTCTCAATTTCATCTAAACCATTTCGCCTATGAACCCTGGTAAACAAACTTGGATACACAGGTTGTAACAACCCATTTTTCAGTGGTGTCAAAAATGGTGGTTTTGGAATCCCATTTTCGATGAGTAAGTCCGTAAGTATAATTATTTAATATTTACAAGGTTAGTATAAAGTTTAAATGAAGTTTTGTCATTTAATTTTATTAATTGGATAATTACTCAATGTAAAATGACTAAATTATAAAAATGATAAAAGTTAATCACTGTAGATTTTCAATTGCTAAAGGAATAAAATAGTAATTAATTAGACAATAGTGGACGGTTTGGTATGGCTTTAGTTAAAACAATTTTAAAACTATAATTAAATTATTATATGTATAATAGATAAAAGAAAATAAAACAAAAAGCATCTTTTCAATTTTCCTTCATCTTCCTCTCGAACTAAAATGAATAAAATAGGGTTTATGCTTCAAAACATTTGGCCCTTGCATGGTAAGCTTAAATTAGTCCTTTTCGTGTAATTTTTATATTTTTGAGGTCTAAGGAGCTTGATTTAGCTAGCCCGAGTACTATTTTGTAAAACTGTTAAAGTTTCTAAAAGTTGCCATTGATGAATGCTTGATGAAATTTATATTAATTTGTTAGATTTTAAGCTTAGGAATGAAAAATAATTAGTTTGTAAAGCTTAATTGCTAGTTTTTTAACATAAAGACTAAAGTGTAAATATTTCGGAATTGATGTTAAACTTCTATAATTATGGATATTAGAGGGTTATATAATGATGAAATTGAGATTGGTTTCAGAATCGGAGCTCAAATTTGAAAGTTATAACAATTTCGATTTTAGGGGCTAAATTAAATAAAGTACAAAATTTTAGGGAACATTCAAAAAATAAAATTGAACTATCAGATGCATAAAATAGAATGTTTTGAATTATTGATAATTGATAAATGAAAGGAACTATTATTATAGATCGAGATTTGAATTCCCCGAATAATCGAGGAAAATGAAAAATTATAAATTAGTCCCCGACATATTGTTATTGCAGCTTCAGCCAAGTAAGTTCATATAGTGTAATTATATATAACGACAATGTAAATATGTTTGAATTATGAATTTGTTTGTGTGTAATTGAAAATTTGAATTGGTTACGATTTGGTACAAAAATGTGAAACATAAACTAACTTGTAAAGAAATGATAATATATGCTATATGTGTTGAGTGGATACAAAATGTTTTATGATGGGATGATACATATATGATGACATTACAACGATTTAAATATTACAAATACAATATTAATGCCCGCATGAACTTAGTAAATGATAAAGATACAATTGGCATGTCAAAAGAGTTATTTGCACACTTGTATAGGTTTAGCACTTTGGTGCTCTCTGCTTAGCACTTAGATGCTCTTTATTTAGTGTCAAAACCATTTTTTTCGGGTTTGAAAAATGGGGATCTGTAACATCCTAAATTTTTGGGCCTATGCGTTTAATGGGTGGATATGTTTAATGTGTTAGTTTAAGTGTTAGGGGTCCAAATTGGGCTCAGGCTTAGGCAGAGGCCTTGATTAAAATTATCTGTTTGGGCATTATAGGGTTTAAAAGGTAGTATCTATGTTTAAAATACCAAAGTGGGCTTGTGGCCCAATCTTAGGAGGTGACGCCACACAAAGGAGTAAGGGGCCCAAATTTAAGTTTCATGGAGCCCAATTCTTTTAATTTAAGTTAGCTAAATTTTGGGCATTAGGATTAGGTGGAATGGATGGCAACAAGGCTAAAATTTAGGGGTTTTAATGTTTAAAATATGTGGATAATAAGCAGATAAAGGCTATTATTTAGGAATTTATTTTATGTGGATAATAAGCAGATAAAGGCTAAAATTTAGGGATTTTAATGATTAAAATATGTGGATAATATGCTGATAAATGAGGGAGGAGATAGAGATAATTAAGTCTCTTTTAGATGAGCTAGTAGATTAAGATAAAGGAGAAAAGATAGGATTTATCTGCAAGGTTAGGTAAGTGCCGAAATTTCTATAAATAGGGGGAATATTTCTTCAATTTCGGCATTTGGGTTTTTCTCTCATTCTTTTCTCTTCTTCTCTGAGTAAAAGCCGAAAACTCCTAAAGTTCCATCTTCCTCTTCATTCTCTGCAAAAGCCGAAATCTCTAAGCCAATTCCCTCATCTTCACTTTGATTCAAAAGCCGAAACTCTTTCCATTCTTTTTCTTCCTAGCCGAAATCTTCAAGTCTCTTCCTTGTTTTCTTTTCTTCTTCTCTTTTCCTGTCAGAAACCGAAACTCTTCACTCAAGTATTTTAAAAGCCAAAGACACATCAGCCTTCTCTTGTTCATACTTTTTCCGGGATTTTCCTAAAAGTTGAAATCCTTAGATCTCATCTCCTGTGATTGCCGAATTACTTCTGTGGTGCCTACTTGTGTCGAAATCTGAAGGGAACTTTAGTGGAGTCAATCGCATAGATCTCTGAGTTATAGATCGGTAGCACTCGAATCTTGTTACTTTCGAGATTTCAAGGTAAGAAGATCTATTAGTTTCAATGTGTAAATTCAGGATTTACTAACCCTTGGCTGAATATAGGAGAGGCCCTATTTTCACATCTTTCCGGCTTTTTGAGCAAAGTTGTAGATCGGTCTAGCAATGGTATCGACACTAATCAGGTGTGTAACCTTTCTCACTGTTAGACTGTTTGCTAATATATATTCATATGTATAAATCTGCTATACTCTGCTAAATGCTGAAATCCCGGCATAACAAGTGAAAACCCTTGAAGGGTAAAGGCTGATCAACAGGTTAGTGACTTCTGTCCTATTTCAGTGATTATTCATGTTAAACGATATGCTTTGTATGACGATTTCATTGTATGCTTGGGGTTGGGAAATTGATGAAAAGGGGAAGTGATCTATTCTGGTGGCTTTTACCATTTCAGCCTGGTGACTCTGTCACAAACTCTGATTCTGGTGGCTTTTTGCCATTTCAGCCTGGTGACTCTGTCACAAACTCTGTTTCTGGTGGCTTTTGCCATTTCAGCCTGGTGACTCTGTCACAACTCTGACGATGAGCAGCACGACTGCCATCAACTGCATGTAGCGATGCGAGTTGATTGTAGAAATCCCCTATGGTGTGAACGGCTGGTACGGGAGGTGTGTAGCGGATGAAAACTTAGGATTTGGGTTGGGCTTGCATAATTTTTTTGTTATATATATATATTAAACTACTATTCTGTTCTGTGGAGCTAAGGCCCAAATCTAATGGTTCATAAGGGTTGCACACTGAGTCTCGCGACTCAACCAATTTCTTAACATCTTCAGGTAGCACCTAGTGCATCGGACCAGGCTGGAGAGGAGCGCAAGGTGGCCATGCAAAAGAACTCTTGGATTTAACAAGAAGACTCCAGTTTATTATTTTATATTTTTATTTAATGAGTTTTAAATTTTATTAAGGCCATGGGCCACTAGACTATTATTTATGTTTTGGCTTTATGTTGGGCTTTTATTACTGGGCTTTTAAGTTTTATGTTTTAAATTAAGTTAAGACATATATGAAATTATAGTTTTTGTTTAAAATTCACCAAGGTAATTTATAACTTTATATTTTATATGAATTAATGAATTATTAAGTTTTCGGTATAAATGTTTAAACCTAGTAGTTGTTTTCCAAAATGCGACATATTTTGTAAAATCCCTTAAGTGACATACCAGATCTAGTTGTAGCGTTTGGGCTGGGTTTGGGGTGTTACAAATTGGTATCAGAGTCCGGTTCAAAACTCGGCTTTGGGGGTTTTTGGGCTCAAAACGTTTTCTAAAGATGGGCTTTTGAAACATGCATGTTCTTTTTAAGTGATACCAGGTCTGTTGGCTCAGCATGGCACCTACGTCTCCGGCCCAAGTCCGCCAGGTAAGTATTCTGAACCATTGTGTGATATATATAGATATGGGCTTAATGGGCTCTATGGGACGTAGATTAGTTAGATTAGAACTTGATGGACTCTAGGCCTAGCTGAAACAACTCCTAAAATCTCATAAGTCTTAATTTCACTAAACAAACCCGTGAACGAGTCGCAAGACTAGGGTGTGGCAACAGGCATACGTATGTCTAGGATTGGATCCGGAAGAGCCTGGTATTTAAGCAGTCCTAGTGACTCACCTCCTCTTCGCTGGAATCCTACCTGGTGCATAGTGACTGTTCACCCTATCCACGAGGATTTGTTGACGGGCCAAAATCTATAATTGCTAAAATACCCTTATTTTGAAAAAAAAAAGTACCAAGATACCATGATTTTCAAATATACCCCGATTTACAAAGTCAACAAAATTTTTCCTTAAAAAAAACACATACAACACACGACAACAACTAAAAACCCACAAACACCTGAACACTACTATTATTTTTTTTGAAATCAATATATATATACCCCCTTAGTTTTGTAAAAATTTTTGAAAATACCCCTGACTTGTAAAATGACCAAAATACCCCTAATTTGTAAAATTACCAAATTACCCCTGATTTGTGAAATGACCAAAATACCCTTGATTTGTAAAATTACTGAAATACCCCCCGGATTACAAAATTACTAAAATACCCCCGAATTACAGAATTATCAAAATACCCCTGGATTGCAAAAATTACCAAAATACCCTTATTTCATGAAATCAACAAGGAACTCTATTTTGAAAATTACGAAAATACCCTTGTAGGATAAATTACAGAAATACCCCTGGGTAGTGAAATGACAAAAATACCCCTCCAAGATGAATGTAGGTTTGTGGATGTACTTGTATGCTAATGTCTGATGACTGAATGTGTGCGCTTCCTGGAATTAGAAGGTAAACTTGAGACTGAAACTGTAGATAGGTTCGAATTTGAAAAAAAACTACCTCTAAAATTACTATTCATAAGACTGTTCGTGGTTAATCAGTGAAAGAAATTAATAATTCATAAAATTTCTAATTCCGATAATACGAGAATCAACGATGAGCGCTAGAAGAGGAAGAAGAGGCCGCGGCCGAGGTCGTGGAAGTGTTAGGACTGATGTGCTGACTCAGCTAGTTAGGGAGGTACTGAAGGAGGTTAAAGAAATCAGTGAAACACTTCGGGTTGGGTGCATGGACTATAAGAAAAAAAGAGATCGTAGTTTTCTAGGGTTGCAGTCTCGTTCTGTGAAGCATGTTAAGGTACGTCCAAACTTCCGGATTTGTAAATATTGCAGAAGGCGTCATCCGAGTGAATGTTGGAGGAAGTCAGGAACGTGTTTAAGATGCGGGTTTGAGGAGCATAAGGCCCGGGATTGTTTAATCACTATTAAGTCAGGTATGTTTTGTGTGGATGTTATATTTTTGGGTATAGAAACTGTATGCGTGCAATGTTTATATATTATTAAATTAGAGTGCGCAGCGAAAGCATAGTGGTGAGACTTGGGTAGTACGATTAATAGTTAGTTGGAAATTTTGAGGACGAAATTTCTTTAAGGGGGTAGAACTGTAACATCCTGAATTTTTGGGCCTATGCGTTTAATGGGTGGATATGTTTAATGTGTTAGTTTAAGTGTTAGGGGTCCAAATTGGGCTCAGGCTTAGGCAGAGGCCTTGATTAAAATTATCTGTTTGGGCATTATAGGGTTTAAAAGGTAGTATCTATGTTTAAAATACCAAAGTGGGCTTGTGGCCCAATCTTAGGAGGTGACGCCACACAAAGGAGTAAGGGGCCCAAATTTAAGTTTCATGGAGCCCAATTCTTTTAATTTAAGTTAGCTAAATTTTGGGCACTAGGATTAGGTGGAATGGATGGCAACAAGGCTAAAATTTAGGGGTTTTAATGTTTAAAATATGTGGATAATAAGCAGATAAAGGCTATTATTTAGGAATTTATTTTATGTAGATAATAAGCAGATAAAGGCTAAAATTTAGGGATTTTAATGATTAAAATATGTGGATAATATGCTGATAAATGAGGGAGGAGTTAAAGATAATTAAGTCTCTTTTAGATGAGCTAGTAGATTAAGAAAAAGGAGAAAAGATAGGATTTATCTGCAAGGTTAGGTAAGTGCCGAAATTTCTATAAATAGGGGAAATATTTCTTCAATTTCGGCATTTGGGTTTTTCTCTCATTCTTTTCTCTTCTTCCCTGAGTAAAAGCCGAAAACTCCTAAAGTTCCATCTTCCTCTTCATTCTCTGCAAAAGTCGAAATCTCTAAGCCAATTCCCTCATCTTCACTTTGATTCAAAAGCCGAAACTCTTTCCATTCTTTTTCTTCCTAGCCGAAATCTTCAAGTCTCTTCCTTGTTTTCTTTTCTTCTTCTCTTTTCCTGTCAAAAACCGAAACTCTTCACTCAAGTATTTTAAAAGCCAAAGACACATCAGCCTTCTCTTGTTCATACTTTTTCCGGGATTTTCCTAAAAGTCGAAATCCCTAGATCTCATCTCCTGTGATTGCCGAATTACTTCTGTGGTGCCTACTTGTGCCGAAATTTGAAGGGAACTTTAGTGGAGTCAATCGTATAGATCTCTGAGTTATATATCGGTAGCACTCGAATCATGTTACTTTCGAGATTTCAAGGTAAGAAGATCTATTAGTTTCAATGTGTAAATTCAGGATTTACTAACCCTTGGCCGAATATAGGAGAGGCCCTATTTTCACATCTTTTCGGCTTTTTGAGCAAAGTTGTAGATCGATCTAGCAATGGTATCGACAATAATCAGGTGTGTAACCTTTCTCACTGTTAGACTGTTTGCTAATATATATTCATATGTATAAATCTGCTATACTCTGCTAAATACCGAAATCCCGGCATAACAAGTGAAAACCCTTGAAGGGTAAAGGCTGATCAACAGGTTAGTGACTTCTGTCCTATTTCAGTGATTATTCATGTTAAAACGATATGCTTTGTATGACGATTTCATTGTATGCTTGGGGTTGGGAAATTGATGAAAAGAGGAAGTGATCTGTTTTGGTGGCTTTTGCCATTTCAGCCTGGTGACTCTGTCACAAACTCTGTTTCTGGTGGCTTTTGCCATTTCAGCCTGGTGACTTTGTCACAACTCTGACGATGAACAGCACGACTGCCATCAACAGCGTGTAGCGGTGTGAGTTGATTGTAGAAATCCCCTATGGTGTGAACGGCTGGTACGGGAGGCGTGTAGCGGATGGAAACTTAGGATTTGGGTTGGGCTTGAATAATTTTTTTGTTATATATATATATATTAAACTGCTATTCTGTTCTGTGGGGCTAAGGCCCAAATCTAATGGTTCATAAGGGTTGCACACTGAGTCTCGCGACTCAACCAATTTCTTAACATCTTTAGGTAGCACCTAGTGCA
The DNA here is from genome assembly GCA_005393395.2 of Gossypium australe. Classification (NCBI taxonomy): domain Eukaryota; kingdom Viridiplantae; phylum Streptophyta; class Magnoliopsida; order Malvales; family Malvaceae; genus Gossypium; species Gossypium australe. Next base: position 94,195,587 of record CM016620.1, on the reverse strand, counting down.
TCGGACTGGGCTGGAGAGGAGCGCAAGGTGGCCATGCAAAAGAACTCTTAGATTTAGCAAGAAGACTCCAGTTTATTATTTTATATTTTTATTTAATGGGTTTTAAATTTTATTAAGGCCATGGGCCACTAGACTATTATTTATGTTTTGGCTTTATGTTGGGCTTTTATTACTGGGCTTTTAAGTTTTATGTTTTAAATTAAGTTAAGACATGTATGAAATTATAGTTTTTGTTTAAAATTCACCAAGGTAATTTATAACTTTATATTTTATATGAATTAATGAATTATTAAGTTTTCGGTATAAATGTTTAAACCTAGTAGTTGTTTTCCAAAATGCGACATGTTTTGTAAAATCCCTTAAGTGACATACCAGATCCGGTTGTAGCGTTTGGGCTGAGTTTGGGGTGTTACAGGATCGACTTTAAAAATATGGAATGGAGTCGCCACCGATCCTATATTCAAGGTGTGATCGGGTCACCTTGAGATGGATTTAATAAAACATTTTAGATTTAATAAAACAATAATTTTGGTCTACGAAATCTAAGAAAACAGGTTCGGAAGTCGGTTACGTGCGAGGAAGGATTAGCACCCTTGCAACGCCCAAAATTGGTACCAAATTGATTAATTGATGTCCTAATGTCAGAAATTTGAAACGATTTTAGAATACAATTCCGTTTTAAAAAAAAAATTAAATAAGTTGAACTGGATAGTGAGATTCTATTGTTCCGAAGGAATAAAATATCACATCTAGCACGATAGGATATGACGTTTCAAACCCTCGATGCCAAGATGCTCTCATGATTTCCAAAGTTCATGCGTTGAGATTTTTATAAGGATATTCAATTATTTGGACAAACGAAAAATCGAAACCCAGCACGATAGGGCACGATTCCTCGAGTTTCCAAACACGAAATATTGCCTTATTTTTAGAAAAACATGAACAAAATTTTAAAAGGATATTTGGTTATTTGGTCAAACGAAAAAAACCACAACCCAGCACGATAGGGCACGATTTCTCGAATTTCCAAACACTAAATATTGCCTCGTTTTGAAGAATTTTTAAATGAGCAATCTTAAAATCAACTTAGAAAATATTTATTCAGTTTGTTTGGATAAAAAAACATTTGAACGAGTAAGTTGGAAATCTCAATTACAATGCGATAATGAAGTATAGTAGCAAGCATGGAATAATAACACATGGCAATGATGTTATGAAAAACAAATAATTTCATGGAAGAACGCATTAAGATATACATAACAACAATGGTCTCACAACAACATCATGTAAAATGCTAGCGATAATATTCAAAATCTTATGAATAATAAAAACAATTCTAAAAGAAGTTCAAAGCCAATTGCAAACACACATAATACTACATAAATGATTTCAATATATATACAATTTGAAATTTAAATTCAGGATATACAAAATGATTTGAAAACGATACATAATATAAATAACCTATGTATATAATAATGTAGGGAGGTGTTGGACATAAATAAAACATAATTTAAAATAAGATCTTTAAAATAACAATTATATATTATATAGATTTAAAATGAAATATATATGTATAGATTTTAAAGGAAATACATACATAAAATTATATGAAATTAAGAACATATACATAAAGTAAGATAGTTTTAGTACAAATTATATATATATGTGTGTGTATAAATTAATAATATATAAAAGTATTTAAATTAGATGCTATAAAATTTGTAAAACAAGTTACCCATAAAAGAAGATTTTGAGATTAAATATTTACAAAATAAACTTAAGAATATACAATGGAAGTATAAAACCGATTAAAACACTGTAAAATAAATTTCAAAATAATTTATTAAGACAAATTATACAAAGTGAATAATAATCGAAGTTAATTTGCAAAGATTATAAAAATAGACTGAAAAATATTTAATTGAAAAAGAAATGAAATTAAAAGGCTGTTTTATAGAGAATTTGTTTAACAAAATCTAAGACTGAATTAAAAAACGCTCAAATAATCGGGGATTAAACTAGCAAATATTCCGGTAATCAAAACGTAGCACACAGACTGGACTAAATTAAAAGTGTGCATGAATTACAGAGACTAATTAAAAATACAAAGAAAATGTACATGGGGTCTAATCAAATAACAGCGCAGAAAAGAGGGACTAAACGCGCAATTTATCCATCACCACAGAAACATGCTGATCCTATGGATATCGGGTCGGGTCAAATCGGGTCGTCCAATACGACATCGTTTTGAGGCCACTGCAGAAGGCCTCAAACGGTGTCGTTTCTTTCCCCTTATAAATACAACAGTTTCTTCTTTAAAACCAGACATTCCTTTAAAAAAAAAAACAAATCCTAGCCCATTTTGCTTCCTCTCTCAGCCGTAGAAAGAAAACGCCGTCCCACCACTAAATCCATGACAATCGGCCGATTAGTGGCCAGCTCAGGCCATTTGAATGGTCCCTTTAAAGCCAGACCCGAATATTTCAATATTTCCGATTTCGACGGCCTCCTTTACTTCGATTTCAACGAAGAATGCCAGACCGTCTGTTCGTCTTACAAAGGTAAAACCTTTCTTTTTAATATACATATGAACACACAAAAAAAAAATGCACCAAGGTAAAGAAAAGAAAACACGAAAACGAAAGATTTTTTAAAAGATCACCTTTTGATCTTTTCTTTTGTATTCTGTCTGTGTTCGTAAAAAAAAATTACATTCCTTGGCCTTAGTTTATATAGCCGAAAGAAAGAAAAAAATGAAAAATACAATGCTATTTTCTATTTCTCTGTATTTGCTGTTGCTTTGTTCTCTTGCGCAGGTAAGGAGGGGACGTGGCTAGGGTGCGGAGGCCTTACGACGCTGATGCGCTGGAGGCAGTACGGAGGTGCGCTGGTGAAAGCTTGCGTGTGGCGTACGCGTGGTGACGTGCGTGGAGGCACGCACGCGGCGCAAAACCCCCTGGAGCCCTAGGGTTTCTACTTGCGGAAAATGTTTGGGCCATTCGGGCCGTGTAATTGGGTCTGTAATTGGGCTGGGTTATACATTGGGTATTTGGGTAGTGGTTTGAGGTTTGGGCTACTGTAATTTTATTATTGGGCTTGTAATACTGGATTGTTAATGAACTGTTAAAAAAATGGATTTATATTATTATTATTTTTTGGTTTTATTTGGTTTTGGTTTCAAACGGGCCAGGCAAAATGGGCCTATTACATTTAGCATTCGATGCTCTTTGGTGCGGCGTAATTACTTGTGTATCCGAGTTTACTTACTAGATAGAGTTCATTAGGCTAAATGATTAATGCAAAAGAGAAATGACAAAGAAATGTTACAAGTTTGATGTTCAAAAAGGAGATTTTATGTTTTGGTATCACAAATAGAATTGAATTGTGAATTCTATGTGAATCAAGTTGAAAAATCAGGTTTGAAAAATACAACGAAAAATATGTTTTAGGGAAAATAAAAGTTTTAAAAATTCTCTAAAACAAGAACTTCGTTGTGTTATCTAAAGTAATAAATACTTAACCAAAATCATACATTTTGATTCGTATAGGATGAATGTTTCAATCGAGTAGTCTTCTTCGCTATCCTCAAACTCACATTTGTTGAGTGTGGTCTCACTTTGAATCAGAAAATTTTCTACAAAATTACTAGTGGAGTAATTTCGTAATTTCTCTAAACTTCTGGGCCAAGTTGTAAATAAGGAAAAATATCTCTAGAATTTTTTTAAAATAAATTCTTTAGAGAATTTTCTCTCTGCAACTTTTTTTTGAATTCAAGTGCGTGAAAAATAATGACCCAAGACTCTTTTTATATAGGAAGAGTTTAGAGAGTTCAACTATAATATTAAATTAATATAATGTTTATTAAGATAAATATTTAATTTAATATTAAGATAATCACTTTAATATTAAATTAATAAAATACTATCAAGATAAATATTAAAATAAATTTAATATCAAACTATTAAAATAATATTAATTTTGAAATAATTAATTTGAAATTAAATTATCGATAGAATCCCAATAGGAGTATGATTCCTCCATTGGGAAATCAAATATATCGAAAAATTAAGATAATTATAATTACAATTTAATTTATAAGTATTGGTTAAATAATTTTGTGGTAAAAAAAGTTGTGTTATTTTTTAAAAGTTGTGTTAATTTTATTGATGAAGAGTAGAGTAACTACTTGAATAAAATTCTAAGTATCTTAATTATCACTTAATTAATACTAAAAGTTATATACCAATTAAAATATGAGTTTAGCTTTATAAATATCATTGAGTAGATAAGCATATTTAATCAAGTAGCATCTAAGAAAAATTACCGGTAAAAAATAGAGAGTTTTATCATTAATAAGTTAAAGTTGTATAAAAAAGAATGAATAATTAAAATAATGGTTATTTGAAGAGGCAACATTGAATCATATTTAAACAACAATGACACCACAAAGTTTCATTGATGATGATGTAATATAATATTTTTTTAAATAAATTTCTATAAATTTATATGGTGTGAAGCAAACACTTTTGGAACCAATTATCTTTTAATTACTATTAATAAATGTGTTTATTGATTTAGTTTAAATATATATACTCTTTATCTTGAACTATTATTAAAATTGTTACATTTATTTTGCCTATTTTTTATTATTTTCAAATTAACATTGTAATTTACTTTATTATATAATTTCAAAATCTTATATTATTTAAAAATTAAGAGAAATTATCAATGATAGGTGACAATAATTAAAAATGTATTATTTAAATGCTAATTAAAAATTAAACGCGTAAAATTACATCATGTAACATTAAAAATAGTTTAAATAAATACATGAAAAAAATAGTAAAATAATAATTAGATATTGTTTCATTTTGAAATATAATATTGGTTTTTTTATTAAAATATACGAAAAATTAATAATTACAAAAATAGATTGAGAAAAGATAATTATGAAAATAAGTTGTTTTGAACAAGAAAAAGTGGTGTCACCAATATATTAAACGAGAACACCTATAAAAATAGTATTTCAATAAAATAATAAATAAGTAATAGTTACAATTATAATATTATATTTTATAGGTTTCATAATTTAATTTTATTTCACAAAAAAAAAAAACAGCTGAGTTGTTTTATTTTTATAATTTTAATTTTTTGAATATTTAGAATAATGACCTAGTTGATAATGTGTAAGTGTTGAGGGCAAAATGTATTGAATTTTTGAGAAATAGAATCAACATGATTGAATGTGTAAAATATTAAACGCTAAATTTGTTATTATACGAATCAAAAGAGTGCCACATCAATATTCTATTTAGTGACCAAATACATTTTAATGATGGAAAAAAATGATTGAGTCATATTATTTTCATAATTTTATAATATTTTATAATTATAAAATTTTGAATATTTAGAATAATGACCAACTTGATACATTTTGGGTAAAGTTAACATAAAAGCATAAGGGTAAATTATTTAAATAATTACTCAAGTTTTTTAATGAATTCTTGTTTTAGTGATCAAATTTTTTTGGTTAATTTTGTTACTCTCGTTAAATGAATTTTTACTTCTGGTCACTTCGCCATTAAAATTTATTTAATCACAAAAAAGAATGTTGATGTAGCTTTTTTTTGATTGGTATAATAATAAATTTAACTCCTAATATTTTACATATTCTATTAAGTTAATTTTATTTCTAAAATATTTAATATATTTTTCCCTTAATGTTTACCCATGATCAATTCGGCCATTATTCTAATTATTAAAGATTTAAAATTATAAAAATCTTTTAAAAAAATAAAATTATAAAAATAAAATAACTCAATATTTTTATGAAAATTAAACTAAATTATAACACACAAAAATTTAAAAAAAATTTTAAAAAAGTGAAAGGGTGATTTTAAAGGGGACCTCCCTTTTAAATTAAATATGATATTATTAAAATATTATTTTTATATGTGGTGTCATCTAATATGTTGATGGCATTGTTTTTTACTCTTTAATTTATGTTTTTAAAATCAAATTGATAGTGGAATCAGTTGTCTGTCTAATCGGTTTGATTAAAAATAATAAAAATAATAAAGTCGAGTTCAATTAGTTCTTAAATTAATTGACTCAAAATCTTTTTTTAAACTAATACCCCAATTAATTATTGATTTAATCAGTTTAATTAATCAATCCGATTCAAATAACTAGAACAGATTTGCAATTATTTTTCCGCACCACTTTTCGTAATTTATTTTCTTATTATTTTAATAAAAAACCCTACAATATTCACTCTTCTTCTTGGCTAAAATAAATAAATGGAGGGAATAATAAATTTTCAGTTACTTTGGGCAGTGCAACCAAAAAATTCTGAAAATAAATCTATCCCTGCTCAATCCTAGCTCATCAATCCATACCCCGTAATTATCTCCAATAAAATTTCGACACGTCTCTATACTCTCGTGAAAACTCCTTATGGTTCTTTTGGGACCGTCGATTGGAATTCCTAATCCAATCGTTATTAAAACTCCACACCAGCAATCCGCGTGTCTCTGAATTATCCAATCAAACTCCTCGTTTTCATACTATAAATATTAAACCCCTATTTCCACCACCAATTAACTTCTAAGACCAGTCACTCACCGAACTTCCGATTTGCTTTTTGAAACGCAAGAGAAAAACGAAATCTCAATGGCGCCGAAAGCCGAGAAGAAGCCCGCTGAGAAGAAGCCTGCCGAGAAGCCAACGGAGGAGAAAAAGTCCACCGTCGGCGAGAAAGCCCCAGCGGAGAAGAAGCCAAAGGCCGGCAAGAAGCTTCCCAAGGAAGGTCCAGGTGCCGGAGATAAGAAGAAGAAGAAAGCCAAGAAGAGTGTTGAGACCTACAAGATCTACATCTTCAAGGTCCTGAAGCAAGTCCATCCAGATATCGGTATCTCAAGCAAAGCTATGGGAATCATGAACAGTTTCATCAACGACATCTTCGAGAAGCTGGCTCAAGAATCTTCAAGACTGGCAAGGTACAACAAGAAGCCCACCATCACTTCCAGGGAAATCCAGACCGCTGTTAGACTTGTTCTTCCTGGAGAACTTGCCAAACACGCCGTTTCTGAAGGCACCAAAGCCGTGACCAAATTTACTAGTTCTTGAATTTGATGGAATTTGGGAATTTAGGGTTAGAGTTTTCCCCTCCATTTTGTCAGTGTAGTTTTGATGACTGTAAGTACTTGTGTCACTTATGGATTTGAAAAGGAGGATCCTTTTTCTTTTTGGATATATAAAATTGCTCATGTTTGCCTATATTTCGACTGTCCTTATCAAGGATGTTGATAAATAACCACAGCACCATAAATATAATTAAATGAGTATGCAAAAGAATTAATGATTATTACAGTTGCTTAAAAGTGGGCTGCCTTGTATTTGCTTTTAAACCACGAATATGCCAGTCAGTGCTCGGTTATGATTAAAAACCAGACTTCAGTGGCACCACTCCTAATTTCTCACTGCTTTTAAAAACTTAATATTTATTGTTAAAGTTGCATTTATTTCATTTTGTTATGGGGAGTTTGGCATCGTGTCTAAACCGGTAATCCCAAATTCTGAGTCAGTCAGTCAGCGCCCTCCACCCCTGAGGGCAAACCAAAGTCTTACGACGCCGTATTGACATTGGGTGACAACAAATTTGTTGATACATTGCTATGATGCCTCCCTTAATTTCGTCTTAAAAACTGTAACAGCAAAAATAATTCCTCCATCATTGACCAAAAAAACGGAGAGTTTTAACATCTCTTACATTCATAACAACATTTGTGTGGGAAAAAGTGATGATCTGGTGGCCTCAATTACTCCGTGCTCTAACCTGGACGGTTGTGTTGACTTTAATGGTAAGCATAGCATCGTTCGTACCAGAGATGGCCTTCGTATCTGCAGTATCCCCATCATCATCCTTCTCGCGCTCCTGCAACAGTGAAGGATTTGTTAGGATTCCTTTGGACTTCCCCAGGGAGAAACTGTGTTTGCCTGCTCATACGGTGAAGAGGTCTAAGATCGATTTCTTTGTGCCCACCATCTTTGCTGCTCTTGTTGTTGCTGCTTCTGCTTGTGTTGTTCGATCTCTGGGCTTATGGGGGACTGAAACTGGTTAAGTTATGTCTCTGTATGTATGCATGATGATTGTTTTACAGTTTTCTTTCTTTTTAAATCATGATTCCTGAAGATTATCCAAATTCATGTAGTTAATAAAAGATCATGTTTTCTGTTCGCTGGCTCATGTTTGCTTTCATCTACTGCATCTTTGTCAAAACTTACCCTCAACTTATTTCAACATCACCTTCATTATCTGTCTGAATACGAACTTAATCGACTTCAAATTCAAATAACTTAACTACATACCAAATTGAGCTCAAATTTAAAATTAAATATTTAATTTTCACCAAAAAAAGATGTTTAGTCAAACTCGAATTTATCAATATTTGAATTCGACACTACTTGTCTACTCATAATATAAAGGTTATAGATATCTCTGCAGTGTCTCGCATCTTCCGCCAAAACATTGTTTGTTACCCATGGTCTGTATGTTTTTTTCTTTAATAAAGCTGGATGCTGCTTCAACTTGGTAATTTACCAATAAATTTATATTACTTGAACAAGTTATATTTTTCTCTAACACCATTATTAAGATTTGTTTGTTTAATTACAAGACTTTTTAAAAGCAAATCGATGTATCCGACAAGGAAAGAAATTGTCAAGTAAATATGCTAAAAAATATGGTGGTTTAGTTTCAAGTGTTTGTATTTTCTTATAAAAATAAAAAAAATCTTAAAATATTATAATTTATTTTCTAAAACAATAACATTTTAATTATTATTTAACTGAGATTGTGTTTGATTGATTCATAACATCATCTCAATTAGAGTCAGAATATACATATGAGGAGGGATTCATTTACATCGGTATAAAACTACAACTTACAACTTAAGTAGTTTTACACCATTATGTAACTTTTTCATGCGATCCAATCGTTGAATTTATCAATATATTTGTACTTTTCATGCATGTAAAATTTTAAATTGATCTGATATCTTTATCATATCGATTTAAAATTTTGTATATATTTATATCATTATTGAGTAATATTTTTCTCGTGTCACATTGAGAGGAATGTTAGGAGTATTTATACATGCTCCTACCGTTACTGTTATAGCTCATAACTGGGCCCACTATTTTGTCTCGGCCCTAGGGCCTCCGGTACTGACATTTCCTGCCTCTGGTGTTGATATTCTCTGCACGCCCCCTGGCTTTCTGGACACGTGTCTACGTAGCACGCGGTCCTTTCTAATCCTGGGGCTGACATTCTCATCGAGCTCCGTACCCATTGGTCACAAGTTTAGATTACTTGTAGGGCTCGCGATCCTTTCTGCAAACACAGTTTGCGACCCCATCTTGCTAGGTGTGCCCGCGAACTCTTCTTGCAAGCTATCTTGGCAAATACGCCTTTTCTGAGTCGGGTCCATCCGGGTCAAGGGTTGGAGACTCGAATCCTTTTAGGACATTTGGGTTGGCGATTACGAGTCACGTGTCTTCATCGATTGCGATCAGCGAGCTCGCCTAAATAACAGGTGGCAAGCTTGCCACAGGGGAAGAGTGAACCTGAGTGACCGCAGTAACAAGATTAGCAAAGTCTGCCCTTCTCTTTTAGCAATGCTTCAACTAAGCACTACTTTCCTCCTCCTTGCTGAGAAAGTTGACGCGCACAGCACCAGCAGAGGTTTTACGCTTCTTGCGGCCACCGTTTATCAATGCATCGATATCCATGGCCTCATTGAGCTTACGCGAGATGCTGTCAGTCTCACTTGAATTATCTTCGCAACCCTGATTGCTTCTTGCACCAACAACAACCCTATGACTAGTAGGAGCAGTTAACAAGTTAGCACTTCCCCTACCTCAGTCCCATTGTATGAATTCAGGAATAGCAAAATGACGGAGCTTCATCTTGCAATAATGGTAGAAAAAGTACGCAGGCTCCTCCTCATGTCCCAACAATATCCAGCCTAACTAATCACATGAGTTATGAGGCCAAGTAGCCCCCGCAAGCAGCCCACCAACTGACTAAGTGACTGCCTCATTATCGCTTATCCTCCAACCATTAGAGCTAAGATCCTCTAGACAGAACTTGAAAACGTTCCTAGTAGTGAGAATAGTCTCCAAGGCTAGCACGCGACCAACACGAAGCCTTTGAAACTGCGTGGCAGATTCGTTTGTGGGGAAGCTTATCTGGAACGCATGCATGTCCTCGTTTGTCGAAGACCATTTGGTGGGGAACTCGAAGTCCTCGCCAAGAATACTGCGAACTCGGATGTACTTCCCTCGCTTTAGGTGCAGGTTCTTGCAATAATTTCGAATGATTGTTCGTACCTTCCTGCGATGAGAAAAATAATAGAACCTCGCAGATTTCCCTACATCGCTGTGCTTCAACTTGTATAGGTGTTAGAAAATGGTGAGCATCAACACCTCGCCTTGCTGGCAACTGTCGAGAAAATAGGCCACAGCTAGCCACCTGAAGAAGCCAGAAAGTTAGCCAAGAGCGAGGTGGTAGTCATTCAAGAGGCTGCACAAGAAAGGGTGCAGGGGCAGATAAAACCCAACCTCTAAAGCATACAACGTGTAACACTCCTAACCCATATCTATCGCCGAAACAGGGTTATAGAGCATTACCAGAATAAACAGATCAAATACATACATTTCATAATATTTAACATTCATGTCAGATATTATTTATAAATTCCCTTATATGAGCCATTGAGGCCCAAAACATACATTGGAAACAAATTGAGACTAAACCGGGTACTTAGGGAATTTTTCGCGAAATTTCAAAATCTTTCCAAGGTGCAGGGGACACACGTCCGTGTGGTCAGGCAGTGTGGCTCACACGGCCAATAGACACACCCGTGTTTCAGGCCGTGTGGGCATTCAAAATGGGGCACACTGCCGTGTTCCAGCTCGTGTTCGTACTCGTGTAACTTTCTGACTTGGGTCACACGGCCAAGTTACACGCCTGTGTGCTAGGCCGTATGTAGTTGCAGGGGTCACACGGCCAAGCCACACGCCCGTGTGCTAGGCCTTGTAATCAATTCTAAGCATTCTGTTTTGAAATTTTAAAGATGTAGGGGACACACGGCCAAAACACACGCCCATGTGCTAGGCCGTGTGTCACACACGGCTGAGACACACACCCATGTCTCTGCCCGTGTGGACGAAATAGGCTATTTTCAAGCCTCATTTCTCACCCAAATTCTGTCATCACTCTAACTCAACCAATTTACATATCAACACTTTAAATCAATACATTCAATTTAAGCTAGGATCATATTTTAATCATGTAATATTTTCATTTTTATTCTTGTATCCAAACTTACCTATTTGATCAAATATTCATATTCAAAATCCATCCTCACTTTAACTTCAATCATTTTACCATACGCATTAAATAGATAAAGAAACACATATATACATATCAAAATATATCAATCACAAGCTATTTCAAATGGCTAGTTACAACCAAACATTTATATGCCAACATTGGTTAATTAACCTATACATGCCATTATAACCAAAATGAGTTTACTATTTATACCAAAATGAGCCAAGAGTTAGTGTGATGATGCTCCGACCAACTTCCAACCTTTACGAGCTTTCAAATACTATAAAACAGAGAAAATAAAATAGAGTAAGCATATAATGCTTAGTAAGTTCGTATAACGAGAAATTAACTTACCATTCAATTACAATTAAGGTAAATATTCAAAGCATACTCAAACAATTTGCCTAAACACATATAACCTCAAGAAACATCTTAGTCATGTACTTCATATGAATATCATGAAACAAGGATCAACTCATCATATAAAAATTTCCATATATATATATATGCTTTCCACATCAAATATTTATATAACATATACATTTCCATAATAATTCATCTCAAGTTCAGATTATCTCATACCAGAACTTTGTCCGTTGAATTTACTTGAAATATCGATGGATATACAGGTAGTACACTCGAAGTGTACAAAATTGTAATCTGTCAATTTATATTCAGGAATGCTCATACGAGCACATAAACGGGAAGCTCTCTCTCGAGCCATATAACGGGAAGCTCATGTGAGCCATGTAACAGGAAGCTTATCCGAGCTGTATAACGGGAAGCTCATAAGAGCCATAACCAGGAAGCTCATGTGAGCCAATAACGGGTAGCTCCGAAGAGCCATTAATCGAGAAGCTCCAGATGGCCATATATCGGTGAGTTCAAGCAAGCCAATATCGAGAAGCTCTGGAGAGTCATATAATGGGACGCTTATAAGAACTGTGGTGTGCCCACAACACATGCAGGATCACGACTGATCGGGATGCTCCGAAGAGCTATTAACGGGAAGCTCGAGAGAGCCAAATATCGGGATGCTCATGAGAGCTTATAACGGGACTCTCTTTCGAGCTGTGGTGTGTCCGCAACATATGCAGGACCACAACCAATTCGGAAACCCTGTATCCATCGAATCTTATTTATCCAAACGGGACTTATTACTTATCGGGTATTATCGGATATGTGATCCATTCTTATACATGAAAATTTTATATATTTCACATACATAACATTCAATTCAAGTATAAAAATATATAATTTAATTACACGAACTTACCTAAATAGTTGTTCTTGTACGCAAAATCTACTAATCCAACATTTTTTCTTTTCCATGATCTAACTCTGTTTTTGATCTATTCAGATCTATACGAATGAATTTAAAATCAATTCAATACAATTCATATTCAATTCAGTCCAATTCATATCTTAGGCAAAATCACCATTTTGCCCCTATACTTTTATTTAATTATGATTTTGTCCCTAGGCTCGAAAAATAAAATTCATGCAATTTAATCCTTATTCCAAACCTAACCGATTTTTACATATTATAATAACATTCCATATATTTCATAAAAATCAGAATTTCTCCATAAATTTCACATCTTTTCAATTTAGTCCCTAAATTATAATTTCATCAAAATTTTCTTTACAAAAGTTGTTTATCTATCAACAACCTTTCATTTTCTACCACAAAACTTCATAATTAATGCAAATTCATCCATGGAAAAACCCTATTACATTGATAGCTTTGCAAATTAATCCCGAATATAGCTAGATTAAACTATTACGATCCAGGAAATATAAAAATAATTAAAAACGGGACTTGAATACTCACTTAATTGAACCAAATAAGCTTGCTATCTTCAAATTCTTCTAACTAGGGTTTTCATGTAAAAAAATTTGGGAAAGATGATAATATGATGATATTTTCATTATTTTATTACTTATCATCTTTAATTATTTTTACTTTCCAATTTAGTCTTTTTCTTAATTTAATTTTCCCTGGATGAATCATCATACTTATCTACCAACTTCTCTTAATGGTCTATTTACCATATAAGGACCTCTAATTTTGAATTCCATAGCTATTTGATACTTTTAGCTACTAGAACTCAACTTTTGCATTTTATGTAATTTGGTCCTTTCCCTCTAATTAGACATGAAATCTGTAAAATTTCTCTACGAAACTTTCATACGATATTTCAATTATAATGCAGATCATAAAATAATATTAAAATAATTTTTTCTTCTGGACTCGAATTTGTGGTCCCGAAACCACTATTCCAGTTTCACTAAAAATGGGCTGTTACATAGCGGTAGAAAGAAACTATCATCTGTTGTCTCGCATACTTGATGCGATCCCACAAGAATAGAGAACTCGTAGGCAAAGTGAGAGAGTTTTATTCCCCGCACGGTCAAAGCCCGTTTCATTTCCTCTGGTGTAATGGTACAGACATAGGGTTTTTTCGTCACGAGAATCGGAATCGGTCGAGATGGCCGGACCTAGATTATTTGATTGTGGGCTCTTCTCATCCTCGATATGGTTTGAATAAAAGGACAACAAAAATGGAAACTAGAAAGTAGGAAGAATTCACAAAAAATTACCTTGATTTTCACTTGCAGAAAATGCCAAACAGTGAAGAACCCAAACCCTTGGAAACCCCTCATTTTAATGAGGATTTCCTCAAACGGTTTGGATGACCAACGAGAACCAACGACCCAAATGCGAGTAGGCAGAAAACGATTTATCTCTCAACGGTCAGATGCGCGCATCCAATACCCGGCCTCACACGTGACAAAGTAGCTATTACACACCATAGCCCGCAGCGTGCCCAACAAGTTGCATTCAAGTTTGACATGATAGACCTAAGGCCCACAACTTTATAGCACCCCTTAGGCCCATTAAGAGGGGGACTGGATTGTTATATATTTGTAACTGCGAACCTAAATGTCCTAAAAAGATTCGGGTGTCCGACCCTTGACTTAGATGAACCTAACTCGGAAGAGGGGCGTTCTCCAAGATAGCTCGCAAGAAGAGTTCGCAGGCACACCTCGCAGGATAGGTCGTGAACTGTGTTAGTAGAAAGGATCGCGAGCTCTACAAGTAATCCAGACTCATAACCAACAGGTACGGAGCTTACAGAAGATGTCAGCCCCAGGACAAAAAAGGACCACGTGCTATGTTGACATGCGTCCAGCAAGCCGGGGGTGCGTAGAGAATGTCAACGCCAAAGGCAAAGAATGTTAGTACCAAAGGCTCCAAAGCTGAGACAAAATAGTGGGCCCAGTTATGAGTTGTAATGGTAACAGTAAGAGCATGGATAAATACCCCAACATTCCTCTCAATGGGACATGAGAAAAATATTACTCAACATATATATATTTAACATGCATAAACTACATGAATAGAGCATTTAATATAATAATTGTATTGTTAAAATATTAATTATGTAAAAAGTTAACGAAAGAATGTAAAACCACTCAAGTTTTAAACCGGTGTAAGTGAATTATTCCCCATATATATATAAACAATAGTACGACATTTGAATTGAATGCATACTGAGTAATTATTTTTGGTAAATTATACAAATAGTCACTTAATTATTAGTGTGTTTATGCTTTGGTAATTTAGGTTTAATTTTATTATTATTTTAGTCTCTAACATTATTGAAATTTAATATTTTGGTCACTTCCCCGATATTCTTTATTGGCATAATAACAAGTTTAGCACTTAATGTTTATGATTCTATCAATTTTGTCCTAATTCTAAAAAAAAATTGCCCTTAACTTTACACATTCTATCAATTTAGTCTTGATTATTAAAAATTAAAAAAAAAACTGAAACCTAAAAAAGCATTTAAAAATTTATTTTTCGATAAAAATACATGCAAAAATATAAAAAAATATATAAATGAATGGATATCTATTTTTCTCATTTTCTAAATGCTAGATGTATAATAAATAAATTATTATTTATAAAATAAAATTAAAAATGAAATGTTTGAATGTAACTTAAATTTTATTTGGGGGGTTTTAAAAAAATATTTTATTTATAAAATTATTATTTTAACAAATAAAATTCTAAAGAGAAGGCACAAGAAGCCAACGAAATGGGTTACGATTGTTGTGTACAAGTTATTCACTAGTCCTAAGTGCTACTCATTTACGTTTCATAATAGGAAATGCATCGTTTTGCACTTTCACATATATAAGCTTATATAAAAATATCAAATTAGAGTAAACTGAATTTTACAAGCATTATTACTAATGTAGGAGTACGTGGGTTTAAGTATGTCAAAGCGTATTATCTTCTTATTTATAGATCAGGGAGAGATTATAAATATGATCTAAACTTATAATGAGATTATTAAAAGAATATCAAATTGAAAATTCTATAGCAATGAACAGTCGAAAGGTTATTCCTTTTTTCGTACTTGTCCTTTACAGACAGTTTTTTGTTTTTCTATTTTTATTTTTATCATTTTACGTTTCAGGAAAAAATGGTTGAATTTTAGTTTTAAATTTTTTATTATATTTAAATTTTTAATATAATTTGATCTTTATATTTTTTATAATGTGATTATTTAGTCTAAAAAATTAATATTATTAACTTTTCGATTAAAATATTATAGTGATTATATAAAAATTGAATGACGAAAGAGTCTAGATTGACATGTATGTAAATTTTCATTTTTTTAGGTTTGCATTGCTTTTTTTTTTTTAATATTATAAGGCATGGTCAAATTTCAAATTTGACTTCTAGACTATGCTTAAACTTAAATTTTTACTTAATTTGGTCTCTCTATTTTTATAATTTCATTAGTTAGTTTAAATAGTTAATATTTTTAACTATTTCAATATAAAAGATGATGTCAAATTTTTTTTAAGAACACTATTCCATTAGATTTTTTTTATCATGGCAAGTTCGATTAAATGCTTTTTTTTTTTTAAAATCCTAATCAATATTTTCAATGTTATTGTTATTGTTATATAACTATCAAGTGAATATATGTATATTTTTTAAATTTCAAAATGTCACACCAGAGAATTTAATAGATGAATTTTAACAATGGTAACAATTGGACTTGAATTTTTAAATATGAAAAGTAGAGGGATTAAATTCCTGAAAATAAAAACATGAGACTAAATTCTAAAAATACGAAATATATAAAAACTTAAAACATATTTTAATATCTAATTATTTATTTGTAATTTGACACAAATAAATAATTAACCTAATGCAAAGTGTAACAACACAAACTATACAAATAAATTTAATTTATGGGGCGAAAAGAAAAATAAATTTATTTTGGGAACATAAAAAATTAACAAACTCATTTATGCTGTTATGTAGTTAATAAACTAAATGATTTTCAAGCAAAAATGTAAAAAAAAAGCTCCAAGTATCAAAGTCTATATAGACTTCAGAGTTGCAAAATAATGTGGCGTCGCCCGGACTCGAACCGGAGACCTTCAGTGTGTTAGACTGACGTGATAACCAACTACACCACGACACCTTTCTGTCAATGGCTTTATATCTATTTTATAAAAATTAAACGTACGTTAGCCTTTATATTTATCCAATGAAATTATTTATTTCATTTCTTCTCTTTGGCGAAAACCCTCTCTCTCCTCCTCAGAGCTCCCTTTTTCCTTTTCCCTCTTTCGAGTCCGTGCTTTTTTCTAGGGTTTGTTCTTTGATCTAACTAAAGCAGATTATTAAGAAAATGTCAAGTGCTTTAGAGATGTCGCTAGACGATCTCATCAAGCGCAGCCGTAAGTCTGGATCCGGAAATTCCCGGGGTCGAGGCCGTGGATCCACGGCGGGACCCGCGCGCCGCATTCCTAACCGCCGAGCGAACCGCTCCGCACCCTATACCGCTGCTAAGGTAAATAGCTAGGGCCTCATTCCTGATTGTAACTTTTTTATAACTGTTTTTCCCCGTTTTATTCGATTTTTGTTTACTAAGTTTGTTCTCTTCGTTCAGGCGCCGGAGACGACGTGGCAGCACGATATGTATTCGGATAAGGGAGCAGCGTTGCAAGGACAAGCAGGTCGGGCCTCCGCAATAGAAACTGGGACGAAGCTTTATATCTCTAATTTAGATTATGGTGTTTCCAATGACGACATCAAGGTATTTTTTTGAACATAAAAGTTTCCGCTTTTATCTCATTTAATTTTTATATTACATTTCATGTTCTGTTATTAATACAATGGTGACATTTATTTGAATTTTCCCCTTAAGGTCTTATTTAAAATTTCTTATTAATATAATGGTGATCAGTTCTCTATAAATTTACTCGTGATTCTTCAGTCTTAACTCTTCAAGAATTGTTTACATATTCATTATATTTGAGAGTAGTTGGGGCAAGAGAAGTCTAGCCATGCTTAGAGATACTTCTAAAATTTTCCCCTTGAGATGGTCTCCATAAACTTTGATTATTGATTCCTGAGTTTAGCTCTTGGATTTTTTTCTCTCTATTTTATTTTGTATTTTTCTGACGTTTTTGTGTTCATATATAGGAGTTATTTTCGGAGGTTGGTGACCTGAAAAGATATGGGATCCATTATGATAGAAGCGGGAGATCGAAGGTATCTAATCAAGTTTGGCATTAGCTGGTCCTTCCGATGAAATTCTTTGTATCCTGCTGTAGTTTAGAACCAAAAACTCTTTTTCTTAGGGAACGGCAGAAGTTGTCTTCTCGAGGCGAACAGATGCTATGGCTGCGGTCAAGAGATACAACAATGTTCAGCTTGATGGGAAGCCGATGAAAATCGAAATTGTGGGAACAAACATTGCTACTCCTACTGCACCTTCAGCTGCTAATGGCACCTTTGGAAGTTCAAATGGAGCCCTTAGAGGGTATGTTCTGTAATATATTGGGTTGATCCTTGTGCTGAAATTGTCTAACACTGCTTTAAGTCTCCATAAGAAATTTCAATTGGATCAATTCATGGTAGAAACTTCCCTTTGTTTTAGCCAGAAACAGAAATTTCTCCTTAATTATCAATTTATTTGAAGTTCTTAGGTTTGGTTTTCAAAAGTATAACTGGAGTAAATGACTAAATTGTGTTGCTTTGAGGGTCTTTTTTAAGGATTCATAAGCCACTCACTATGACTTATGTTCTGGTGAGCATCTTGCCTGAAATATGTACACCGAGATATTAGCAGTCACATCAAATTACCTCGTATATCTCTGATGTGTGTTTAATGGTGATTGTTACTTCTAGTTTGCTCTTGCAATGGTACTGTTCTTTAAATAATGTAGATGTATCATATCACGTCGCCACTTGCACTGGGTGTTTCTTTGTATAATGAATGCTTCTAATTAAAGGGTTGTGCAATTATATTTATTTTTTAAGTGCCTCCTAACTTCCCCTACAGAACAAATTGGTACCACACCAACCTTTTAATTAGTGACCTCTGAAATATTTGTGAAATATCATTTGTTTCTCTTATTAATAAACCTTTTTTGGTTACTGATTGACCCTACAAACTAATCCAATTATGTTATGGTTTGAAGTGGCCAAGGCAGGGGGGGAGGATTTGGTAGGCAACGTGGTGGTGCCGGAGGTCGTGGCTTTGGAAGAGGCCGTGGACAGGGAAAGGGCCGTGGAGAAAAGGTTTCTGCTGAAGATCTTGACGCTGATCTAGAGAAGTATCATTCTGAAGCAATGCAGACAAACTGAAGCATTTCCCATGTTCTATTGGTTGGTTTTAAGTATTTTCTACTATGGACATTTTGTGCTTGATCCTCGACTATTTTGTGTATCTCTACCAAAATCTTACTATTTAGAAGAACTAGTCTTGGAGAGAACTATTAGATTCTTGATTTATGGAGTTTGGGCTTTTACTGGTGATTGTTCCTTTGACTTGGGTATAAAGAATGTGGGTTAGTGGAAAGCTATCATTCTGTAATATGCAATGCTTTTGGTTCCATTGAAAATGATTCATCGCTCAAAATTGGTACAAAAGCGGAAACTTTTTCTCTCGGTTTTCCATATGCAAAGGAAACTTTGGCTGCATGCTGTGGGAGGAATCTTGCTGTTGCCCAGAGCTGCATTGCCTTTTTAGTTGCTCCTGCATTGTGAAACCAGGGAGACTACTAGTGAGGTAGATTTCTTTAAGTTCTTTCTCCTATGAATTCGTTTTTTGCTGTTCTGAATTTTATCCTTTGTGTTATTGGTGATGCAATTGATTTTCCTACATAGTCTGTTATGGTGGTTAGGTTATTTCACTCTTGTTATATTATTGCGGAGGGGATATTCTTTCCCCAATATCTGTCATGGCTGTTGATGTGTCTTATTGTAGTCAGTTATTGTAGAATCTCTCTGCTTCAGTTCATCCTATTGATTTCTTGGTGGAGAAAAACTGTTGGAAGGCTTAGTACAATTGGCGTATAGGAGCTTGTTGTGAAGCCTGTTTTCAATTTGAAACGGTTATAGGGATCGGTTGACGTACAGTAAGATTCTGAGGTTTGCACTTTCTTCAGATTTGGTAGAAAGTGATTGAGGTCTCACCGTCTCAGCATATTCCTGCTTATCCTTTTGTGGCGTCAGCTGGTATTTGCATCACTGCTCTTATGCTCTTTGGTTGCTAAGGTGTTGGCTCAGGGCAATATGCTGCCCAACCCCCCAAAAGTGGTTTTTGAAGAAAATCTCTTGCTACTGGGTGTGGTTTGAACAAATCTTGAAAGGTGTTATAATCCATTAGTGTTAGGGCCTGAATATATTGTTTGGTCAAGAGCTAAGATTGAAGTGGTGGTAACTTGCTTGGTGTTTTATGTCATTCTATGAGCTTCTATGCTATTGCTTGCTGCAAATGGTATATAAATTCAACAACAAAGCATCCACTACTTCCCCTGATTCAAGTTTGGGAAAGTTAATATCAGGTAAGAGCAACCACAATATGCTATGATGTTTATTTTCTATAGTATCGGACTATTGGTTCTGCTTATGGTTGCTGTCTCCATATGAGTAAAATGCCTTTGAAGTTAGCTCTGATACTTTGGATCATGAGGTCGGTAACACTGATGTTTCTCTTATTTCCTATTTGTCTAGTTTTTCACGTATTATTAGTGACTGCTAACCATTTTAGTCTATATGGATCATGAGTTCTGACATCAATTTAAAAAAGCAAGTATTCCTATTTTATTTCTTTTTAGAGTTTTAAATTTCGGTTAATGAAAGTGAATGTTTGTTATCCATGCAAAGCAGCAGGTTCTTTCGATCTTGCTGGTCATCTGGCCTAATAGTAGATTCATCCATGCCAACCTCCGCCACGACTGGTTTGACACAGAGGCCACTCCAAGATACATGCATGCTTAATATTATTAAATTAGAAATAATGGGTGATAGCAATATAGATTCATTGGTAAAATACATCTAATAATCGTTTTATAGAACATAAAAATTTATATGCTTCAACAGCAGTGAGTATGGGTTGCTTCCTTGTGACCTAAAGATCATTCGTAAAAGTCACGGAAACCTTTCTCAATCCTGTTCATACACTCGTCCCCTTCCAGATGAACAGTTTTTCTGAATATCAAAACCTACGCTTTCTTTTTCTTTTACAAAGTATTCATCGGAAATACCTTGGAGAACCCTAGTTTGAGAAAGACCTTGAAATTGACAAATGAAAATTTTCCCAAATGTGAGTATGCCAATTGTTGCAAAGGTATGGTAAGAATAAACGAGATCTAAAATGTATACTAGCTGATCATGAACCAATAAATTTACCTGGTCAGCTGGTTCAATAACAAGTATATCAGCTGGACCAACATTGCTTTAAGAAGCTTCCGAGTTTTTGAACTACACGGAATAACACATCATAAAAAGAATATGCATGTATATGAATTGTTTTCCAAAATCAAAGAACTAACCCGAGTCATACAAAAATATGAACCTAGAAAGTAATAGGTAAATATCTTGCTGGGCCTTAATATATTTAAATTATACCGTGGGAGCAAGATTCGACTTGGTAGAAAAATTGCCCCCAAGCAAAATCAATACAAGGTCAAGATGTCTGACCTGTATAAGGATTTTATTTAACAACGTAGGCTCCAATGCACCCTCATCAATGAGGTACTTGTTCCGTATAAGAAGAAAAAATATGATTCTCCGAAAACGAATAATAATAATTATTATTATTCTTACAAAGATGAATTAGGAAGGGTGATATTTTTCTCACAAGTTTTACTTGAAAAAGAGACTGGAAGCGCCTTGTATTTTGATTGGATATCAATCCTGCATTTCATATAAGTACAAAATTAACTGAACATATGCGACTTTACCACAGCATCAGTAATGCCACTTTCTACAACGGCAATACTTTCATTCAACTTCAAAAGCGAATGGTATTTGGCATCTAACATAGTTCCCACTCACGAACGCTACGCAGTATCCAGAGTTATCAACCTTGATTATAGATAGTTCATATGAAAATTATATCAAATTTGAACTAAATGTTCTTATCTAAAGAACACTATCATGATGATATTAGTGCTGTTTCAAGCCTAAAATACTCGAAAGTGGTAGCTTATCAACAGCAAACTTACCTTTCATGTAATAAAAGGGCAATAATATGAGATGCAGGCTCCACGGTTGGACAATCAAATCAAGGATAGGCTTTCCACCCTCATGCAGCCTAACATGACAAGCAGCATGAACATCATAAAAGCACAATCGACAAGTAATATTATGCTTTACAGGAGCTATTATATCTTCTTCTCTGATCAGAATTATATTTGTTTTCAATTCCAATACAGAACAATATAATAAATACTTAAATTCTTACATAACTAGCAATTAAAAAGCAGCTGCGACTAAACTACAGTCAAATGGAAAAAAAGAAGAAGCTTAATCATTAACTAGTTTAAAGTAATTTTAACTCGATAAATGAAGATCTCTTAGTGAGGGGAGCTCCTTTGACATATCTTTTCTAACAATGGGAGAAGAAGTAGTAGTAAATGTCTCAAACTGAGATGACTAATGTTGATGGCTGTTGCATTATGTTTTACCAAAGGAGGAGACTTAGTGCAACAAATGGAAGCATATGGTCGATGGTTTTGCTCTGATTTAACAGGAGTTTTTGTTGTTTTGATGATATTGATCTAATGGTTATAATATTTGTTTTTTTTTCAGTTTGTTTATCATGTTCTATATCTCTTTGAATGTATATTTGAGATCTTGATTGAAAATGTGATGAACAAAGCATGAATATCGATAGGGGAAGTGTGTGTTGGAACATGATTCTACTTCTTAGAGAGACATATTCTAATTCAGTTCATATTAGACATGATTAGATTGAAGGCTAATAATTTGTTATAGGGTTTTTGTCAAAATACCAAATAGAGGAATTATTGGAAACTTTGACTACTTGTCCCATTTCCTGTACGAACATCAACTAGACTAATAGGTTTAAAGTAGTCAAAGATTGTGTTGATATAATTAACTTTTAAATGTTGCGTGTTTTAATCTTGTTATGCATCAAATGAAGAAGCATTTCATGCACAATCATCTGCTCGTGGAACTTAGAGAAAGAAGTAGAGAGTTTAATAGCGTTGAAGATGTCATCCTTATTTTTTAAGTGTATTTGAAACTCATGGAAAACTTTACATTAGAAATAATTGAAGAGATAAATTTAGATATTATATGAATATTTGAAGCGGCTAAAAAGCTCTTGTGTTATTATTTATTTATTGTTTTTGTTCAACACTCCTACTCCTATATAACTATTATTTGATTTAATCCATGACTTTTATTAAACTTAAGGGAAAGTGATTCGATACCTATACGGTTTTGTTTCCCTTTTTTAATTGTATGTTTAATGACATCGATGCCATTATGGTTAATAAGCAAAAGAGTTAAGCCTAAAAAAACGTTGCTAAAAGCCTGTTTTGCTGTAGTGCTACTACCTTTACTTTAGGGTATTAAATTAAAGGCTAAATGTTAAATAAGTTGTAGTAAAATAATTAAAAAAATTAATAAAGTTGTTCATAAAAACAACACCCATTTGAGTCATTTGAGTTATAATTTGCATTTGAATTCATTTCTCCGTCAAAGCAAGCCTTTGATGCTGCTACCTCCCTTTCATCAACTTGTACCAATAAAAAACTGTAATGATTTTTTTTATCAGCTTTTTTTTAATTGACTTAGAATTAAGTAAGTTGAAGTTTTGAAGAATAATCTTGAAAAATTGAAATAAAAATTCTATTAAGAAAGAAATAAAAAAATTACTCTAGTAAGAAAAACTCCCTCAGAGTATTTTATTAATAAAAAAATAAGTAAAATACATTTTTATGATCATCATTCATAAAATTGAATAATCAAAATATTTAAATCCCTTTGATTAGAAAAAGAATAAGAATAATGAAATGCATATTTCGATATACACAACCATGTTATTCGTCACATCACAAGTATTAGAATACATAAACAATTATGGATTTAAAAAATTTAATTGACAAGGAAAATATTTTAAGCTATCAAATAGGAGCTCTATATGAATATAAAAAAAATGAGCTTTATATTTAACAAACATGAATAGTTGTACGCAAATGCTAAAGAATAAAAAAAAAGATTAAAAACAAATTAAATCTCTTAAACTTGAAGAATCAAAACATCGAAATTCTTTTAACTAGAAAAAAGGTTTATCCCTATTTATAAAATGTATGTATTACAAAAGATAGTTCCAAATATATGTTAAAGTATCCTATTTATAAGTGTTTAAGTGACCTAGTTAAGGTTTCAACTCGTGCTTGGACGTCAAGAATCGAAACGACATAAATTGGGGCTTGGTGTGCATTCCATGTAGGGCTCTATGTCTTTTGTAGCCCCTTTCGTTTTGCTCATATTTTGCTTCTTCCTCACACTCTCATTTGCTCTCCATCTCACGCCTCAAGCTCATATTAACTTAATTAAAATCATAAAACACTAACTAATTACTAACTACTAAAATTATATAATGCAAACTAGCTTAATATAATACATTTTACTTAAAGAATTAATCAAAATTTAAGCGAAAACGACTTACAAATATATAAATGATGAGAACTTATCGTTAGCTATTTATAAGCATGTCTAAATCCTATTTAGAACCCTAAAGTAGTTATTAAATTTTTTAAGACTTAGTCAATTATCTTGTAAAGCAAGTAACATAAATCTCTTTACACCTAATCAAACTCTTATTATTTCTAAAATAATAAAAGAAATTGGAATAAATAAATCCAGAAAATATTACTTAATAAATATACTATTAGCTTCATACATAATCAAAATTAAGTCTTAAAATTAAACTTAATACAATTTAAAAACTAAGCCAAAGTCTAAAACTCGTCATTCACATTATAATATCGTGGCCAAAATATTTTGCTCATGTAATTTTTACTAAAACGACCATATCTTAAAATTTTGAAAATAAAATAAAGTAACTCAAAAGTGTATTTCAAAGTA
The DNA here is from genome assembly GCA_005393395.2 of Gossypium australe. Lineage (NCBI taxonomy): Eukaryota > Viridiplantae > Streptophyta > Magnoliopsida > Malvales > Malvaceae > Gossypium > Gossypium australe. The sequence continues at coordinate 94,170,733 of CM016620.1, read as the reverse complement.
GAAAAACAACTCTGTAATTTGTCAGAAGATATCTCAAACTAAAAATGTGTAGTATTAGTGTTTTGCATAATAATATCCATTTTTATCTAATGCACAGGCAATTGCTTAAAGGGTAGTTGCGGAGATGGTGTCAACTCTGGTGAAGAAGTTGGTTAAATGATTTAGTTTGGAGAAAAACAACAATAGAGGTCAAATTGATAAAAATATAAAAATTAAGGGTTAATTTTGTAATTATACTTAATTTTTAAATAGAGTTAACGGAAAAGGTTAATGTAGTCATTTTTTTTTATTTCAAGTTACATTTTAGTCATTATGTTTGAAATGTTAAGTTTTAATCACTTAAGTTAACATGTTGTAATATTTTAATAACTGAGTCATTAATTGTTGTTAACAGTGTAACAATAAGTTGACGTGGCACGTTAATCATCATTTCAAACAAAAAAAAAATAGTTAAATTATACAATTGGTCCCCATATTTTTTCGTTTTGAGCAGTTTAATTTTTTTCTTTTATGTTATTTTAACTTTTTTTCTTTTTTCTTTATTTTCCATTCTCTTCTACTTCTCCCTCTATTTTCCTTCCTTCTCCATCTCTTGTAACGTAATTTTTCTATGTTTTCTATTTTATAAAACTTTTTTTATGTTTATGAAAAAAGAAAAGGCAAAAGTTAAAACTAAAATAAAACTTGCTTCGCATATTCTCACCCCACAATTACAAACCCTCATCATCCATCATTGCTTTAACGAATCAATTTGGATCTCTCAATGACCTAGCCCACAAGCTTGCCTCACTTCGAAGACCTTGCCAGTCGTGACTTATGGCAGTCTACCCTCAACAAAGTTTCCCGAGCTTGTTCTCTTAACCTCCTTACCAACCCCCACGACCACCTTATCTATCTTACCTACAATATTCTTGCCCTCTCAAAACTACGTTGTTTCATGGATTTTTCAAACAAGCTCTACATTCTCAATTTTAGCCAAATCAGTTTGGTTCCATGCTCATTTTCTCTCTTCAGTTCATCCATGCTCGGCTTCCAATCAAACTTGTTTGGGAATATCCAAGAAGGTTTAGATCAATTTTATCGTTTGATTAATTTTATTCGTCAGAAAATAAAAGAAAAGGAAATGAATAATCTACATGATTCTGTAAAAGTTTCGAAACAAAAAAAAATTGTTTTGAATATAAAGAATTCAATTTATGTTTAGATTTGATTAATGATATGATTTTTTATATTGATTAGTTAGATCCAATTTTAGTTTCAAAATTAGGTTATATTCAAATCGAGATTTGATTAAGAATGATTGATATTTGGTTTTCAATGAAATTCAATTTAGGAATTATGTGAAAGAAACAAAGACTTGATTTATTTGGTGGGCAAAGATTATATTTCTGCAATGAAGAATCTGAGAAGAGAGAAAAATAAAAGGGAAGAAGAAAAGGAAAATAAAGAAGTAAAAAAAAAATTATATTGTTAAAAAAATAAAAGTATAAGGATTAATTTTGACATATGTAAAACATTAAAAAAAACTACGTTAAAAGAAATGGAGAAGAAGAAGAGAATAGAAAAAAAAAAAAAGAGGAAAGTTCAAAGAACATAAAAGAAAAAAAAATAATATAGGGATCAATTGTATAATTTAACCTAAAATTTTCATTTGAAATGATAATTTAACGTGTCACTTCAGCTTAACGTTACACCATTAACGACAATTAACGCTCACTAAAACGCAATGTTTCAAATATAAATGACTAAAATGTAACCTGGAACAAATAAAAATAACTATTTTAATAATTTATCCTATTTTCTATCTTTTAATACTTGAAAATTTGAAATCACAATTTAGGTTCAAACTTCAAAGTTGATAGGCAGGCCTTTTAAACATAGGCAGGCAAAGCATGCGGATATCAATATAGCCTAATAATACCTTCAACCTTTGCAATTTGCTTTTTGCCTGCAAAAACCATGGTGGAATGAATGCTTCAATAAATGAGTTAAACCAAACATTGGGCAATGACTAATTTATTCGAGCATTGCAAAAAGAGAAAGAGTTAAAAAAATATTAATAAAAACAGTCGTCAATTGGCTACTTGTTTTATTAGCTAAATAGAAAAATATTGAGAAACTTAATCAATGAGTTTAGTGGTAAGAATTCCAGCAGTCACGAATTTTTCCCTGAAGCCATATTACAATGGGTCTAGGGGTTTTGATCCACTGGGGAAGGCTGGTCAATCTTGCAACATTTTTATTGGGTGCAAGTACAGATTCGAAGAGAAAGCTTTTTCTTAGTGTTTTGGATTATGCCCATTGTTCACTGCATCATTATTTCACCCACCTCATTTTCCACTACCATCATCAGCAATGAGATCCTTCAATCTTCCAAAAGCTGTTAAAATGATTTCTTTATATTTGTGCACTTCATTCTAATATGTTAATTTAGGGTTTAGCCTATGTGACCCTTTAATCACTCCCCGGCCATTTTACTTTATGTTACATACGACCTATTTAAACTAAACTTTGAAAATTTTGATTTATTAAAGAGATTTTCTTATTCGTTGTGAATGGAAAGTGCCTTTAGTCTTTCTATATACATTTGGTATAAAATAAATCTCGTGACTTTCTTTTATTTCATTCGTGAAATCAGCGTATCAGTGACAAATCCTTTTATCTTTACTAGGATGCATCTACCTTTTATTTTTAACTACTTTATTCTATAAACTATTGATAATGCTTGTCAGGTCACACAAATATTCACTTTATAATTCACATTACATCTAAGCTTGAAACCTTAAATATCTTTTCTTGCAAAAAAACAAAATGTTGATAACGATGGGAAAATATTAAAAACTTCTATTAATTTCAAAGATGTTAAATCAACATACAATATATCAAGGTTAAAAACAGTTAAACATGATGCCTAGTTATGAATCACGGGTTAAATTAGTAAAATGCAAGCTATGATTTTAATATAGTGAAATAATGTCTCGAGACTTGATCCTTATGTCTCGAGATAATATACTATATCTCGAGATTTTGTATCTTATGTCTCGAGACATGTATCTAGAATGCATAAATTACATAAAAATGTTCTTAAGATCTCAAGACATGTTCTTGTCATCTCGAGACACATGCTTAGAAATGTAGAAAATAATCATTACAAGTCATGCAGTGGAGTCTCTAAATGTCCCTAAGCAAAGGTAAAATTGTTGAGATCTAATGCTCTTAGTGTAAAGATATCGTCAAATGTACTTGTAATTTTTTGAACAACTTGGTTTAATAAAATTCCTTTACTTTCATTAATATCTTTTGTAAAATGTCCTTAACAGTATGCAAGCAAATATTAACTTATTGGTTATCTAACGTTTAACTAATATTAGGTTGCATTCTATAGTTGGAACATAATGTGAGAAGACAACTTATATTAGTAGATAATCTAAATGATCCATAGTCTAATTGAAATTGAGCAAGTTGATTAAAAGACTATTATGCCGTCTATCAAGTCCAATTAGAGGAATACCTTATCTCGGGTATCAAAACATTTAACTCCCAGAAGATAGAGACATAGATGCCATTGTTTGGATTGACAACACATCAGACATGACCTAAGTAGAATGAATTTTATTTCTGTTTATGGATTTTTTCACTTGTGATGTTCATAGTGTGGCTTACCTCAATCCTAAGTAAGTGACGCACTTTATGTGCGTGGCTTGTTTACTTTAATGTATTAAAAGTTTGAGTTCAATTGGTAATAGAGCTGAAAGCTAGTATGTTGGGTATATGGCTTCTATATGACATAACTTCACTTACAATAATAGAATTCATAACCCAATAAAGGGTAAATGATATCCTCTCATTAACATTACATGATAGATGGAAAACTAACGAGGCTACAAGTCATTAGTTGCTATAGCTGGTATGTGTGCAGGTTGTCTTATGATCTCTGTTCTGAATTCTCTTCCATGTTTATTGTCCCAGTGGACTTTCACTTCTTCTCTCTCCATACTGTCATAGCTGAGTTATTGCTTTCGCAAGTATCCTATGTTTAATGTCCTGACGAACTCTATTAGTTGCTATAGCCGAATTATAGTCTTACCTCCTGACCGTCTTCAGACGTACTAACGTCTAGAGTTTAAATCCTGCAACCAAATATAATCGTTAGGCGGTTTTCGCAAGTATACGAGTCAGATTGTAATACAGATTTATACAACGAAAGTGACAAAAAATCATATTCTATTAACAGGTTGTAATTCTAACTTCTACATTAACATGTCTAATTAGTAATTTAATTAAACTATATTACGATGAATCCTAAGCTGACAAAAAGTCATATTTTATAAAAATAATTAAAATGCATAAAAACAAATAAGGGAAAACAATTTGCAGTTTTTATCAATTCTAAGGACAGAAGACTAACTCGCTCCGGTGGTCATAACTAAATCCTATTTCGAGTTCTATCCAATCAACTTGTCATTAACCTAACAGGATCTCCCAATTTTCCACTAACCTAATGAGTCGGCAAGAACTACTTATCTCTCGACCTCACAGTCAAGACCGGATTGGAGTAAGGTGTTCACGGATAGACAATACCAATTTTGGGTTCATTCCCACCTATATGACTTCTTAGGGTCGTCAAGCCTAGGGTTTTAAGTTCTTCTTGTCTTAAGCAGCTAATCCGCTAAGAAACTGTGACAGTTCGGTTTCGACCCTAATCGAAACAGTGGTTTTAGGATCACAAATCCGAGTTAGAAAAATATTTAAATATTATTATCTGTGTTTATGCTGTGTGAATTTATATCTGTGAAATTTTCGTAATTTAATTTTATCATTTGAGTGTCCGATTTAAGAAAAAGGACTTAATCGCGTAAATGGTAAAAGTTACTAACTAATTGTTAAAATGCTAAATTGATTTGTTCTTTTAATGGGGAGTGTTTATGTTGCAATTATACCATGAAGCAAAGTGATGGACGGTATTAGGCTTATGATATAATGTTTTCTTATTAAATATTAAAGGTTAGTATTGTAATTTAGCAAATTAATGTAATATAATAAAACATAAAATAGAAAAACAACATGCAATCATCTTATTATTTGGCTGTATATACAAAGATAAAAGAAAAAAAAAGAACAACTAGGTTCGGACTTGTATTTTCTTCAATTAAGGTATGTTTTGTTTCGGTTTTTGATAAATTTTACGTTTTTGTGATCATTGCTTCGAGTGCTACAAAGCCCATGTCCTAATTTTTGAATTTGATGATGATTTTGTGTTTTGCCCTTGATGATAGTTTGTGATTTTTGTTGTTTGATGATAAAATATTGTAACACCCCTAACCCGCATCCGTCGCCGGATTAGGGTTATAAGGCATTACCAAACTAACCACAATTCATTACACTCATATAAATCATCTTATTACAAATAAAACATAAACAATCCATGCTTTCAAGTTCAAACATATATTGACCATTTATTAATCAAATTCTGTAACCAATTTACATTCATCAAAGCTAAAATACTTACACTTAATAGACTAAATGTTCGGCACAAATAAGCATTTCAAACATGTTATTCAAATACCTAGTTTATAAGCAAGCTTATTTCAATTCATAAACCAACTATCCATATTACAACTTTTATTTATAAAAGATTAGTAACATTATCAAATAGACTAATATAATTTTATACTTGCTAAATAAAACACATTTCAATATGAATCCTATAATCACTTGCGGTCACAAATGGTAAATGATAGCTATTATGGGTTTCAAGTCTAATAACATGTTTAAACATTATACTAAAATTTAACTAAAACAATCAATTCACTCATTACTTATTCGGCTATCATATTTACCTTAATAATTATACACATTATACTACTCTAATATATTATCTACCTTAATAGTTCAAACAAATTATAAGAACATCCAACATCCATAATATATTATATGGCATATCTCTAATATGAACCGAATATATTTGATCAATTATACATCATATATATATATCATCATTATCATGCCTTAACACCAACCACAAGCATATAAATACATCATGTCATATACTATCATTATAAACTATTACCAAAACCGACTTCACATAATATCCATAATATCAAGATTTAGCCATTTTCGCATGGCATTTTACACATTATGTTCATAGTAAATTCAAAAGAGAAACATAGTGATCGCTGAAATCAGAGCTTTAAAATTTATAAAAAGAATGATCAAACCTGGAAACTAACTCTGACAACGATTAAAGGCAAGTGTACCTATCGAACAGTAGTATAGCTTAGGCAAGACCGGATTGTCGAACCCAAAGGAACTAAAAGTACTAATACTAGCTTTCTTTTTATTATTTAGCCTTAAAAACAAAGTGAAGTTGCTTTAATCTAAATTAACGACTACTAAGCTTAAAGACACAAGACAAAAAGAACGAATTGGAAAATAACTTGAAGAAAAACTCAGTTGATTACGACGATACCCTCAGGAAGAATCCACCTAGACTTCTCTTGTTACCTATCACCGAACCATATGACTTCTTTACTTAGCTTGATCCGTAAGACTCCCTAACGTATATTAAACCCTCTCTCGAGGCGAATAACGTCTAACCCTAAGTTAATTAGTGGAACTCTCGTTTGCTTATAATAACCCCCTAGAATAGCAGTAAATCGATCTATGGACTCCCATATTAGGTTTCATCCTAATTCGACAAAATCTCGTAACCCTATCTCTAGGCGTTCGATCAACTCCACTTAATTATGCTAGATCTACTCTTAGGTAGGGTCTATTCCTCCTCCACCTAAGCACATCAGGTTTGGATTAAGTAACATAATTAAGAATAAACTAAGTAATTATCATATAATTCAAAAATCAAATAACAAAATTCATCTAGGTTTCATCCCCTTCAGGTATCTGAAGGGTTTAGTTAATGACAAATAAAGAAAACATCTCAAGAGAAAAGATATAACAAAACATAAGAAATCCCTAAAACCCCCTGAAGGAATTGAAGGAGAAATCCGCCGTCTTGAGTATAACTCTGGCTTCTTGGGATGGATCAACTGGCTAACTTCGAGTAATTCCCTTAATTCTGACCTTTCCGGCTTGGCTCTTTGGCCTAGCTTTGACGCCCTCTTCAAAGGTGGCACTTGGGGGATATATATAGGCTCTTGGAATGTGTTTCTTTGCCCCAAAATATCCAAATCCGAATGAAATTGTTTATTGCCACGACAGGGACACGGCCATGTCACACGCCTGTATGACTCGTCTTCAGGTTGTGTTCGGATCTCTGAGTTGAGGCACGGCCGTGTAGATCGGGGAAGAGGTCGTGTTCCAGCTGTTTGTCAAGGCACGGCCGTGTGATCTTTGGGCCAGGTCGTGTCGATTTCGTGATATGGCCCATTTACTCCGTTTTGGGCCCGTTTTATGTCCTTTTCATCCTCGGGTGCTTTCCTGGGTATAGGACATGAAAAGAAAGGATTAAGAGCACCTTTTTACATAAATTGATGTATAAATCATCCAAAAGTAAGCTAAATGTGGGATTAAAATATGTTATAATTACGGTTTATCAAATACCCCCACACTTAAGCTTTTGCTTATCTTCAAGCAAAATTCTCAACATACAATTAAGACGAACTTTCCATAATTCACAATTCCTATCAACAATATCTTATCATAATTCATAGATAATTTATACATGGATAATTCAATTCAAAGAGTCCTAGAGATTCAAACAATGATAAGTCATTCATTTGTAATTGAAAATGTAGGTGTTTCCCCTTATCTGAAATATTACCTTTGATTCGAAATCGACAAGAGTTGACATCCTCACTAAAGATTCACTCAAATCACTCAAAGTGTTTAAGGGTTATAACAAGAAGCACTCATACGTCGAACCTGAAATGTTAGTCCCATAGGCTTGCCTGAAAATCAAATCTCCACCATTGTAGAATGAGATGATAAACAGATCAAAAGGTCTTTGTTAGGGTTGTAACGGGGCTAGGGTTAAGGTGTGGATAAAGGCTAAAATTAGGAGGTTAAAATCGTGATTGAATTGACAAGTACCTACCTAATGAATACTAAAATAATATTTACATCAACTGATAATACTAATCCTAGTAATACGAGCTTTTCTTTCAGAATATGAACTTTAACTGTATAAGCTCACCACTAATACTGGATATACTTCGATTTTTTTTAAAACAAAATATTAATAAAAATTGGATGAATTCAACTCATGCTCTGATTTAATTTGGTAACTAATCAAATCATATCTCGATTAAAGGGTAGTTAAAAAGGGAATGGTGATAACAAATACAAAGGGTTTTTTTTTTGGGTTATTAATGGGTGAGTCAATAAAAAGGGTTGTTAGGATCAACGGGGTTCATTAGAGGTTAATTTATGAAGGTAGGTTATTTAGTGGAGTGAGTGGGTTAAAACCTAGGTGCCTTTATCATATCTGTATATCAAATCATAAATGTGGTCTCAACATGTATAAACGAGGCAAGTTCTAGAATAACAGTTCAAAGTTGACACACTCATAATCAACAAGTGAGCATGAAAAAGAATATATGCTCTATAAGGCTCAAAATCTCACCAAAATTATGGGTGTTTTGACAACAATCTCATAGATTTCAAATTTCAAAGCAATATTCAAATTTAGGTTAACAACCTGGCAAAAATTTTAATTATTGAAAATAGACTTATCATGCTTGATTCTCTAGTATCTTAAATTTTAATCATCAATGCACAATTATTAATGACTTAATCTAAAATATGTCAATAAGGATCATAAGTCATCAGAAATTTCAGCCTAATTAGTAATATGAAAAATTTACTTAAAAACAAGACTAAATTTAGGGATTTGAGAATAATGAAAAAAATTTGGCCGGATTTGAGAATAATGCAGAAAGTTAGGCCTCTTTTTTTTAGATGAATATTCACCCCCCACACTTAAGATGTACATTGCCCTCAATGTACAAAGATAATTATAAAATTTATGGGATAAATCAAAAGAGAAGGGGGAAAAATACTCCCTGAATTTTGGATGGTGTCCTTGATGAATGGTAGAGGTCGTGTTGTCTGATGACTTGTGTAGTGGTGAATTACTTCTTAGTGATGTTTTGAAACTGCTGAGTCATCAGTTAGAAATCATTTGGGGCGTAATTAGATAAATGTTAGGAATACTCAAGGGTTAGATGTTGATGATACTCATAATAAAAGTTGTCAATGTATGATGAAAAATGTTCAAACTTTAAGACAAATTAAAATAATGAGAAAATAAAAAATTAAAACTTAAAAATAAGAAAAAGAAAATCTGGATAAGATGACTCAAAGGTCCTCATCATCGGCGGGGTCCTGCGGTGGTTCTGCTGATGAAATGTGGAGGTGCTGGCATATCTGTTGAAGGGTAGCTTCTAACCCATCAAAGCGCCGAGTGTTTTCAGCAAAATACAGCTCAAACTGGTCGAGCTGTGCAGAGATATCCGCTAATGATGGTGCTGCATGGGATGGTCGCTGGCTCAGAATTGGTGCCTCCTGTGATGGTGGTGGGACATCATCAGTAATGTCCTCGGCTTCCCCCTCGTCTGTGGGTGTCACTAATCGATACTGAGGGGGGTCGGTCCCTCGATGGTGTTTGATCATTCTAATGTGGAGCATTGTCTGGATGCCCTGAGGTGTCATGTGGCCCATCAGTGTGAGGGAGGTGATCTGAGCCTCAGTGTGGAGGAGACCAAAGTATCGAGCCAACCTTGTGATGTATGGCCCAATCGATAAAATCCCCTTTCTGTGCGGCTCTGTCTGATGCTGAATTGCACAGGCGATGAAGTATGCCAGGTCGAAAATGTGCCCTTCTGACATACACGAAAGGTAGTAAACATCGTGTTTGTTTACCACGCCGGTGCTCTCTCGGTGACCTGTGATGGTATGAGCGAGAATGGCGTGGATATATCGTAGGGGTGGGGGAAGGGCTGTCGCCTTCGAGCGACTGGGGTCGTAGACACTCGTGGTGGGTGCTAAGTTATTCCAGTAGTTGAGGGGAGTGTAATGAAGCTGGCGGTTTAACCCGGAGAGTGGGTTCTCTTCTATGAATTCCGGCGCATACAGTCCGAGTGCCGAGCCGAATTGTGGGACGCTTAGTCGACGTACCGTGCCCCCTAAACGGAATTGGATGGTACCTGAATCGTCGAACTGTGCCATCACTGTCTGCAGTGTGAAGGTGGTGCAAAATTCTAATGTGAGCTCCAAGTATGTGGGCTCGATGATTAAGAAGAACTGTTCCCACGGATCAGTCGAGAGGTAGGCTCGAATACCAGTTGCGATTCCAACTTGTTCTATTGCGTTCCATTCGATGCACCTACTGGTGCCTAGAGGTCTATCCCGGACTGTCTTGTACTGCTCTTCCTGAGCTGCTTGAGGAAACCTGAGGAATGGGTGTCGAAGCTCGGAAGAGGCACTTGTGGAAGATGATCCGGGCCCCTTTCTTTTCTTGCTTGGGGCTGCTGTGGATCGTTTGGGTCGTGATGTTGACATGGTACCTGAAAAAAATAATCCAATACAAAGCAGGTTCCTTAACAATAATATAGCCAACGTATTTCGTACTAAATCGATCAAAATGTTAATTATTTGACACCAGTGATTCTTTCAAACAAAGAAGTATATCAAAGATGCAAAAGTTTTATTCCTAAATTGAAGTCAATCAGCACCCAATTCATCAGAGATTTTTACCAAGTATTCATAAGTTTTTGAGAGAAATCTCTAAATATAAATCATGCCTAAACAAAAGTAAAAAGGATAAAGCAAAATGACATAATATTTATCAAGTTTTGAGTCAAGAAATTGAAGTAGTGAAGGGAACCAAGGGTTGTGATGGTGTGAGACGATCAGGCACGGGCAGTGTATGGCGGTGGTGCGGGTTTTTACAGCACGAACATGTCAGTGGGAGGGGCGTGGCATTCGGTGGCACGACTGTGGTGCGGACGTGCGAGCGATTTTTGGATGGTTTTTGAAAAAAAATGGCAAGGCGATGCGGTTTTAGATGGATGAGAATGGAGGTGCGGCCGGATTTGGAAGGAAGAGTGTTAAAATATGATTTTAGGCTTAGGTTTTGGGGAAGAGACAGTTGAATTTTGTTATATAGTGGAAGGGGCATGGGCAATCGCCACGCCCGTGTGAATTTTAAATAGCCCGTGCTTTTCGCGATTTTTGGATTTTAGGAGCGTTCAGGGTTTTTGGCACGGCCGTGGTTACATGGGCTCGCCCGTGTTCGACAAGTCAGTATGTTGGCACGGTAGGGTAACACATGCGTGTGTAGCCCGTGCTTGACAAATCAGTAACTTCGCACGGTCGTTGGGCACGGATGTGTTTGGCCCGTGGTGTATAAGTCAGTAGCTTCACACGGTTATGAAGCACGGGCGTGTTCAACCCGTGGTCGATAAGGCAGTGACCTCACACGAGTAGCAAGCACGGGCGTGGTCTGGTATCGCAGCCCGTGTTGAAGAAATAAGTTTTTCCCTGTTTGTGCACGGCTACCGGCACGCCCGTGGTTCGTCCCCTATCTTGCACACTGCCATTGGCACGCCCATGTGCAAGGCCGTGTTTAAGAACCTGTATTTCTATTGGACTAATCTTTAGTGTGGAGTTTTAAAAAAAATAAAAATAAAATGTTAGTGAGTTAGTGCTCGGGTTGCCTCCCGAAAGCGCTTGTTTATAGTCTTAAGCTAGACTTTCCCTGTTTTCAGTTCTAAAAGAAGGTTCATGGAGCAGAAGCTCCTCTCTCATATCTCCAAAATCTGCACCATTATAAATTTTGAGTCGGTGACCATTTACTTTAAATGTGCCTTTAGTGGGATGAGTTTCCTCGATTGTGCCATATGAAAAAATTGTTTTGATCATGAATGGACCTGACCATCTTGATTTCAGCTTTCCCGGAAATAGTTTAAGCCTCGAGTTGTATAGCAGGACCAAGTCCCCTACTTCGAATTGTTTTGATCTCTTGAGACGAGCATCATGGCGTCACTTTGTTGCTTAATTGTATAGTTTTGAATTCTCGTAGTCTTCAGTTCTCCATATGTCCAGCTCGTTCATCTGCATCATTCTTTACTTTCTTGCAACCTTAAGATCAGAATTCAAAAACTTTATTGCCCAAAAAGCTTTGTGTTCTAATTCGAATGGTAGATGACAGCTTTTCCCGTATACAAGTTTGTATAGGGATGTCCCTAGAGGTGTTTTAAATGCTGTTCTATAGGCCCATAAAGCATCATCTACTTTTAATGCCCAATCTTTTCTGTTTGATTCAACTGTTTTTTCTAGGATGCGTTTAAGTTCTCGGTTTGCTACCTCAACTTACCCACTGGTTTGAGGGTGATGTGGGGTGGCTGTCCTGTGGTATACTCCATATTTCTTTACAACTTTTTCAAATTGAGTATTACAGAAATGAGTACCCCTATCACTAATGATGGCTCTAGGTGTCCCAAATCGAAAAAATAGTTTCTTGAGAAACTTAACTACTACACTGGCAGCATTGGTAGGTAAAGCTTCCGCTTCTACCCATTTTGACATGTAATCAACTGCCACTAGGATGTACTTGTTTCCAAACGAACTAGGGAATGGTCCCATAAAATCAATACCCCATACATCAAATATTTCACATGACAACATATATGTTTGAGGCATTTCATCATGTTTAGAAATATTACCTATTCTTTGGCATCTATCACACGATGTAACATACCTGTTGGCATCTTTAAATAGAGTGGGCCAATAAAAACCTGATTCGAGTGTTTTGTGTGCTGTCTTAATACCACTATAGTGTTCTCCTGAAGGTTCTGAATGGCAATGTTCCAGGATTTTGCTTGCTTCTGCCTTTGTAACGCATCTTCGAATTACCTGATCTGCACATATGCAGAAAAGAAAAGGGTCTTCCCAAAAATAATTTTTCACATTAGTAAAGAATCGCTTCTTTTGGTGATGTGTTAATTTTTTTGGCAAGATCTTAGCTGCTAAATAATTTACAATATTTGCAAACCATGGTACTTCAGAATGTGTTATAGAAAAGAGTTGTTCTTCGGGAAACAAATCGTTTATTTCACTTTCATCGAGCTCTTTGGTATGTGGACTTTCAAGTCTAGAAAGGTGATTCGCTGCAAGATTCTCAGCTCCCTTCTTATCTTGTATTTCCAAGTCAAATTCCTGTAAGAGTAAAATCCATCGTATGAGTTTGGGTTTTGCATCAGGTTTGTTTAAAAGATAACGAAGAGCTGAATGGTCAGTGTAAACAACAACTTTAGGCAATATTAGATACTGCCTAAATTTATCAAAAGCAAAAACTATAGCTAACAATTCTTTTTCTGTGGTGGTGTAGTTCTCTTGTGCGGGTGTTAATGTTCTGCTAGCGTAGTAAATTGGCTGAAAATGTTTGTCTCTTCGTTGTCCCAAAACTGCACCTACTGCAAAATCACTTGCATCACACATTAGTTCAAAGGGTAAGTTCCAATCAGGTGCAATTATAATATGTGTATTTATTGATTTATCCTTAAAGACATTAAAAGCATCTAAACATTCCTGATTGAAATCGAAAGGAACATCTTTTTCTAGTAATTTTGTCAAAGGCTTAGCTATTTTAGAAAAATCTTTAATAAATCTCCTATAGAACCCTGCATGTCTTAAAAAGCTTCTAATAGCCTTAACAGAACTAGGGGGAGGTAGTTTTTCTATGGTTTCAACCTTTGCTTTATCTACCTCAATTCCTTTACTAGAAATCTTATGTCCTAACACAATTTCTTCTCTAACCATAAGTGACATTTTTCCCAAATCAAAACAAGGTTTGTTTCCTCATATCTCATTAAAACCCGTTTTAGATTTTTAAGGCAAAGATAGAAAGAATTACCGAATACCGAGAAATCATCCATAAATACCTCCATGATGTCTTCCACGAGTTCGTCAAAGATTGCCAACATGCAACGCTGAAAAGTAGCAGGAGCATTGCATAATCCAAAAGGCATTCTACGATAAGCAAACGTACCATATGGGCATGTAAATGTTATCTTCTCTTGATCTTCAGGAGCTATGAGGATTTGGAAGTAGCTGGAGAGTCCGTCCAAGAAGCAGTAGTACATATGTACGGATAGTCTTTCTAACATTTGATCTATGAAGGGTAGCGGAAAATGATCTTTTCGGGTGGTGTCGTTTAGCTTTCTGTAGTCTATGCAGACTCTCCATCCTGTAACTGTTCTTGTATGGATTAACTCATTCCTTTCATTGGGCACTACCGTCATGTCTCCTTTCTTTGGGACTACCTGTATAGGACTTACCCAAGTGCTGTCAGAAATAGGATAAATTATTCCTGCATCTAGAAGTTTAATTACCTCGGCTTTGACTACTTCTTTCATGTTAGGGTTTAGCCGTCTCTGGGGTTGCACACACGGTTTGTATTCTTCTTCCATTAAAATTTTGTTGGTGCAGAACGAAGGGCTTATACCCTTGATGTCAGAAATTTTCCAAGCTATGGCCCTTTTATGTTCTCTTAGTACATGTATCAATTCCTCTTTTTCCTTGGGTTCTAGTTCTGAAGAGATAACCGGTAGCGTAGAATTTTCCCCAAGGAATACATATTCCAAGTGTTTTGGCAACTGTTTCAATTCCAGACTGGGTGGCTCTTCAATGGAAGATTTTTGTTTTATTTCGTCATTATTTCCAATGCTTTCTTCTTTCATTTGTCGAAATGAAGATGTATTCAAGTTCATCTCTTCGCCTTCATCTTTTTCCTCCTCTTCTTGAGTCTGGCACAGTTCCAACGTGCCGTTATGGATGATTTCCTGTAATGAACTATGAATGATATGATCAGCAGTATCAACAAAATAATAGGAATTATCTTGTTCTTTAGAATATCGTATGGCATCATAAATTTGAAAAATAATTTCCTCATTGCCTATCCTTAGTGCAAGTTTCCCGTCACCTACATCAATAACAGCTCTAGCAGTAGCTAAAAAGGGGCGTCCTAGAATTAATGGGACATTAATGTCTTCATTCATGTCTAACACAACAAAATCAACAGGAAAAATAAAGTTATCAATTTTTACCAAGACATCTTCGATAACTCCTCTAGGATATTTAATGGATCTATCAGCTAACTGAATACTCATCCTAGTGGGTTTTGGTTCCCCAAGATCTAGTTGTTTAAACATTTTGTAAGGCATTAAATTAATACTGGCACCTAGATCAGCTAATGCTTTCTTAATATTCAGGCTACCAATTAAACAAGGGATAGTAAAACTTCCTAGATCTTTTAATTTAGTTGGTAACTTGTTTTGGAGGATGGCTGAGCATTCTTCATTAAGTTCCACTGTCGACACTTCTTCAAGCTTCCTTTTGTTCGTTAGGAGTTCCTTTAAGAATTTTGCGTACTTCGGCATCTGTGAAATAGCTTCAACAAAGGGTAAGTTAATATGTATTTGTTTAAAAAGTTCAAGAAACTTACCGTATTGGGCGTCTAGTCGTTTCTTCTTCATTTTTACTAGATATGGGATTGGTGGTTTGCTTTCACTTCGTACCGGATTTGCCTCATCAACTCCCTCATTTATTGGTTTGTTACCTTCGTATGGGAATTGTTTCTTTGGTTCGACTAATTCTTTTCCACTTTTTAATGTAACTGCTTTTACCTGTTCTGTTCCTTTAGAAAATATTTCTGCCCATATTTCACAAATCATCTTAATAAGTAGTCCAACTGACTTAGATAGCTTCCCGAATGACTCAGTAAGTTTTTCGACTGACGCTTGTTGATCTTTAAGTGTTGTCTCAGTTTTGTGGAAACAGTTTTCAGTGTCTACCGAAAATTTTGTCAGCATCTCTTCGAAGGTTGGTTTCTTCTCTTGTGGATAAGGCTGATTTTGGAAGTTTTGAAGAGGTTGTTGCCTTTGATTTCCTCGATTTCCTTGATCTCCCCACGAAAAATTTGGGTGGTTCCTCCAATCTAGATTGTAAGTGTTACTATATGGATTATTATTTGATCTAAAATTGTTACCTATATAGTTCATTTGTTCGCTTTTTGTTTCTGGTTGGTAGGGTGGGTACTCAAGATTCGCCACAGTTCCACTTGCGTCGCACTGCATGACTGGATGTACCTGCGAAGAACATAAACTATCAATCTTTTTATTCATCATCTCTATCTGTGTTGATAGTGTGGTTATCGCATCGAGGTTGTAGATTCTGGCGGATTTTGTCAGTTTCGTCATTGTAACCTGCTACTGGTAATTATTCAGTGACATCTCTTCAATGAACTCATAGGCTGCTTCAGGAGTCTTGTTATTCAGAGTTCCACCAGTGGCTGAATCGATTAGTTGCCTCGTGGAAGGGTTTACACCATTATAGACTGTTTGGACTTGGAGCCACAAGGGTAGACCATGGAGTGGACACCTTCTCAAGAGATCTTTGTATCTCTCCCATGCGTCGTATAATGTCTCTAAATCCATCTGCACAAAGGAAGAGATATCATTCCTTAATTTAGTCGTTTTCGCTGGTGGGAAATATTTCAATAAAAATTTTTCAGTCATTTGTTCCCATGTAGTGATTGACCCTCGTGGTAATGAGTTTAACCACTGTTTGGCTTTATTCCTTAATGAAAAATGGAATAACCGAAGACGTATGGCATCATCAGAAACGCCATTTATTTTGAAGGTATCACAGAACTCTAAAAAGTTAGCTATATGCGTGTTTGGATCTTCATCCTGCAAACCATAAAATTGAACAAATTGTTGAATCATTTGTATTGTGTTAGGCTTTAATTCAAAATTGTTAGCAGCTATAGCAGGCCTAACAATACTAGATTCTGCTCCTATTAAATGCGGTTTAGCATAATCAAACATTGTACGTGGAGCATTATTTTTCCCCACATTATGTGGTTGTGGGTTAGTCTCGTCCATCCTTTCAGGAGGATTGGATTCTCGCTCTTCATCTGTGTAATTTAGTGCTCGTCTGATTTCCCTGCGATTCCTTCGAGCGGTAGCTTCAATATCACTGTCGTATATTAGTGGTTCTCTTGGGTTCCTTCTAGTCATAAACTAGAGGTACCTGTCAGGAAAAGAAAGAAGAAAAGAAAATTTAGCAAAATTAAAATTTAACCTAAAATAAAAATAAATTGCGAAAAATAAAAATAATGGCTAAAGTAATAAAAATAGAGTTTTCTTAATATTTTAGTTCCCCGGCAACGGTGCCAAAAACTTGATCGCTGAAATCAGAGCTTTAAAATTTATAAAAAGAATGATCAAACCTATCGAACAGTAGTATAGCTTAGGCAAGATCGGATTGTTGAACCCAAAGGAACTAAAATTACTAATACTAACTTTCTTTTTATTATTTAGCCTTAAAAACAAAGTGAAGTTGCTTTAATCTAAATTAACAACTACTAAGCTTAAAGACACAAGACAAAAAGAACGAATTGGAAAATAACTTGAAGAAAAACTCAGTTGATTACGACGATACCCTCAGGAAGAATCCACCTAGACTTCTCTTGTTACCTATCACCGAACCATATGATTTCTTTACTTAGATTGATCCGTGAGACTCCCTAACGTATATTAAACCCTCTCTCGAGGCGAATAACGTCTAACCCTAGGTTAATTAGTGGAACTCTCGTTCGCTTATAATAACCCCTAGAATAGCAGTAAATCGATCTATGGACTCCCATATTAAGTTTCATCCTAATCTGGCAAAATCTCGTAACCCTATCTCTAGGCGTTCGATCAACTCCGCTTAATTATGCTAGATCTACTCTTAGGCAGGGTCTATTCCTCCTCCACCTAAGCACATCAAATTTGGATTAAGTAACATAATTAAGAACAAACTAAGTAATTATCATATAATTCAGAAATCAAATAACAAAATTCATCTAGGTTTCATCCCCTTTAGGTATCTGAAGGGTTTAGTTCATGACAAATAAAGAAAACATCTCAAGAGAAAAGATAAAACAAAACATAAGAAATCCCTAAAACCCCCTGAAGGAGTTGAAAGAGAAATCCGCCGTCTTGAGTATAACTCCGGCTTCTTGGGATGGATCAACTGGCTAACTTCGAGTAATTCCCTCAATTCTGACCTTTTCGGCTTGGCTCTTTGGCCTAGCTTTGACGCCCTTTTCAAAGGTGGCACTTGGGGGATATATATAGGCTCTTGGAATGTGTTTCTTTGCCCCAAAGTATCCAAATCCGAATGAAATTGTTTATTGCCACGACAGGGACACGGCCATGTCACACGCCCGTGTGACTCGTCTTCAGGCCGTGTTCGGATTTCTAAGTTGAGGCACGGCCGTGTAGATCGGGGAAGAAGCCGTGTTCCAGCTGTTTGTCAAGGCACGGCCGTGTGGTCTTTGGGCCAGGCCGTGTCGATTTTGTGATATGGCCCATTTACTCCATTTTGGGCCCGTTTTATGTCCTTTTCATCCTCGGGTGCTTTCTTGGGTATAGGACATGAAAAGAAAGGATTAAGAGCACCTTTTTACATAAATTGATGTATAAATCATCCAAAAGTAAGCTAAATGTGAGATTAAAATATGTTATAATTACGGTTTATCACATAGCCTATACATGCCATTGATTTTGAGTTCATTTTCAAAAAGGTACCAAAATATTGACGATAGTGTGACGAGCTTCAACGACGATCGCCGAGCACGTGACAATCACTCAAAAGAAATCTAAAACACGAGAACAACCAAGGACCAAGTAAGCTTTAACAGCTTAGTAAGTTATAAGCAATTGTAAAAGTATACAATTTAACATATACTAACTAGGTCAATATTATTTCAATCATCCCTAAGATTGATAACCATAGGTAAAGATCATAACACCATTTATAAGCAATCATAATTCATAGACTTAAGACCGAATACACAAACATTCAATATTAGGTTGCACCTTAAAATATAAACCATTTTCTAATATCCAAAAACAAATTCATAAGCAAATAAATACATTACATTTCTTTAATTTCATATACAAATATCACTTAACGAATTTGTACTTAATTTTCAAACCATCATGAGTCACTTACCTGATTATTTATTTTGTTTAACACATTTCACTAACCGATATCCTTGGAAAATCTGCAAACCCGCACTCTCAGTGCCAAACCATGTAACGTATCGCACACTTAGTGCCGTCACCTTTACATATTGCACACATAGTGCAAAATACTTGTAATGTATCACACACTTAGTGTCATTACATTAATATTCCGCACACTTAGTGCCAAATGACCGATTGCGCACACACAGTACTAGTGCTCGGTATTAAGATTCGCACACTTAGTGCTTTAATTGAACCTATTACTCACTTCAATAACCACTTATATATATACATATAATTTAGCTTACTACATCTATATGACTTCACATTCGACTTTACTAATGATACATAAATATACATCACATTCGGCAATTCTAATGTTATACAAATATACATCACATTCGGCCAAATTCATCTCGTAAATCAATGTCACACATAGCTATATTATTAACATATACTTATACTTTGCATTCAACTAAAATCATCTTCCAACCAATACTACATTCGGCATTAACATATTGTACATATTTACCTCTATTAAATTCATGTACATAATTATAGATAAAAATTCAATTCAACCCAATTGCTTACAAACTTACCTCGAGTATCGACGGACTTTGTTTTCCGACTATTCAATTAACTTCTCCTTTCCCTGATCCAATCCCGATCCTTTTTGTCATTGATCTTAATTTTTGCTTCAAGCTAGCCGAAACCTAACCTTCTTTCTTTCTTTTTCTTTTGTTTTTCGGTACAAAGATGAATGATAATGGCTTTCTATTTTTTTGTTTTGTTTTATTATTAACTTATAATATGAAATATAAATTTTAACTTATAAAATGTATATAAAAACATATTTATATACAAATCAATACTTAATGCCGTCCACTATCATGCTAAATGGCCAATTTACAACATAAGGCCTCTCATGAAAGAAGGCACATCAAAAATAATTAAGCCACTCAATTAAATAAAAGGCTACTTTTACCACTTATGCGATTTAGTCATTTTTCTTAAATTAAACATACAAACGGACAAATTAACTCACTAAATTTTAACACATGCTCAATCATATATCATAGACTCCGAATATAATATTAAAATATTTTACTAACTCGGATTTGTGGTCCCTAAACCACTATTCCGATTAGGGTCAAAACTGGACTGTTACAAATATTAAAGATATGTGATAGATTAAAATGTTTTGTATTGGAAATTTTGATGATTTTGAGTAATTAGGGCTAAATTGTAAAAATAATAAATTGAGGTACTAAAATGTAAAATAAATGAAATATGTGGACTTGTATGATCATGAGGTAGATTCGGCCTAGGCAAGGGACTATGAAATTTTGCATATTTTTTGTTTTATGCAATAGAAACTAAATTATGAAAAGTGTAAAATGTCAGGGGCAAAACGATAATTTGCCCATTTATGTGTTTTTAGACTAAATTGAATAAAATGGTGTTTAAATAAGTTTAATTTGAATATGTTTAGATCAAGAACCAAAGAAAACGAATTTGGATCGGGGGAAAACAAAAATAATCGAATAGTCATTTATTTTCGTTCGTAGATATCTGAGGTAAGTTTATAAGCATTTAAATGTTGTTAATTTTGAATATATGTAAATTTTATATGATGAACTGATTTCTTGATAAATATATATGTGATGGTCGAATATAACTAAGCTTGGGAGCAATATTTACGAGTTTGATTCGATCGAGTTACGATATCTAAAAGTCCTGTACGAACCTTAGGAATAGTTAGGATACATATGTCATGACATAGGATTCCGTTATGTGTTATCATGTAAGACCACGTCTAGGACGTTGGCATTGACTTGTGATTTACGTGTAAGACCCTGTCTGGGACAGTGGCATCGTTATGTGATTACATGTAAGACCATGTCTGGGACGTTGGCATTGTACGATATGTTCGACTATTCGAGTATCATTTTTAATTCTGAACGGTTCAACGGGCAATGATAAGTTAAGATAGAGTATAAAATCGAGTTAGAAAGGCTCAGGTATGTACTCATGCTAAGTTATGAAAATAAGGTAAGTTGGATATTTGAATTCATGATTTAAAGTTATATGTAATATGAATTATTTGATGGTATTTTTGAACATATATGTATTCGGCCTATTGATGTATATGGATTGTAGAAAGTAATGGTTAGTTATACTAGTGTTTGAATGAGTATTCGTTCAAAGTAGAAATTATGCAAAATTTATATGTTTTGATATATGAGATTAAATTGGAAACGTACATGAGTTAATAATGATTTAATCCGGATTGACTAGATAAATTTTTGTATATGATTAAATGTTTTAAATGCT
The DNA here is from genome assembly GCA_005393395.2 of Gossypium australe. Lineage (NCBI taxonomy): Eukaryota > Viridiplantae > Streptophyta > Magnoliopsida > Malvales > Malvaceae > Gossypium > Gossypium australe. The sequence continues at coordinate 94,149,362 of CM016620.1, read as the reverse complement.
TATGACTTACTAAGCTGTGAAAGCTTATTATGTGTATGTTTGCTCTTTGTTTTATAGATTTTGGAAGCTGGTTACGAGCTCGGGGATCGTCAAAGAAGTTTATCATACTATCGACTGTTTTCGGTATTTTATTAAGTTTGATTTTGAACTTATGGCATGTATGGACTAGATAATATACTTGATTTTGGGGTATGTAAATATAAGCCATGAGAAAATGGCTTGAAACAATGTTTATGTTTGTGTGTATGTTTTCAGTCATGGTATAAATTTGTTTTGATAAGTATGTTTTATGAAGTCATGATAGGTATATTAATTATATGGTTTGATTGATTATGGCATGAGTGACTTGTATGTTAACTAATGTTGATTTATGCTTGTGATGGATAGTCTTATAATCGGTTTAGAAATGAGATAAGGGATGAATGTATGTTTGCGTAATGATATATAATATAATGGTGAAGTAAGAAATGGATATGCTATTTAATTAGTTTGATAAATTGTTTTGGTGTGTTTTAAATGCTATGTGCAACAATTATATTTGAATATATAGTTATTTAATTTTGGATTAGGAAGATAAATAATGAATATAGTTTAAGTGGTTTGTATGGAAGTTATTATGGTTGACCGAATATTTATATGTGATTTATTGATTGGTTATGTATATGTATATTTTGGGCATATTAATTAGCATGTGAATTGGTTGAATTTTTGGTTATTACTTGTACTCAAAATGATTCAATTGATATGGTTATATGTGCATATACTTGTGATAAGAGAAGAGGTATATTTGGTTTGAAATGATGCTTGTTTATGTATAATAATTACCTATTTATATGCTTAGTATGACGTATGGATAATTTAAAGTGAATAATGTATTAGTCGAATAGATGGAGTGATGAATGGTTTGATACATGAAATTTTGGATCAGTTATTGAGTTGTGAGTTGGGTGTAATATGATTTGCCTATTTATGACCGAATATGATTAATAATATTATTGTAAAGTGTATATGAATTGGTAATGAACAAGATGTTATTCGATAATTGGTAATCTTTGCTAATGTTTCATGTATGAATATTTAATAGGCTAAATGGTATGTCTTGTTTTGACTTAACAAGTGAATGTGCATAAGTACATGGATTGGTATGTTTGGTAATTAACTAATGAAATAGATGTTTATAAATGGATGGATTGATGTATGCGGTGTATATGAAATGAAACAAATTTTTATGATTATTTAGGAATTTGAATGCCATGAACTTTGGTCATAAGGTTCGGCTATTGAAATTATAAAGTATATGTATTATGATATGAGTAAATTAGCTGGGTCGAATAAGTGATTAAATTAATAATATTGATATGTTTAAATTTTAAAGCATGAATTGCTTATGTATTATAAGTAGTAAAGCATGTTTGGGTTTTAGTCAGTTAAGTGATACATATGTGCGAATGTGACCTATATGATTGGGCTGCTAAATACTATTCGAGTTTTTAAAAAATATATATATGAAATTTTTGTGAATGAGTTAATTTAATTTTGTGCATAATTTTAGATTGAAAGACTGTTCTGAGTTGTGGTTTAGTCGGTAATGCCTCGTAACCCTAATCTGGCGATGGATACAGGTTAAGGGTGTTACAGAAACCCTACATAGAAGTTAATCACTCCCACATCCACTCAATAATCTCCTGTTAAAGGATTAGTTCCCCATGGATCTAATATATATCATAAAATTAATTAAAACGATAAACATAAAGAATAGATCGAGAAAAGAGTTTAAGAAGAATCCTGATATATTGATAATAACACGAATGATAATCCATGAAGAACTGATTGTTCTACAAATCGAGTTTTGTAAAGAACGAAATAAAAACTAATATAAAATTACAATATGAAAAGAAACCTAAGTACAAAATAAACTAAAGAGAACTGAAAATAAAACTAACTGAAAGCCATAAACTGAAACTTGAAAAAAAATGTCTATCAAGTGTTTAAAGCTGCCAATTTATAGGCCTAGCGTTGGCCGTCGTCCATTTACCTAATTCGATTAACGTTTTTGTGTTAAAGTTTGTTGTGCAAACCAAAATTCCCTTGGTTCATTAATTCACCTCGTCACGCCAGTGTCACGACACCCTCTGGCTTATGTCGCGACACTAATGGTAGTTTGCGAGCAAATGCTTGATTACAGGGCTGTGTCACGACATCCTCTGGCTATGTCGCGACATTGAAGGCAATTTGCTCCTTTTGAGTGATTTGTTTACTATGTTGTAACATTGCAGCCAATCTCGTGTTCCTATGCCTCCGAATGATGTCCTGTACACTCACCGAATACGTTAGCCTACCTTTAGGCCTACTTTGGCCCCTAAGGTCATATAAATGACTCAAATTACATTTTTTTATTATCTATGAACTAAAAATGAAAACTAAGTAAAAACATAGCTAAATTGCTTTTATGCGAGCTCCTTAAGTACCAAAAATGGTTTAATCTGCTACAATGAGTTGTGACAGATCACGTTCTTAATCCTCTTGTTTACTATCTCAGTGGACTACACCCTGTTTAATGTCCCGTCAGACTATCCCATGTTTAATGTCTCGTCGAACTATCTTTGATGTCATATTGTCTTTTAGCTATAGTCTTACTGATTCTGCCGTCAAATCATTACTTGTTGCTATAACATCTTTCATCTATGGTCTTACTCATTCTATCGTCAAATCATTACTTGATGCCATAACATCTTTTAGCTATGGTCTTACACAATATAACCTTCTGTTTACCGTCTCGGTGAAGAATTTGGGTTGCCATAGTCCAACTATGGTCTTAAACCTTATATTACCTGTGTTTAATGTCCCGGCGAGCTATTAGGATGTCATAGTGTCTTTCAGCTATGGTCTTATCCAATTTAACATAATGCTATGGTGCCTTTCAGTCATGGTCTTACTCATTTATATCATGACGCTATAGCATCTTTCAACTATGGTCTTACTCAATTTAGGCATATAGCCTCCGATCGGTCTTATAGCCTAGCCATGATATCTACTGTCCCCCAATTCGTTCCATCCATTCCTCCATTTCCACCATCTTATACTTTGAGATTCGAACACCGTAATGTCCCCTCCGCAAGGCCCAACGCTTCGCACATCATAGTTTGCACTCAACAAGACCATATGGCGGTATCTGGCAAATCCATCCCCCTTTTCCCATTCCTATCTTCACTTAGCCCTTAATTAGTTACCCCTTTCATGATTTCCTTTTATCATGCATTTAAGCTAAAATAACGGATACCCATAATTTCATAAAAGTATGCATCATACTTTTGCAGTTCTAGGGTTAAGTATAGAAACTCACTTGCTACCTCATCGCCTTGTTCGCTTAGCTATCCTAAATGCTAGAGCTTCCGTTCTCTTGGCAGCTAAGCAAAACAACCAAATCTTGGGTTAAACCTAATGTTTTCACCTTTAACCTCAAATTTCCAAAAACATGCAAAACCCTTAAAAATGGTTTCTGGAAACTCTTAACTTTGTTACCTAAGTCTTACTTATATCGAAGGGCTCAGAACCTCACCAGCTTACTGGTTTTTCTACTTTTCCAACTTAAACCTCCCTATCGTCGCTCCATGGAGAGCTTTCTCGTATCCTTCCCCTCTAAGAGTTACTAAGGAAAAAGTTGAAAAAGAAAAAAAATAAACTAGAGAAGAAGTCCATCGGGAAGTCATTTCTCAGCTATTTATAACATTCCCTGCACGATTTTCAACCGTGTAGAATCCACCCATTCATAATCATTTTGTCCCCCACTAAGGAACTGGTTGGTTCTAATCTAAACTAATCGAACAAAATTTGGTTTTCAACCATGCCCCATTTCGTTCCTAATTTTTTTGATTTTTTAGTAGAGACAGCCAAACAATCTTTCTCAATTTAACCTCTAAATGTTCTAAATTTTCAGGTTTAAAGAAATCTAGGTGTGGCATGGGGAGTCAAAGCATACGATTTTGGTAGCTTTGATCTTATCGACTATAAATACTTAGGTAGTTTTGATTATTTGGGTTATAACGACACCAAGACTCCTTTAAATAGGCAGAGAAGGGGAGCTGATGGGATATATGTTATGAAAATAAACAAGTATCTCTTTTCTTTCTTTTCTTCTCTGTTTCTTCTCTTGCCTGCTTCTATCTCATGCTTCTTTTTATTCCTTCTTTTCTTTTTCTACTATTTGTGTGTTGAACTACTCAAGAAAATTTGAACTGGACCTTTTCCCATCAATGGAGAATAAGTTAGAAGCTTTACATATTAAAAGGTCTGATTGGTGTTTCGACAATGATACCTTACGAAGACACGCGGTTGATTATTTCTTTACTTTATATACAGTGGATGATTAATTGGTGGGGAATTTCCCTGTGCAAGGATGTTTTCCAAAGCTAGAGGCCCATGTGTTCAGTGAATTGCTAGCCGAAGTTAGTATGAAGGAGGTTTCCCACTTTGTTTTCAGTATTATCCCCCTTAAGGCACCTGGGTGGATGGTTTCCATGCTAAATTTACCAAGCTAATTAGGAGTTAGTGGGGGACAATGTTTTTAAACTAGTCAAGCACATATTCTCGGGAGGGTGCTTGGATCCTAGAATTAACATGACTCCTCTAGTTCTCATCCCCAAGATTACTAGTGCAGAGGCTATCAGTCAGTTTAGACCCATTAGTCTATGCAATATCTTGTACAAAATTATTACTAAAACTATTGTCATTTGACTTCAGTAAGTTTTATGTTGGTTAAACAAAATCAATCTAGTTTCATCGCTTCGCGAAATATTTCGAATAACATAATAATTGTCCAAGAAGCAATTCACACCATAAAGAACACAAAAGGTAGAAAAGGGTGGATGGTTGTCAAGGTGTACCTTGAAAAGGCATATGATTGGATTTATTAGGACTTCCTCATGATACTTTGAAAGATGTTGGTTTGCCTGGAATACTTGTGAGTACTATTATGAGAGTGTGCCTCCTCATCTTTGATGCAACTGTTTTGGAACGGCTCTCTCTCGGAAGGTTTCATCCCATCAAGAGGAGTGACGTAATGAGATTATTTTTCTCCCTATCTGTTCGTTCTTGGAATGGAAAGACTGGGACATCTAATGGAGGCAACAATTGAAGAATGGTCTTGGGAACCAATTATGCTCTCACATCGAAGTCCGGGTATTTCTCACCTCTTTTTTACGGATGATCTTTTGTTATTTGGCAGAGCGACTGAGCAAGGTGTGGAATGCCTTAAACAGGTTTTAGACAGGTTTTGTTTTTTCTCTAGCCACAAAGTTAACAGACAGAAAACCCAACTATTTTTCTCTAAAAATGTGACAGAAGAGGTAGTTGCATACTTTTATGCCAATTTGGGTTTCTCTAGACTCAATGACTTGGGGAAATATCTTGGTATGCCTTTCTTTCACCACAAGGTTGGTGTTAATTTCCAAATTATTCTGGATAAGGTGTGGAACTGTCTAAATGGATGGTAGGCTCGTAAGTTATCATTTGCTAGAAGGCTCACCTTAGTGAAGTCTGTTGCCCGAATTCCAATTACGATATGCAAGGAAATCGAGAAGATTGCTCGGGGCTTTCTATGAGGTTCCTGTAATGAAGGTAAAAAAAGTGTCTCTAATAAGTTGGGAAGATTACTGTAAACCAATAATTAAGAGAGGTTTAGGAATTTGACGGTTACAAGACTAGAATAAGTTATTTCTTTAAAAACTGAGCTTCAATCTGGTGACTACTACGTATGCACTGTGGGTAAGGGTACTTAGGAATAAATACAATATCCATGGGATTATTTTAGATTATTTACACCATAGCAATTGTTCTTATGTATGACTATCCATTGATAATTTTTGGAGTGAGGTGAAGCAGGGTCTCATCTGGACCATTCAGGATAAAAGGATGATTAATTTCTGGAATGTTGTCTGGTTGCATGATTCGGGTCCATTAAAACTCCAGTACAATGAAAGTGGTCCTCTCAGTTAATCCATTCGTGTTTGCGGCTTAGTGGACGCGGAAGAAGAATGGAATTCCAATTGGCTTCTAATAGTTCTCCCTAGTAATGTGGTGGATCGAATAAAAGCTTGCAATCCTCCATCAAGTGGTTCGAGGACAAATCATATTTCTTAGAAATGGATGGTTACTAGAAAATTCTCAATCAAAGAGACTTATAATCATCTTTGTTGTACCACCAGTCCGAATTAGTTCGGGAATAATAAAGTTATTTGGAAGATGAAGACTCCCCAAAGAGTATGAACCTTTTTGTGGTTGCTTGTTCGGAATAAATTGTTGACAAATGATGAGCGTACACGGAGAGGTATGACTGTTTTCCTTTTTTGTGAACAATGTGGAAAGATAGTGGAATCATCAATTCATGCTGTGAGAGATTGTGATTTCACTCTGTCTGTGTGGAAGTCTTTAATACTTATGACCAGTTGGAATGGTTTCTTTAATTTACATGTTGGGTGTCAGGTACATTGGAATATCATGAATGAAGGGAACTTAAGTATTGACAGGGGCGAATGGCCAACTTTTTTTCTCAATTGTGACCTGGTTTCTTTGGAAAAGTTATAATGGATTCATTTTCAATAATGCTAGTAGAATTAGCCATGAACTCATTGCCTCGACTCTTGCTTGGGCAAAGTCTTCTGGTTTTAGTGGAAATATGGAATAGTTGGCCTATTTTTCTAAAATGGAACAAGGGTGGCAGTGTATTGATTCAGGCTAGATCAAGATTAATGTTGATGGATCGGTACCAATGAGAAATACCAAAGCAGCTATAAGAGGAGCCGTGAGAGATTCAAATAGGAAATGGTTAACGGGTTTTGATATGGTAATAGGGGTGTTTGATGTTTTTTAGATTGAGGCATGAGCGGTTGGCTTAGTCAAAGGGTTTCACTCAGGTAAAGGTTAATTGTGATAATACAATGTTAATAGATACTATTCGAAATGGATTTGCATCAATTAGTAACATTGCAGAAGTCCGATTAATACATGAATGGTGCACTAAGGATTGGAAAGTGCAATTTATACATGTTTTGAGAGAAAGTAACAAGGTAGCTGAGGCCAATGCAGTAGTAGGGAAGTTAAATCAATTACTTCTCACAGATCCACCACAGTATGTTACGAGACTGCTAGAGGAAGATGTTCATAATTCACTATATGAGGAGGCCTCTATCCCTATACATTCCTAGTTTTTTAGGCGTGTGTTTTCTATTTAACTCTAAAACCTTAATATATTTTAATTAGGTTAGAATGATATTACTTTACATATAATTAATGAATTTAAAAATAAACACACAAAATCACGTGTAACACATGTGACATTGATAACACACAAAATCACGTGTAACACGTGTGACATTGATAACTAGTTACACATAAAAGATTATATAGATTTATAATAATTTAAATAAAAAACACTTATATCGGTGTAAAATTAACATGGATTTATATATTTTTATAACTTATTCTACTCTTGATATTCTAACAATTCAACCGTTAAATTTCATGTTCCATTAATGTAGATTAAGCATGTTAACTTTGAAGCAAAGCAATTTTTACTATTTATTTTACATAAAAAAAACTTTCATCTATTAAATATATATTAATATAGATAATATTTTAGATCGATATGATATAGACATTAAAATAAAAGTATAATTATGTTGATAAATTCAATGGTAAAAAATTATGAAAAAAATTATAAAATAATATTAATTTTAGAATACAAAAGAAAATAACAAAATACAAAAAGTGTCTAGTTAATAATCATAAATTTTAAGAATCCATATATTTTGTGTTCACACTAACTTCAAATAGAAAACTAAAGACTTGGTTGTCTTTAAAATAGCATGCTTCAATTACAAATTCTGCAATCCCATGAATTGGGTATAATCCTTTTATATAAGGGTATAGATGTATTATTAATTAGCATATCTTCTGAGAATAAATTATTTACTTGTTCATGGTACAATTACAATTAACTGTATTGAGTACGTATTTTGCATGAGATTTCATGCAAGTTGACAGGGGTCGAAGGATTCTCCCACTGAACAAGTTCCCTTATTCCTTCTTCAATCATTCGGGTTTCTGCTATCAAAACTTTGATGCAATACCCCATGGCACTCAAACTTAACACCATTTGGCTCTTAATCTCCTTCTCACCTTCAATGCCATGGATCATATCCGCTGCTTCTTTCGAATGTTGAAGAAATGAACTCAAAACCTTGTTCAGCTCATCTTCGTCCTCTTCTGAATCGGAAACCCTGAAAAAATTCGGGCATGGGGGTTTTCCCATCTCGATATCATAAGAGATACCATCCTTTTGAAGTCCCTTGTCAAGCATAGGGATCGATGTGATATTTCCGAGGCATTTTATTAAAGACCCAACTGACCCTTTGAAGAGTTTAAGGTCACCGTCTAGTTTATTTACAGTTTCCTTCCAAGAAGTTTCGAGTTTTTGCGACTCTTGTTGGAGGAACCTGATTGCATGAGTGCCAAAAAGCAGGAGATCCGACATCTTTGACAGAGACCCAAAAAGCTTACCATGGCAAGCACTATGAAATGGCAAAAACCAAAAATTAGGTTCCACCTCAGCTTCTCCAATGAATTTCCCTAGCTGATTCACATGGAATTTCAACTTTTTGTGACTCTCTACATGATTGGCTTGGAGAGAGAGGTTGTTGATGCATTCATGCAATGTCCCCAAACTTTTAGAGAGCTCGATTTTGGCCAAAGTTGAAGCTCTTTTGGGTTGGAAAAGAAGCTCTACCCCAATCGAACAAGACAATCCAATGAATGTTTCAATGATTCTTGCAATGGCGAACTCACTTGGTGGACCAAAGTTTTTCCTTCCCAATATCAGTACGGCTCCAATGACAGCAGATATTCCACCTGCCTGACCATACATCTTGCTTTGCCTTAGGAAACTTGTGAAGATGAACCAAGGAAGAAGAGACAAAAACCTGATTGGCAAGAACCTTTCGAAAAGAAAGCACCCTATAACTCCATACACTGTCCCCAGAACTGTCCCTTGTGTTTTAATATTTGCTGCCTTAAATGTCGCCTCTCTTGCGGCAGCAAAACTGATTGCAACCGGGAGTCCCGACCAGAAGCCATTGGGCTTACTGTATTTCAGCCCAAATAGAACTGCACATCCTAAAGAAAGTGAGAACTTCAAGGCCGGCTTCACCCTTCGGCTATTAAGACCACAGCTGCTCCAAACCTCCTTGAAGGAGAACCCATTTTGTTTCGACTTCCCATTTTCCAGAACCGGTTTTTTGGTCCTTGGCTCCGGCAACGACTTACTATGGAGGAGTTTCATGCAGAATAAGAAGAAAAAAGTGGGTAAATCTTGGTGGGATTGTGGCATTGTTTGGAGAGATTGGAAGAACTTGGTAACATCTTCAACATTTGATTCCGGAACAGTACTGGAATCACCCGGGACCAAACACTTGGACTGTCTTATGGTACAGCTAATGTGATCTTCTAGCCTGAGCAAGCCGTCTTTGAGTTCTCCATCATCCACCATTAAACTCCCTGGAAATGAAGGAATACTCTCCAAAGCAATTTCCATTCCTCTTAAAGCCATCTCCATTTCTTGCAGTTTCTCCCCTGAGTTCATGTAATAGGGTCTCAGAAACTTGAACGGGAGTTTCTCCCATTTCATGCTCCCCTATTATCCACAAGACCAACGAAAAAGAAAATAAATCAACTTGGTTTCAACTATTATCAACATATCGTAGCGTCAAAACTAGATCTTACTTGGAAGCGTTTAATGCTTTGAACAAGTTTATTTGCGGCGGCGTTTAATAGCTTTGCTTGAGAAATAAAACCAGATGCCGCTGCTTTATCTTGTGCGCAAACTGCCTTGACGAAAAGCTTCAGCCTCTCCGAGCTGTTCTCCGCCAGTTGTATGCAGCTTTTCTTGGCCTATACAAATATTATTTCTCTCAAAATCAATGTTGCATTTTACTTTTTAGTAATTATAATAAAAAAGGTAAGTTTTAGTATGTTAACAAGTGGAGTTCAAACGTCATAATTTCAACACTCCGTTTTGATTTTAGGATTTTCTTTGGGTACGGTATTAATGTACTAAATCCCTACTAGATTTGTCTTCAATGCTCTGCATTCTTCCAAATTTTATATTAAAATGAGGGTTTACATTTAACAGAAATACTTTATATTTTTTAATTTTACCGAGTGTCATTATTTTTTTTTTTGTTAAATTTTACTGTATTGAATAATTTTTTCTTAAATTAAATCTGCCCCTTGTAATGTTAATTGAGATTCTTTGATGACATAATAATAAATCCTGATCATTTTTTTTTGGTAACAAAATCCCGATAGATTTAAATTTATGTTTTAAGAATAAATCCTGATAATACTTTGTTCACTAACCTCGCAACAAGCCAATCTTGGGTAAGGAAACATTAAGGCTAAAACGCAAGCCAACACCCCGACCGCAGTGCTAGCCGCCACATGCACCGGATGCATGATTGGTTCCGTTTGGCCACCATTAATGAAACCAATAACATAGACTATAACAATTTGGCCCAACGCTATTCGCTTGGCTACCATGTGAGTTGCTTCCGGCAACACCACTATCATCCCCCCTAAAGCCACCGCAAGGGCCGTGGTTCCACTCGTTAGCTTGGTTGGTCGTATCAACCACAGGCTCAACATAGCTGGTCCAAGGCTCTGGATGGAGGCGTAAAGAGCCAGCCAGCAGCTGTGCAAAGTGTCACCCAACGTGGCGTCCGTGACCACTAGGATGACTGTCACGTAGGAAAATGCAGGGAATGCCACTTGACGTTGGACGGAAGCTGGACCGTACAAGGTGATGATGCCTACTATGGTGCAGGCTAAGGCGATGCGAAAGGAGGAGGCTAGGCAGGTGAGCCATAACGCCCTGGCTCGGTTCGATTGCTGTTGTGCGGTTGGCATTGTGGATATGGAAAGGCAATTAAATTATGAAGAAACAAGACAAGGTTTAGCAATGTGTGTGTGTGTATGTGTCTGTCCTTCTTTGTGGCTTGTTCTACCGAATGATGATTTGGTACGGTGGGGGAAGATTGAGAGCAGGTGTTTGGGTTTTTAACGAAGGGAGAATACAACATGTGGAACTTTGAGCCACGTGGAACATCAGTTGGTCCACTTGTTTAATGCTTGGTTGAGTCATTTACACTGTTGAATGTCTAGATTATGTAATTAATAATGTTGGCCCTGCTTTTAGCCGAAATTAAATCCAATATAATCTTATTATAAATATACAATACTAAGAAAGCAGTAGATGCTTTTTTTTTTTATACAAAGAAAGCCATTGCAAATAATATCTTTGATTTAGTGAGAAAGAAATTTGTATAATATAATGGTTTCTGTTCAAATATTAATATTTTTATGGTAAATTATTAAAATAAAATTACAAATATTAATAAGTGTTTGCAACACAATTCAAGTTTAATAATATTATTAATATTTATTAAATTGTAAAACAAATATGAAGTATATATTGTTCATAAAAAATAAAATTAAAAACTAATATATTTTAGATTAATAAATATTTTCAAAATTATCGCATTATCATAAGTCAACAAGATAGTAATTTTATTGAGTAATGGTTAAAATATTATTACTTTATAAATAAAATTTTATTATTTTGAGTTACTCCTTTTATATAAAAAAATTGGATACACATATTGAATTTTAACCTAAACTCTATGGTTTTAAACACATTTACTTTTAATTTCAACTAAAGATTTATTTATTGTTATATCTAACTTTTTATAAACATATTTATACATAATTCTATTTTTTTACCACCAACACCATAATGTAAATCTTTTTAATTGTTTCAACTTTTCCCTTAAATCTTTTTTATTCATATTCTTATTTTTCAAAACATTTAATAAATATTCATGATATGGAAAAGATTCACCTTGATAGAAATGCTTTTATTCGTCAAATTTTCTATTTACATCGATTGCTAATTAAGTTAAACTTATTACTAACAACCTATTAATTATCTTTATCAAAATTTACCCAACTTTTAGCATTGTGCATGTGATTTATATTGGTTAATATTCTCCCTACTTGTTGAATTTCATTACTTCTCACCTATCTACTATTTACATTTTGTACTTTACTTACTAGTGTAATGAAAAAACTTATTCTACAATTTTAAATTTGGCATAACAAAGATTATTGTAAAAAACAACATCTTTTCAAAATAAGTGAAAAATTTATTTTTCTTTGTTAAAAATAAGTCATGGAATCGCTAATGATCGAATTAGTTTATTGCTAACCCATATAATATAGCATGCATAAAAATGATATTTTAATAACTCCATGAATTATTAAATTTAGAGTAAATTAATATAATTATATGTAGCATATATTAATAAATTAAATGTTTGATTGGATAAAATATTAACCGGATAGGGAAGATTTTGAAGCTTAAGCAATTTGAAAACAAAGATGAAGGAGGACTTTAATTAACTTGATGGTGTGTTAAAATAAATGATTTTCAAGGCTGCCGCCGACAAGAGAGGAAAACATTAGAGTCTTTTTATTGGTTTGAATTAGAGGGTTGCACACTGATCTATACTTATCTTTTGCCAAATAGGTTTGTCGAGGGAATCATGTGTTTAATGGCAGAATCAAAGGAATGTTAGCACTTAGCAGTCAGCAGCACGGCCTTTAAGAATAAAATTCCTTTTGCTTTTTTACTTAATTTAAGTTATCATGAAAATATATCCATTTTTCTTTTCTTCCAACGTTTTCACACATTCAGCTTTACTTAGCATTACCATTAATTATATATTTGTGTACACAAGATTTTCCTCCTCACAATATTATTAATAAAATTCTTATAAGGTGATGCTTGATAGGTCGAAATTCTACCAACCCATGAATTTGATATATATTATATATTAGTTAAAATTAATTACATGACAAATTTATGTTATTTGATAACAGTAAATTCTTATTTTTTTAAAATTATTTTAATTTTAATTTAATTTCATTATTATTTTGGATAATTTTAGATAAATATAAATGGCATAATGATTTACTTGGTCCTTTAATTTACAAAAAAAAATTATTTTAATCTTCTATTTAATTTTTCGCCTTTTTAGTTCTTAAACTTGCATTTTTTTTGTCAAATTACCCAAAAATGGATGAAAAAATTAGTGTTTTCTTTTTAAATTTGATGATGCGACATACACGTGGATTGCCACATGAATGACACATCAACATTTAATTAATATTTTAAAATTAAAATAATTTTAATTTTTTTAAAAAATTGAAAATCATTGAAATTATTAAAAAAGTATAAAAATATTTTTTAAAATATTTTTAAATTTTAAAAAATTAATTAAATGTTGACATGAGATACACGTGGATTGATATCAAAGCCACATGGATGACATGTCAACAAAGTATAAAAAAATCATTATGTCTTAATAAAATATAATAATGTGAATATTTAATTTTTAAACAAAAATAAAGAGATAATTTATTTCAAATATTATATATTTTTAAAAACAGAAGCAATTTAACATTTCTAAATTTTTAAATTAAATTAAAAATATTAATATAATTATCAAACACAAATTAAAATTTCTTCCATTAAATTAAAAAGATTTTTAGTACTTTTTGAAACACACCCTATCTTTTAAAATTATCTTTTCTAATCAAATCCTACCTTTGTCTTAGTAACATTTTCAAATCTTGAACAAAAATGTCAAAATTCATAATAAATATATTTTGCCCCTTTTTCACGTTTTGTTTCCCATTAATCACATTTTACCGCATGATATTTAAAATAAAAAAAAAAAGAAAAGAAAAAGAATGAACACATAATAAAAAGTGATTGATGAGACACAAGAAAAACACTAAAAGGGAAAATGATTTGTATTCTAACATTATTTATAATTTATACTTTTATATTTAATGCTATAAACATTATATGATGTTACCGATTAAAATTTTAATTACCTATATTTATTTTTAAATTTTTTTAATAAAATATCCGTATATAATTATCTTCATCGATTAAAAGTTAATTTATTTCTAAATTATTTATACTCAATGTTAAACACACATACAAAATTATCGGTTAAGTCTTAACTCGATTGATATCAGTATTGTTTCTAAAGTAGAATGACGTGAATTCGAGTGTGCTGAAGTGCATTATCCTTCTATTTAAGGGGTTAGGGAAAAGCTATTAGCTAGTTCTAAGCATTATATTAAAAAAAAGTAGATATGGAAAGAACGTATAATGAAATTAATATTAAAAAAAAGAAGCAAACATACAAAATTAATATGCATCTAGGTAGGGATCAAAATTTTGGATTATGGTTTTGTATATTTCCTTGAAAGCACGAGTAAATTGCGATTATATAACTGATTTTGATAACTAAATAAAACAATTTTGTTGATCCTTTGAGTTGAGCAAATCTTAATTGGCTATATTATATATTTTTATGTATATCCACATGGGATAAGGAGAATTAAACAAAAGAGGAAAATTAAGGATTAACCTAAATTCCCAATATGCCGAGCGTGTGGGATAGTTGCATATCATGACTATTAACTTTAAAAGGGAAAGCTTTTCTTCTCTCGGAGAACCCCCCCTTCTTCACGTTTGATTGTTATATTTTTATATTTTTCATGTCTAAGAAACAAATAAATACGAATAGAATGTGTAACGTTAATCATATCAAACAAATAGATTGTATTTATTTCATTATTTTTAAAAAAAATATTAATGAGGCCCAAACATTTGGGATATCGTCATTAAATTCTATGGTCAATTTAGCTAGATGGTAAACCTGATACGCTTACTATTATAGCTTGAGCCAAAGCTGACAAATCTAAATTCTAGGATGTAAAAAAGGAGATAAACTAGATGTAGATTAGTTAATTATAAAATAATAAATTTAAAGTGGGGTTTCTCTAGATTTCCACTGACCTTATTCGACTTGCTGAAGTTTACGATTATGGTGTTCTTTGAAGAGAAGGAAGGGTCAAGTGGGTCATTGCTAGCTGAGTCCTCTTATCAAATTGACATTAGTGCTTTAAGTTAGTTAAAGCAAAGCAAAGCTGCTCTTTGTACACTACTATATAATTCCCTCACTAAATTTTCTTTCTTTTTATTATTATTATAATACTAAGAATGAAAACTAGAATAGATTTGGTTTTTAAATATTAAATTATAAAAGAATAGATCATACTTTTTTCTTGGCAGCTCTGATTTTATTTGCCCTAATTTGCTTACGTAGTTGAGCTCACGAGCTTTGGCTTTCATGGTTTTATATTGAAAGACACTCAATAGTAAACGCATGCCCCCCCCCCCCATGCACTGAGCCACTAACCCTTTATTTTCTTCCCTCCCTTTGGTGTGGGCTGATGCCATTAAAGTTTTAAAAGGTTTTAATTTCATGGGGATCAGTAGCTGCCTCCGTGTATGGTGGGATCCAATGTCAGACTGTTATATTGAATTCTTTCATCTCTTTTTATACCAGAAATATTAGTTCCCAAGAATAGTATAGTATACAGTATCGTATATGAAATGTTTTACTTAACGCACTTACGTTTTATTCATAATTTTATACTGTATTTTCTTATATTGCATTACACAAAATCTGCATATTTTCCTGCAGGAGAAGACCAATGGAAAGTCAATGTTGTCTTAACTTTCATTGGGTGTGATGATGTGATTCTTCAAATGGCAATAGCTTGGTTCTAAGGTCTTGTTATATGAATTATTTTATTGTGTTTAAAGTACCATCTCTTGTGGACATAAAAACAATAGTTAATGTACCAAATGGTATCTGGGTTTGGCATGAAAATTCGATGCGGTACCAATATATATATTTTTGTTACAATTAGGTACTTAATTTTGTTTCTGGTACCTAAGTTGAAATTTTAAAATTTTATCCAATCACAAGTGTTTTTGTTTGAACATTTTTTAAATAATTTAAAATCTTAATATATTTTTCGTTACTTTTATTATACATAATATAATATCGGTGTTAAGCTTAGGTACTACTTTATTTAATAGAAAAAAAAAATAAGCACCTAATTGGAAAAGTACCACATTGAACTTTCATACCAAATTCAGGTGCCTTGTACTAAATTAACCCTAAAAACAAGGATGATCAAAATATATAAGAAAGTAACATTGAAGATATAGGGGTAAAAAAAAAAAAAGAAAAAAAGAAGAGGGTAGCAATAAACTAGGGACTAAAATGGAAGTGCCCATCTCACATGTATCTATATCTTGTCTTCCAGGTGATTCAGTTACGAGGAGAAGGATATATGAAATAATAGTTTGACGTAAGACAAAGGCAAAATGAATATCCAAAAGGGAAAGAATATGAGGAAGACACATGGGAAGGTTTTGTGGTAGAGTCGAGACTGATTTGTCTTTATCAAGGCCCCAAAGTCCAAACACCATTTCCATCGAACAGGCAGCACCACTATAAGTGGTGGGATAATTGCTTAGAAACTGTGAAGTTTGATTGGTTACATTGTCCCTCACACCATCCACTAAACCCCAATATTTTCAAGATAATAAAGTATTGACAACGAGAAGACCATTACTGCAACAGAAATTTTATTACTAGGAAAATTTCAAGCTTACCCGGCATCCACATTTATCTAGCATATAGGGTTTACTTTGACAGTCACCAACTCCCCACTACCTTCAACATTTACTGTATCGGATATATTTGTTTAAATGCAAAGATCTTAGGGTTTTGTTAATGAATTTAAAAATTTGTCTATCTATAAATAGTTAATTTAAATTGGTTTAGGTTTCCCTATAACTTAACATATTATATTTTTAATGTTGATGCATTATTTATAGATTTAATCTTAAATGTTGTCTAAAATGAACCCATATTATAAAGGAATTCAATTTTTGTTTTTTGAGAAAAACTCATTTTTTGAATCTTAATCTTAAGCTCCAAAAAGAGGATGAATTTGCATGAGTACGTTAGTATATATATATGTTAAATGATTCCAATGTATATTATAAATCAATGAGATTCAATGGATTAATATATGTAAAGTTAAACTGTTGGAATGTCAAGGAAAGTCCGGTGTGATGAAGCAGGTGAAAAAGAAAACAGAAAGGCAAGGAAAATGGGAAAAGTTTGGTGAGCATTTTCTTTTTATATGTATATGACGAAAGGAGTAAGGTGATGCGACATTCTTTTTATAAAATAATGATAACCTATCCAATTCCAAAACCCTTCTTTTCTGTCTGCGCACGTCCCTTGGTGTTAGGAATCCCAAAGGTCAAAAACACAGTCCGAGGCGTCGCGTGCCCAAAATCACAAAAGTGGGAAAATGCTGTCACTGTCCACAGAAAGTAACGTCTTGGAGTTTGGAATAAAAAATAAATAAAAAAAGTTAATTTTGAAATTTAATGAGGTAGACGAGGGCGAAGTTGGTAAAATAATTTGTTTTTAAATAATATTAAGAAATTGTTGATCGATAATTATGGTTTTTAATATCATTAAAATTGAGATGGTGTTTTAAAAACAAAGTACGGTAAATGGGGTTTTCTAGGTTGTTGAATTCTATGTTTTTTAATATTATTAAATTAAGATTTTGATCGTGTTTTAAAAACAAACAAATACAATTAATGTATTCTAATATTATTATAAGCTTGTTTAGTATTGTAGTATAAATAGATGAATTTAATTTGAATTAAGAATTAATATCTGCATTGGTTTAACGATAGATACTTGACTTACTACGTGAGTAACGAGGAATGCATGATAACTCCACAAGATGTTGTAGTTCAACTTAGACTTTCCGTAAATGGCTTTCCAGTGTCCGGTTCAAGCTAAATACCTATGGAGAGGCACTATCGAGAGTTGCTTGGCAGGATACCGGAAAAGGGTAATGTAAACAATGTCGAAGTTAAAATGAAATGGTAAGAGCATAATTTCAATAGTATCCCTGAACATGCAACATTGCATGAGATTATGTATGCTGCTCAAGCATACATACTACATCTGATTGGTGGAACATTGATGCCTGACAAATTTGATAGTAGGGTACATCTTATGTATCTAAAATTACTGCGAGATTTTGAAATGGTTGGGCGGTACTGTTTTAGCATTCTTGTATCAGAAAATGTGTAGGTTGACTAATCACATTACGCTAAATATTGGAGTTTGTCTAATTTTGCTTCAATCGTGAGTCTGGTACAAAATGTCATTTTTTGCTCCCGCTAGTTAGGCAAATGTTGTTTTCCATCTGGTTAATAGGTAAAAAAAAGTTGGTTTGTCATATGCAATGCTCGACTTATTATTTATTTTCCATTGATTGTATTACATTATTTTGAACAGATGGAACAGTCCTACAACTGGTTCAATTCTAGGGACAAATCTATTTGTATTTAGACAACAGATAGAGGGTCATGATTAAACTGACCATAATTACATTTTAATAATTTCATCACTTTGAATTAGAAAAATGCATGTGAAATCTAAGTTTTTTTATGTCATATTTTTCATAGTTTCGATGGATTTCATACGCTGACCCACAATCTCTAGTGTAATCCTGGCATGTTTCTATTTTTGATCGAGCCTATGATAGATTAATTTGATAATTATAAATCTTGCAATTGTTGAGTGACATCACATTAATCGAGTCTTGTAACAATTCAGCTTTATACAGTGTACCAGCTCCACCAGTTGAGCTCAGTAAGGTTCACAATATTGACCTGCATGGTAAAAAAAGATAAATTTTGGCCAGCTGAACATGCTTCTTGGATTCAAATTTGGGACGAGGTACAAACGAGATTTCTTATGGTGGCTGTCAAGCCCAAATTTTGTCCGGGCCCATTAACCAAAACTAAAAAAAAAAACAAAATAAAAAATCCAAAACCAAGTCTGTTAAAATAGTCCATTTACAATGGCCCAATTAAATTAAAGCCCGAATGGCCCAAATTTAAACAACCTAAACAGAATTGAAACCCTAGCAACAACCTTTGCGCCGCCAGCAGCCGCCACATGCGCCGCAACCACTGCACGCCATGCACCCGCAGGTCTCCGCATCGTGCGCCCCTCCACGACGTCCTCACCTGCGAAGAAAAACAGAAAAGAGGCTAGCAAATCAAGGAACAGAAAGTAAAAAATGTTGTATTTTTTTATTTTCATTTTTCGGGTATAAAAACCCAAACAAACTATTGTAAAAGGGGGAGGATTTAGAGAGATACAAGAGCAATACAGACTACATTTTCTAGAAAAAATACACACAATACAAATACAAACAGAATCAGTACAAAGAAAAAACAAAAAGGTTTCATTTCCATCTTTTTATTTTTTTTCTTTTTTATTTTTTCGAATCTGTTCTTTATTTTTTTTAAAGCTTTTTTTTCCTTTTTTTATATGCAAAGGTTATAATATATACATATAAAAAAAAAGAGAGAAGAAAAAGCTTACTTTCGGGAGCCCTGGCCGGATTAGGGGAGAGAGTAGGAGTTGAGAGAGTTTTTTGAAGTTTTTTGTGAAAGAGGGCTGAAAATGAGGTTTTTTTGGGTAAAAATTTGGGTTTTATAACGTAGCTAAAACGACACCGTTTTGTAAATTGGGTTTAGAGGCCAAAACGACATCGTTTTGGGCCTCTGACCTACGACCCGACCCGCTCCAAGGGGAGGATTCGCGTGTTTTGCTTGGATGGGCTAATTGCGCTCTAGGCCCTTCTGTGTCTTTATGGGTTTCTAATTATCTATTTCTAATTTGGCCCTATGATTTTTCTTCCGTTGTAATCTTGCCCCGCGCAAGGTGATGTGTTTTGGAGGGAGGGGATATTTACTTTCCCGGTCCCTTCACTTCATTCGCGCGTTACAATTTGATCCTTCCCCTTTTATTTATTTTTGATTTTGCCCCAAACTCTTGTTTTAAATTCGATTCGGCCTTTTTCAATTGTTTTGGCTACTTTATCTTTTAATTGATTAATTGGGCATTTTTATTATTATTTTAATAATATTATTATTGTATTCACTATTTTTATATGTCACTATTACATTCTTTTTTCTTCTATTTATTATTTTTATTAAAATTATTTTTACCATTTTTTTACTATTATTATTCTTATTATATTATTATTATTTTTCCCCTATATTATTATTATTTTCCCCCTATATTATTATTATTTTTCTTAATATATTATTATTATTGTCTTCTATTTTGTTATTGTTATTTTAATCATCATTACTATGTTTATGGGCACAGTTATTATTATTATTATTATTATTATTATTATTATTATTATTATTATTATTATTATTATTATTATTATTATTATTATTATTATTATTATTATCATCGCTAATTAATTCTATATTATTTTCATTACCTTATACTTCCTTTTATATTTGTTATGATTCTTATTACTATTTTATTATTATTACTTACATACTATCATCACCCTCACATGTATATTATTATTTTCTATTTTTACCACTAATATTATTATTATTATTATTTTATTCTTATTAATGTATTATTATTCCTTTCGTTTGATTGTCTATGGTAACTTTAAAATTGGTCCATCTTGTAATTTAAGTGAAGTGTTTCTTAGTATTTGTGTTTTGTAATTTATTAGTACGACATTTTATTCACTAATCATTGTTTTAAATAAAAGTGCATTTCGTTTAATCGGTACATCTTATTCGAAAGTTTTCTTCAAAATAAAGCAATACTCGTGTTTGGGAGCATCGAGAACATTGAACCCAAACTCACTGGGTCCCAATTTTCCTCGTCAAATCTAAATAATCGAGTACCCTTTCTTAAATCGAAACAAATAAGTTTTAAATAAAAGCCTATTCTCCGGAATTCAAGATGTTGTGTCCTAACTTATTGGATATGACACCTTGTTTTCTCGAAGTAAGGATTTCAAAAAAATAAAGGCAATATTTTGTATTCGGGAATTTTGAGAAATAATGCCTTAACTTACTGGGTTTCGATTTCTCATTCAACCCAAAAAACCGGGTAACCTTCTTAAATTTAAACATACGAGTTTTAAATGGCAAAAGACAAGCTTAGTTTTGAGGATTCGAAATGTCGTATCCTAACTCACTGGGTATGATATTTTATTCTTTCGACCTAAGCGGGTCTCGACGTTCGTTTTAATTTATACAAGTTTTCTTTAACAAAAAGGATCCTATTTTAAAATCTTTTCAAATTTTCGACATAAAGACATCAAATAATCAATTAGGTACCAATTTTGGGCGTCACAAGGGTGCCAATCCTTCCTCGTGCGTAATCGACTCCCGAACCCGTTTTTCTAAATTTCGTAGACCAAAATCATCGTTTTAATAAATCAAAATGTTTTAACGATCAATCTCAAGGTGACCCAATCACACCTTAAAAAGGATTGGTGGCGACTCCATTTTCGTTTTAAAGTCGACCCAGTTTTCCAAACACAAAAAAAATGGTTTCGACAGCTTGGCGACTCCACTGGGGAAATCAAGAGAGTCAAGCCGTGAATTGATTAATTTCTATCCTTTTGACGAAAGTTGAAAATCAGATTTGAAAATTACGATTATTTTATTACATTTGTTTGGGTCATTTAGTTGGTTGTGATTTGAGATTTTAGGGTACTCTTGCATCATATCGCATAAAGACCATATGCTTTTACCCTATTTAAGTGGGAGTGAGAAGCTACTCCTTCGTGAGGTTTTCACCTCCGTGCAGGATGGTAGGTCGCTTTCAGGATACATCCGTACCTATGTCTTCGTGAGATTTTCATCTCCGTGCAGCCATAGGGAAATGTATTTCCCTGAACTGAACTCGGTCCGTATGAGCCTATAATGGGTGAAGGTTGAGGAATCTGCTGGTTCAGGTACCCTTTTCCTTTAGAATAAAACCACATATAGTGAACCCTAGGAGCCCACTTTAGGTAGAACTATGTTGAACCTAAGCAGTCACCTGGATAGGTGTTTGATTTTACTATCTGTATATGATACTAACGTGTTTTCTTTTGTTTATGACTACATTGCATTTCATCATCATAGAAAGAAGGTGTTGATTCATATTCGATTGCTAAATAGAAGAGTTTGTCATAGGAAAATGGATTTATTGATAAATTGGGTTATAATACGTTCGTCCGAATATAGTCCAAATAAACACAACGAGAAAAGATTGATAGTATATGACTTTGCCTCGTTGCACGGGGATTTAATCCAACAAGGATTATCCGAGAGTTATCACGTCTCAATTTTTTTAAAGAAGCTTATGAGCATCGCGGAGGATAAGTGAATGAAGAGTCACGGCCTGGATCAAGCAACAAGGAGCTAGAAGAGGCATCTATTGAGAAAGTTCATGGGACACGACCATAACATCCAGATACGAAGAAAAGGATTAGTGTCTTCACCTGGACTATGAGGACAAAGCCGCATATGTAATCCGTTTTATATAAAGAAATTTATTTTCTAGAAAAGTTCTTCTAATAGAATTGAATTCAGAATCAAAGCCTCTCTTTCTTTTTGCATTCATTCCTTTGCATTACATTTCATGCATTTGTATTACATCGCATCATATGCATTAAATGTTATAAAAGAACCCTATTAACTAGAGATCATATTATAGTTACCCTGGAACGTCACTACTACACTCGAAGGAAAACAAGAGCCATGGATCAAAAGTTGGAAAGAATAGAGCAAATGCAAATACAGATGCAGGAGCAATTGACCAAAATTTAACAAGAGATGCAGAAACAAATACTAGAATTCCAAAGGAATATGATGGGCCAGTTAACCTAATTACGAGCTGAAGGACTTGAAAAACGGAGTGGCCCAGTGGTCAATAGTGGGGATGATAATGAAGACCCCATCTATTCCCCAGGTTTTTCCCAAATAAGTGTCTCGACCCAACCAGACACGCATTCGTATGGGGTACCCGTCATTATCGGACCCCAATGTCAGACTGATACCTTGGCCCTGTCGAACTTCCCGATAGTTTCAGGTTTTAACTCGAAGGATGATCGAGCCAAACCGGTTGTTCTGGCAGAAACAAATGAAAGGGGATAGTGAACTTTAAAGGTCCTGAAGAAGAAGGAAATGAAAGCAAATGGTACGAGTGGGTATAACAAGGGCTATTCAGAGCTGATTACAGTAAGCTAGCCAAAGACGGTAACTACCAGCCATCAGGTCTCCCCAGGGCAAGAACCCAATCTAAGATCGAACTCAGAAAAACCCCAGTTCGTACCCATCTCAATCACGTATAGGGAGTTGCACCAAATTTTGTTTGACGCACATGTTGTATCCTTTTTTATGTAGAACCAATACGGCCCCCATACCCCAAATGGTACGATGTAAATGCCCAATGCGAATACCATGGGGGAATCACAGGGCATTCGATTGAGAACTGCGTCATTTTTAAGAAGATGATCGGAAGACTCATCAAATTGGGTATCGTAAAATTCGATGATCCCTCTGGTGCAGAAAATTCGTTACCCAACCTTTCTGTTAAAGGGGTAAACATAATGAGTTCTATGATAGATAGGGGCATGAGATCCAAGAATACATCGAGCTCAGGGCCCTAGTGCAAGGCCCGATGGATAATAAATTGAAGAGATCAAAGACCTAGTGGGAACGTTGGGGGAATCTAAACATTAACGACATATTCAAAGAAGGAATCGAGGAATAGACTTTTCCAAGCTTTTGCCTTCATGTACTTGGGGGTGTTTTGAACAAAGGGACTGTGGAAAAGACCCCTGTATTTTTAGATTTAATCTAAAGTAATATTCAAAACACACTTATTGCTTTAAGCCTAGAGGCAATAAGATTCCTTTGGTGAAATAGGCTTGTGTCCAGAATCTTTATTTCAATAAAATGCATCTTTTTGAGCAAATATTTTTTTCATTCTTTCCATGTCATACTATACATTCTTTTGTTCTTTGGAATATTCTTTATTCTTCATTCATGATCATACCATATAAATAATCATCCTTAGAATAATTCATTCTTTGGAATTTGCCTTCGTACCTACAATAGGTACCCAGATATCAAGACATGAGCAACGCTGTTACTGACCCCCTTTTGAGCGAGATATAGGTCTAAAAGGATCTAAGGATTTTGAAGTTGACAGAGATTGTAACTTATCTGTTGATTTGTTAAAGATGGTAGAAAAGATGAAAATAGACTCTACCGTACAAAGGGTCAGTGGACATTGCGAGTCTAGAAAAGGAGTGAAGATCGAAGCCTAGCTCACCACAAGAACAAAGCGAGACGTCATTGAATTATTCCAAGAATTCAAAAATGTCTTTTCATGATCGCATCAAGATATTCCTAGGCTCGAGGATACTGTAGAGTGTTTGAAAAGACACATGCTAATGGTTTTATGATAGCCAGGCCGATTATGAGGTTCGGGTACTACTGGTCTACCATGAAAGGGAGATTGCATTAGTTATGCAGTAAATGCCAAATTGAGAATGGCAGGACTTATGTGCTTCCTCCATTTTTTTTCCTATATGTGGGGCATAGGTGTTATAGGGACGATCTCGTCAAAAGCATCTAGTCAACACCAATTCATTTTCATGATTGTCAATTACTTCACTAAGAGCATGAAGGTCGCTTCATATGCCAAAGTTACAAAATCAACAGTCGTCAAATTCAAATTCAAATTCGAATTCAAAAAAAAAAGCCATCCAAAAAAATTTTGAAAGATGATTGAGACTTGTAAAGATCGGAATAGAGAAGTTACCATTTACCCTCTATGCTTCTCGAATGTTGGTCAGGACCTTCGTCGGAGCAACACCTTTCTCATTGGTTTATGGAAGGGAAGCAATTTTTGGAAGTTGAGATTCTTTTTCACCGAGCTTTGATTGAATTAATAATTGGATGAAGCAGAACATCTCCAGTAAGCTTGGTTAAAAGTATTCATCATGGTCAAATGTACTAGAAGTGAATGATGCGAGCTTGCAACAAAAAGATCCACCCCAAAGTATTCCATGACGGAGACTTGGTATTGAAAAAGATCTTCCCTATGCAAACGAACTTCAGAGGAAAGTGGATGCCTAATTGGGAGGGACCTTATGTTGTAAAAAAGGCCTTTTTTGGAGGAGCATTGGTATTACCCGAGATGGACGACAAGAGTCAGCCAAACCCAGTTAATGCGAACTCAGTCAAGAAGTACTTCGCTTAAGAAGAAAAATGGGCTAAGGTGAAAACCCACAAAGGACGTCTTGAGTTCGAAAAAAAACTGGAGAGGCCAAGGTGAAAACCCGCAAAAGGCACTTTGAGACCAAAAAAGTTTTGAATTGAAAACCCGTAAAGTGCAATTCAAATTTTTGATGAGAAATAGGGCATGTGCTAGCCATCCTATACCTGAGTTAACAATGAGGAGATATGTTACATCTTAGGGGCATCAACAAAGTATTCCGGATCCCCTAAACACATATTGAGCTTAAAATGGTCCTCAAGAAGTTTGAGCAGAGAAGCTCAGGCTGCGATATCTGGGACACCTAGTTTCCATCTTACCCATATTGAATTTGCTTCTTTAATTATTTTATTCGTTTCAAATACAATCCCAATAAATTTCCTTCTTGATTGCATTTGCTATCTTTGCTTGACTTATTTGTTTCGAGCTATGCTTCTAATTAATTTCCTTCTTATCCATTGTTATGTTCTTTTTCAAGCATTTTACATTGAAATAACGATTAGTGGACTAATAATGCTTTCATAAAAGGAGTTTCGTATATTACTCTGGAAGCTTCTAAATAATAAAAGAACTTGAAACAGGATTATTGTTTAAAACTCACCAAGTTTAAGGGATTGAAATATTGGTGGAAGAAGAGTCTAAACTGAGACTATCTCTCCGGATTTTTGTCAAAAATGGTGATTGAACAAAATGACAAGATATTGCGTCAGTGATACAATCTTGACGAAAAATGGGCAATGTTAACCCAAGTGTAAAAGGGGAATCATTCTCGAGGAAAAATGGTATTCTGCATCCATGTAAATATCATGCATACACATTTGGTTAGGTCACCTGGAGAGTGATCAGTTGATTGAACAAGTTACAGATCCTATACCTTGAGCTGCAGTGGGATGGGTTGAAGTGGATACAGATCCTACAGCCATGAATCGCAGTGGGATGGCTAAAGATGGTATAAATCTTATGTCCCCAAGGTTCAATGAAAGGGAAGTTGAAGTTACAGTGGGGCAAACGAGCTGGGCAAAATACGATCGTTTCTTTTGGTTTTCGATCAAAATATCATCCAAGCAAGAAGACAGCGTAATACGTCAGTGATAAAGATGAACAACCAATAATGACGCCTTAAATATTAAAAAGGATTATTCTCATGAAATTTTGCATTCATCATTCATAACACACTCAGTTAAGAGCATTTGATTCATTTTGATCATAGCATCCTAGTCATTTGGTATAAATATAAGCACATGAAATCGAGTCTGCAGGACATGTCCCCTAGAGGAGGTGTAGCAACATCGGTGGGATCACAGATCTTATCTCCCTAAGCAGTAGTGGAGTAGATCGAAGTTGGCAAATCTTATCTCCCTGTACCAGCAATGGAGCAGATTCAAGCCACTAGCCTTATTCCCCTAAGCAGTAGTGGAACAGGCTAAAAATTACAAGTCTTATCTTCATGTATCGGCAATGAAGCAAACTGAAGATTGTAGATCTTGTCACCCTAAGCAGTAGTGGAGCAGATCGGAGACGGCGAATCTTACATCCATATAGCAATGGAGCAGATTCAAGCCACCAGTCTTATCCTCCTAAGCAGTAGTAGAACAGGCTGGAAATTACAAATCTTATCTCCATGTATTGGCAATGGAGCAGACTGAAGATCGTAGATCTTGTCTCCTCGAGATAGCAATGGGGCAGATCGAAGTTGGCAAACCTTATCTCTATGTATCAGTAATGGAACAGAGTCAAGCCACCAACCTTATCCCCTTAAGCAGTGGTGGAACGGATTGGAAATTACAAATCTTATCTCCATGTATCGGCAATGGAGTAGACTGAAGATTGTAGATCTTGTCTCCTCGAGATAGCAGTGGGGCAGATCAAGTTGGCAAGTCTTATCTCCATGTATCGGCAATGGAGCAGATTCAAGCCACCAGCCTTACCCCCTAAGTAGTAGTGGAACGGGCTAGAATTTACAAATCTTATCTCCAAATATCGGCAATGGAGCAGACTGAAGATTGTAGATCTTGTCTCCTTGAGATAGTAGTGGGACAGATCAAAGTTGGCAAATCTTATCTCTATGTATTGGCAATGGAGTAGATTCAAGCCACCAGCCTTATCCCCCTAAGCAGTAGTGGAACGGGCTGGAAATTACAAGTCTTATCTCCATGTATCGGCAATGGAGCAGACTGAAGATTGTAGATCTTGTCACCCTAAGTAGTAGTGAAGCAGATCGAAGACGACAAATCTTACATCCATATAGCAATGGAGCAGATTTAAACCATCAGCCTTATCCCTCTAAGTAGTAGTGGAACAGGCTGAAGATTGCAGATCTTATCTCCCTAAGCAGTAGTGGAGCAGATTGAAGACGGTGAGCCTTACCTCCCTGAGCAATAGTAGAGCAAGCTGAAGATTACAGCCTTATCTCCCTAAGCAGTAGTGGAACAGACTGAAGATTGTAGATCTTGTCACCCTAAGCAGTAGTGGAGCAGATCGAAGACGACGAATCTTACATCCATATAGCAATGGAGCATATTTAAGCCACCAGCCTTATTCCCATAAGCAGTAGTGGAACAGGCTAGAAATTACAAATCTTATCTCCATGTATCGGCAATGGAGCAGACTAAAGATTGTAGATCTTATCTCCCTAAGCAGAAGTGGAGTGGATCAAAGACGACTAATCTTACATTCATATAGCAATGGAGCAAATTTAAGCCACCAGCCTTATCCCCCTAAGCAGTAGTGGAACAGGCTGAAGATTGCAGATCTTATCTCCCTAAGCACTAGTGGAGCTAATCGAAGACAGTGAGCCTTATCTCCCTGAGCAACAGTGGAGCAAGCTGAGGATTATAGATCATATCTCCCTAAGCAGTAGTGGAGTAGATTGAAACGAAAATTCCTATGCCCTTGAAGATGCAGTGGATGGAATGAAGCTACTTAAAGAAAAGAAGCACTGAAAGAAGTCAAGATTCGACAAGACTGGGTAAAATTGATCCTTCTTAAAAGTTTTTACTCCATTCTCGTTACACGACAACGAGCAAAGAGGGGCAGCTGTAAGGCCCAAAATTTGCCTGGGCCCATTAACCAAAACAAAAAAAAAACAAAATAAAAAACCCAAAACCAAGTCTGTTAAAATAGTCAATTTACAATGGCCCAATTAAATTAAAGTCCGAATGGCCCAAATTTACACAACCTAAACAGAATTGAAACACTAGCAGCAACCTTTACGCCGCCAGCAACCCCCACATGCACCACAACCACCGCACACCACACACCCGCACGTCTTTGCATCGTGTGCCCCTCCACGACGTCCTCACCTACGAAGCAAAACAGAAAAGAGGCCAGCAAATCAAGGAACAGAAAGTAAAAAATGTCGTATTTTTTTATTTTCATTTTTCGGGTATAAAAACCCAAACAAACTATTGTAAAAGGGGGAGGATTTAGAGAGATACAAGAGCAATACAGACTACATTTTCTAGAAAAAATACACACAATACGAATACAAACAAAATCAGTACAAAGAAAAACGAAAAGGTTTCATTTCAATCTTTTTATTTTTTTCTTTTTCATTTTTTCGAATCTGTTCTTTATTTTTTTTAAAGCTTTCTTTTCCTTTTTTTTTATATGCAAAGGTTATAATATATACATATAAAAAAAAAGAGAGAAGAAAAGCTTACTTTAGGGAATTTCACGGTGGCCGGCGGCAGTTCGCCGGAAGCCCTGGCTGGATTAGGGGAGAGAGATAGGAGTTGAGAGAGTTTTTTGAAGTTTTTTGTGAAAGAGGGCTGAAAATGGGGTTTTTTGGTCAAAAATTTTGGTTTTATAACGTAGCTAAAACGGTGCCGTTTTGAAAATTGGGTTCAGAGGCCAAAACGACGTCGTTTTGGGCCTCTGACCCGCAACCCGACCCGCTCCAAGGGGAGGATCTGCGTGTTTTGCTGGATGGGTTAATTGCGCTCTAGACCCTTCCGTGTCTTTATGGGTTTCTAATTAAGTATTATCTATTTCTAATTTGGCCCTATGATTTTCCTTTCGTTGTAATCTTGCCCCGCACAAGGTGATGTGTTTTGGAGGTAGGGGATATTTACTTTCCCAGTCCCTCCACTTCGTTCGCATGTTACAATTCGATCCTTTCCCTTTTATTTATTTCTGATTTTACCCCAAACTCTCGTTTTAAATTCGATTCGGCCTTTTCAGTTGTTTTGGCTACTTTATATTTTAATTGATTAATTGGGCATTTTTATTATTATTTTAATAATATTATTATTGTATTCACTATTATTATAAGTCACTATTACATTCTTTTTCTTTTATTTATTCTTTTTATTAAAATTATTTTACCATTTTTTACTATTATTATTCTTATTATATTATTATTATTATTATTCCCCTATATTATTATTATTTTTATATTATTATTTTTATTAATATATTATTATTATTGTCTTCTATTTTGTTATTGTTATTTTAATCATCATTACTATGTTTATGGGCACAGTTAGCATTATTCTATTATTATTATTATTATCGCTAATTAATTCTGTATTATTTTCATTACCTTATACTTCCTTTTTATATTTGTTATGATTTTTATTACTATTTTATTATTATTACTTACATACTATCATCATCCTCACATGTATATTATTGTTTTCTATTTTTACCACTAATATTATTATTATTTTATTCTTATTAATGTATTATTATTAGTTGCGTTATTAATTATGTTATTTCATCCTTTCGTTTGATTGTCTATGGTAACTTTAAAATTGGTCCATCTTGTAATTTTCGTGAAGTGTTTTTTAGTATTTGTGTTTTGTAATTTATTAGTACGACATTCTATTCACCAATCATTGTTTTAAATAAAAGTGCATTTCGTTTAATCGGTACATCTTATTCGAAAGTTTTCTTCAAAATAAAGCAATACTCGTATTTGGGAGCTTCGAGAAAATTGAACCCAAACTCACTGGGTTCCAATTTTCCTCTTCGAATCTAAATAATCGAGTACCCTTTGTTAAATCAAAACAAATAAGTTTTAAATAAAAGCCTATTCTCGGGAATTCAAGATGTTGTGTCCTAACTTATTGGATATGACACATTGTTTTCTCGAAGTAAGGATTTCAAAAAAATAAAGGCAATATTTTGTATTCTTGAATTTTGAGAAATAGTGCCCTAACTTACTGGGTTTCGATTTCTCATTCAACCTAAAAAACCGAGTAACCTTCTTAAATTTAAATATACGAGTTTTAAATGGCAAAAGACAAGCTTAGTTTTGAGGATTCGAAATGTCATATCCTAACTTACTGGGTATGATATTTTATTCTTTCGACCTAAGCGGGTCTCGGCGTTCGTTTTAATTTATACAAGTTTTTTTTTTAAAAAAAGGATCGTATTTTAAAATCTTTTCAAATTTTTGACATAAAGACATCAAATAATCAATTAGGTACCAATTTTGGGCGTCATGAGGGTGCTAATCCTTCCTCGTGCGTAATCGACTCCCGAACCCATTTTTCTAAATTTCGTAGACCAAAATCATCGTTTAAATAAATCAAAATGTTTTAACGATCAATCTCAAGGTGACCCGATCACACCTTAAAAAGGATTTGTAGCGACTCCATTTTCGTTTTCCAAACACAAAAAAATGCTTTCGACAGTGGCAATTTTTTGATGTTGGAATAATATCATAAGTGGTTTCTGTATAACGCGAAACCCTTTTTATATGCAGGAGTAGATATTGTGGTCCTTGAAGCTCGACCAAGACGTGGCACTCTTAGGCTTGTACCTCGTCGATCAGCAGTTGGTGCAACCGAGCCTGCGCATACACCCGCTCTAGTGTATGCACCTTCACTTGCTCTTGTCCATTCACATTCTTCCGTGCCATCACCACTTTGCGTGGGTGAATACCAGGTGGACTCGGTGTCATTTGTTGAAACAGAGTACCATTGTGCAGAGGTTTCATCATCGTCGCAACATTTTCCAGAGCAGAATATGCTTTATCATCATAAGATGCAAGATGAACAAAATATTTGACAACCCCAACATCCAATGTATGGGCAAAATTCGAATTTACGGAGAGGTTGTTTGGCCGTATGAGCCCCTTCCCCGTCAACTTCTTGAGGCTTATGTTTGGTGTCCCCTCCATCAGGGGCGAAGCCAGAATAATTTTTTGGGGGGGCGGATGAAGTTTTAATTTTTTATAGTCTATATCTTTATAATTTGTAAAGGATTAAATTAAATTTTTATAATTTTAGGGGGGCCAAATTGCAATTTTATCTTTACTAATTTAAAAATTTTTAAAAATTATAAGTGCCTAAATAACAATTTTCTAATTTGGGGGGGCCGGGGGGCTTGCCAGCCCCCTGGCTTCGCTCCTGCCCTCCATTCTAGCATCATTTAGTCGAGTACCAAGTTATGATGACTTGACGTATAGTGAGTCACCTTGTTTTCATTATTCAACAATTTTTTTAAAATATATCCAAAATTAAAAAAAATAAAAATATCAAAATTTGTTGAATTATAAATTCTAAAATTAAACGAAAACAAAATTATATTTTCATCATTTTGCACGGAGTGCTTCAAAATTAAAGTGATAGAATTTCAATGTCCAATCCATGTCATTGTTTATTGCGTTGTGGGCTTGTTTCCCATGAGAGGGCAAGCTGAAGGGTTTGATAGGACAATCCATGTTTGAGCCATGGGGTGGCCACGTTTTCAAAATTAGGTCCTGGAGAAGTCTATTCTTTACCAAATAAAATAAGTAGTACTTAGCTTAGCTAGGCCTATCCTTATGAATATAGGCAATATATACAGCAGACACCAAGAAAATTGAGGTAGCACAACAATATATAACTGGCCGGCAATGACACTACTCAACCATAAAGGAAAATATGCAAGTACCAACACATTTCAAAAGGGCCTGAGAGTTTTGGAGGTCTTGTCATAGCAACCTTCTCAGCAATCACTATAAAACTATAATAAAGAAAGTCCTGAGTTGCTGCAAAATGGCAAACAATATCAGCCAACTATATACGCAACATAATCTCTTAAACAAGATTCAAAAGCAAACAAGTACGAGCAGTTCTTGATGGAATTAGGTTTGGATTGCAAAGCATTAGGAATTAGGAATATTGTAGATTGGTCATCCACGATAATGTCTCAAATATCATTTCCAACTGACGCGTGACGCGTCCAACATAATGATCACCTACTACTACTATGGCTTTTACATTCACCGCAGCAAAATTTGGTATTAGTAACTTAAATTTTGCAATGGTATTTTTGTGTCCCTCAAACATTTGCAATAACTTTTGTTGAATATAATTTTTAAGGTACGTAATGATAAAATAAATTGTTATTTAATGTTATATTATTAGAAGCAATTATAAAATATCGTTACGTAATTTAATTTTTTGTTTATCATAATAACATGAAATTAATTTTATAACCCGGAAACATTTGCAACTCATTTAAATCTTGTTGTTGATTTTAATTTTATGATTACTAATCTTGACCAATGATAAAATTCTTGTTGCAACTTTTTTATCTTTAAATGTAATTGATTATATTTTTTTTAAAAGAAAAAAGGAAAAAAATAAGGAGAGAAGATAAATAAAAGCAAAACTTATCATGTGTCATGCTAGACGAAGGTTTGTTCAATTTCTCTAGAGGATATGAAAAATTATGCTTAAGAAATTAACTTGGAAAAAATGAGACTCATAGTTCAAAAAAGGAGAACAAATATTTATTTTTATATTTAAAATAGGTCCAACTTGGCTTTATAATTATTTTTTATAAACTTATATTGGATTTATAAGTATAACATAATACAATAATTAAAAATATTTTATAAAATTGATAAAAAATATTAAAAATTCTATTAAATTCTTTATGTTTTTAAATAAACATAAATTTAAATAAAAGAAACTTAAAATATTGAAAAATAAATAGCTATAAAGTTATAATTTGTCGTAAAAGTAAATAAAATAATGATTTTTAATAGATAAAAAATTAAAAATGAAAAGGCATAATTTTTAAATATATATTTACACTAAAAGATGTAAATATTAGGCTTGTAAATAATAAAATTTTTTATATCATGTAATTGTTTTGATAACAAGAAACTAACTTTAATCTTATTATAGGTTTTTATTATATTTGCTACTTTTGATATAATGTCTAGAACTAGAAATAACCCTTCCTCAACCCTTAAATATATAGGAGTATAATGCGTTTTAGCGCATTCGAACCCACGTCCTCCTGCACTGGTAATAATACTGATACCAATCAAGTTAAGACTCAATCGACCATCTTGATACATGCTTATAGAAAACATAAGCTATAATTCAATTCGAGTTTTACATCTACCAAATTTAAAAATGTTTATTGAAAAGTAAGGTCTTATCGATAATGTTTTTTATGGTTTATATATATATATATATATATATTAATTACATTTAGTAAATAAAGGTTTAAGAAAATTATCCCACATTGATAATACAGTAGCATAATGAGTTTTAGAACATGTATAAATATCCTTTATTCATAAGAAAAGAAATACCATACTTTTAGAAGGTTATTTCGTTGGAAAGCACCTTAAAGTTAAGTTTGAAGAGAAAATAAAAAATGAACTTAATTAAAAAATCTCCTAAACTTTGGTTAAAAAATTAATTAAATTTCTTTAGGAAAAACACATTTACATAAGTGTTTAAACTTTTTTATCCCGTAAACTTAAAAATAATAATTTCTTAAATAGTAGAAAAAAAAATGAAGTTTTAGTAGTAAAGAAACCAGTTAAAATGTTGACTTCTAAATTTTATCTCGTAACTAATGCATTATTGTATTTGTTACGTAATATTTTTCATAACCAAAACCCTATAGATGTTTAAAAGGTATTAACCAATTTTGTAGTTATTAAAACATATTTTAATAATTTAATTAAGTTTTTGCGAAAAACCATTATATTTGGTAATGAAACAAAAGGGTTGAAATATATATAATTAAAACGATTTTTTTTAGAAATGATATTGTTGGGAGAGATAATCATGAACCTTGAAAAGGTTTTCATAGACTATAAAACGAATATGAATAATACCTTAATTATACAAAAATAATGGTATAATCACTTATTTGACCCTCTGACTTTACAAAAAAAATTATTTTAACAACTTATTTTGTAACACATTTAACCTTAAAGGCTCTAAATACAAATTTTCTTGTAGTGATATAAGAAGTTTATCCACCAGCCATCGCCAGTTGAATATGAGATTTGTCACTTCAGTTGTTTCTTTATGTTAGATTAAATTGTGAAAAAGGGGAAAATAGTAAGAGAGAAATTTTAAGTCTTTTTCACAATAATAAGCTGAAATTCTAACAAGAAAACAGCTTCATGGTATGTAAAACAAAAGGCACCACTTTCATCTTCCTTAGAAATATAGAAAGAGAGCTTTCAGGTACAATCGTGCTAACAGGAGCAGGCCTATTATGTTTGCTCTCAGCATACACGTGGCCACATCTCCCATTAGACCTGAGACACTGTTGTAATTTTAGGATAAAAATGTATAGTTAGTTATAGACCTGGTGAATGAATATTAGTGATTGCCAGGTGTTAGCACTTGCATCCTGTCCACCTCAAAAACAAACGAAAGCCTTACCCCAGAAAAGGGAATAGAAAAATTCTCTAACGTCAAGAGTCTTTAGAACAAAAACAATGGCGTTTAATCTTAAACCCGTGTTTGGCTACACAGTTGTTTATGTTAAGAACGTGGCTAAATCAGTAGATTTCTGCGCAAAAGCCTCTGG
Source organism: Gossypium australe (assembly GCA_005393395.2). Taxonomy (NCBI): domain Eukaryota; kingdom Viridiplantae; phylum Streptophyta; class Magnoliopsida; order Malvales; family Malvaceae; genus Gossypium; species Gossypium australe. Next base: position 94,114,383 of record CM016620.1, on the reverse strand, counting down.
TTACAATGTTCGTCGCTTGGACGAGTTTCACAGGTACTATAAATGCATATATTCCCTTAAAAATATAATGGGATGTGAATGGTTTAATTTTGGTTACAGATGGGGAGAGTTGGAGAGTGGGCAGACCACTATAGCCTTCACTCCAAAACATCAACATGAGACGGATAAGCTAACTGGTGCAGTCCAAGACCCAAGATCTGATCGCGAGGACCCCCAATGGAACTCTGCTTCGTTTACTCGCACGTCGATACTGCTTACAAGGTTTATACGACAACCATATTTTGGTTTCGAAATAGGCGTTTATTTTATCATATTTGCTTTTGAGTTTTAACTGGTATGGGTGGTGGAGGGACAGCGAGCGGTGGCGGTGTGCCCGCCTGAGAACAAGGAATGGGGACAAAGGGTCGGTTACGTACGTGACATCGATGGCATAACTGAGGATGGGAAGCCGTGTTCACCCACCAAAACAAGCTTGATTTGAAACCAAATAAATTATTACTTCTTTTAAAACCGATCAGTTAAATCTTAGTTTATCTATCAAAGTTGTCACTCCTTGTCCCCAGAGTATATGACTTATTTTTATATTTATGACTCAAATTATAGTAAATATCATTAACAGATGACTATATTTGTCTAAACTTTTAAGCATATTCAATTGTCAATTATTATATCATATATTAGCTTTCCCAGTAATAAGATAAATAAATAGCATGTAATAAAGACAAATTGTCAATCAAAATAAAGAGTTACAGTCACGAATTAGACGTTATGATGATATGAGACTGCTACTCAAAACACTACTAAACAAAACCAGAACCAAAACGCTTTCGAATACAAAAGAACACTACCACTTAAAAGCACAATAAATAAAAATAGAAAGATATGGGGAAGGGGAAGGGGACGGGGAAGGGGGGCTTTAAGTTTTAAGGCACTCCCTGGGTTCACAAGGACTCTGCGGTGTAATCAGCCGCAACTCATCTCCCTACATGATAAAAATTAAGGCATTCCACGAGTTCATATATTCTAGAGAAGGAACAGCAGCAACAGCCATCATCGATCACAACATTTCTTGCGACCGTCGGACACAGCGGCCAACCTTTCTCTTAAATTCATCTTTCCTCTCTCTCCACTCCTTCTGCCAATATAAACAATTATTGATCATATACAAGGCACACAAAGAGAAAACTAGCATGGCGCATGGTGCATTGTGCCACATGATACTACAATAGAATGAGATGCTGATGACAATGGTTGTGTGACGAGATCATACAGATAGATGATTGATAGCAAAGGCAAAGAAAACCAAGTGAATGTTAAAAGCACAAATCTGAGAGTCATTTTAATTAATGATAAAATGAGATCGATCAAATAAGCATATTTTAAAGAAAGTTCTGTTACACTAGAAGCCTTAACAGAAGGATAGACACCACATTAGAACATCAATGGAATGCCAAACCACAACAAAAGAGAGGAATAAATGAATCAAGAAAGTCGTCAATCACTTACAGCAGCTTCAACATTCGCAGGAGATTCATCATTAGGGCTTGAAAGCATTGATATGATACTCAATACAATACTTTCAACCTGCCACACAGTAAGAATATACATTTGTTAATCTATCATGGTGTCAAGAAAAGGAGGAAGGACACCATAAATTAAAGTAGTTGAACTTTCAGGAATGGCACTTGAACAGGCAGGAAAAAAAGATAAAAGAATTGACACTTCACAAACATACTGTATGGACTGGCATCCAGCGCTCACTTGCAAGCTCATAGCCATTTGGATCATCACCTGGAGGATGAAGAATTGATATGCAAACACGGCCATCAGGATAAACTGCAAAAAGCATTAAAGATTAATTAGTTCTTGCATTACACAAAGGCACAAGAATTCGAACAGGCAAAGGTATACCATTAGGATGCCAAATCTCTGATGTAAATTTCACTGTTGGAGGGCTGTTTGGATAATTGGGCGGAAAGCTCATGATGGCATTGAAAAATCCCCCTTCACTGAAGTTGGAATATTTACGTTAATGAACATTAATAAGAAAAAACATAAAGGTAAAAGATATATCCCCAAACGAGAGATTACCCCACAGCCACAACCACTAGAAGCAGTTCCTACAGAACTCAATTCAATGTCAAGATTACTTGAGGATAACAAGCAACGGGAAGGTAAGACACGTAACAAGGAACATAAGCTACAAGCAAAGACAACTGTTGACAAGCTTTTGTGACTAAACAAATTCCAAAAGCACAAGAACAACAATTTTTGCTCGTTAGAACCAACAACCTCCTTGCAGAAGCTAAGAAACTACCACATATCATTCTCAAGAGAACCAATACTACAAGAACCAGGTCTTGATGGTAAAACTTAATGATGTATATATATAATGAAAAGAAGCATTCAGCAACTCCTATCCATGGTTATCATGTATAGTTGTCGAAAACAAACAATTTGTTTTGTTAAGATTGCTGCCTGCAATCAATTCGAGAAACCTAAACAATTGGCAATTGGCAACACAATCAATAGGTAAAACTAAAAATCACACGTTAACCTTACAATCACCTAAAACTCAATCAAGATAATCCAATTTAGAACCCCAAAATCCCATTCGAAATTAATAGAACACCTTAAAACCAACTAAGGCATAAATCAAAGTTCAGCTAAATCAGTCTAATTTTAAAAACCCTAAACCCTATTAAGCATTAATCTCCTAATCAAATGTAAACACACAAAATCCACATCAAAGAATCCATAAGAAACAACTAATTTCAATGATAATAACAAAAGAAAGAAAGAAACTTTACCAAAAAAAAAAAAGGCGGGGGGGACTTACTAAAGAGTATCAGGTGGTCCGATAATTGTAACACTCCATTCAAAGATATTGTTTTCATCAACCAATCCGGCCGAGAACCCATCAACCGGATTCTTACAAAGATCTGACGAAAATACAACAAATCAAAACCCCCCCAAAAAAAGCAAAAAGTAATCGGAATCATCAAAAATGAAATCGATGAGAGGAAAGGAGTACCTTTGAGCTGTTTTTGAAGGAGGAGGCTGGCTTGAGATGCCATATAAACAAACAAAAGAAAAGAATAGTGAGGGTTCTAGAGAGAGAGGGAGAGCTTCAAAAAGCCCTGCGATTTGAAGAGAAGAAAAAATTGGAGGAAACTAAAAGCCGACACTTCGTTCATATTTATAGATATGTTAAATTTTGATTTTGTTTCTTTTCTGTCAAATAAATATTTAATAAAATGATTATGTAATTTCTATATTCAGTCCATTATTTCGATTTTTAGGATTCATTAACTCAAATTCTACTTTCTGCACTTTAAATTTTATTATATTTACTGCTAATATATAATTAATGATTCACAACTTTAATAGATATATGTTTTAAATATTTACAATAATTTATGAATAAGTTAAAAGAAAATGTATATAGTTATAAGTATTTGCTTTAATTATATAGAAGTTTTTATTATTATTGTGTCAACAATGTGCTTCTACTGTATAACTATAATTTTTAATAATTATTGTAATTTTATGTGAAGATTAAATAATTAATTATATATTTATGGGTTGAATTATTTGTTTAAATTCTTAAAATTTGAGATAAATTAAGTAGAAATATCTAAATTATTTTTAACATGAAACTAAAATTAAAGTGAATGGGAACAAGTTTACAAAACATAATCGTGCATCTATTTAAAATTATAAAAAAATAAAATTCAATGTCAGAAAAAAGTCATTGAATCAGAATAAAACTTGTATAATGAAATCGAGCAATCCAAATTGATTAAAAAAAAAAAATTCCTTTTTAAAATTGGCTGGTTGAATGTCAAAAGAAGTTTATGGTAGTCAAATATTTTGTTCCTTGACATCGAGAGACCAATTGCCAAAATCAGCCTTGTGTTTTCTTCCTTCCCAAGCAAAAATCAAAAATCAAAAATCAAAATCATTGAAAGAGAACAAATTTAGGTTGGAAGCTATTCCTACTCATAATAAAAGATTTAATATTAAACAAAGAACGGACAATCTTGAAAACATTCGTCCATGGGTCAACAATCCATAGTAACAAAGAATATTTTTACATGTATGCCTCTATATCATCAATAATATAGAATAATATAAATAAATATTTTATAAAAAAAATTATATAAATACCAAATGATGTTTTGGTTGAATAAGAAAGTATAAATGTTAAAAACTATATAGACTTGAATTCAAATTTTATTATGTATATTTATATTTCTACTTATAAAAAAAAACACCCTCAAATAATATAATACTTTATAAAGTAAAAATATTTTCATCATTACTCAATTGAATTAGCACTTAATTCACCATTTACACTAATATTAGTAAAAGTACATATTTATTTTATCTATACATAAGCAACTATTATTTTAAATATTCCCCGCTCTCTACCAGTTAGTGTGATGGTCTAATGGAAGTTTTCAACATGACTGAATGAATGCATGAAACGTAGCTGCTTAGATTAAACAAAACCAAGCTCTAATATTGATAAACCATAATTTACACATATTTTAACCCCATGCTTAGCTTATTTTTGGATGATTTTTCATTAGATTTGATGAATTCGATGCTCCTAATCCTTTAATTTCATGTTTTACACCCAGGAGAGCTTAAGGAGTCGAAAAGAACGAGAAACGGGCCAAAAAGGGACAAAATGGGCCTACCTCAAAAATCAACACGGCCTGGACTTCCGCACACGGGAAAATCACACGGTCGTGTGTGACGAGCAGACTCGAGCACGGCTGAAGGAATCCACCACGGGCGTGCCACACAGGCGTGTCCCTACCAAACCCAAGTTTAGTTCTATTCGGAAAAGGCTACTTGTGGACCAAGAAATGCGTCCCAAAGCCTATATAAACACCCTAGGGGGCAACCTAAAAGAGGACGCAGAGTAGAAGGCAGAAAATACTCAAGACTGAAGATCTCCTATCAATTTCTCTTGAAGTTTTGTTGTTTTCCTTATTTTAAGATGTTTGCTTTTATTATTATGAACTAAACCTCTCAAATTCCTGAGGGGATGAAACCTAAGACAGATCTATTACTATTTGATTTATAAGATAAATACTTGTTCTTATTCTTAATTGTGAGTTCTTATTCTTATTTTGATAATTCAGGTTATTAATTCAAGTCGAATGTGCTTATTCAGAGGAGCAAAAGTCCCTGTTTAAGAGTAGATCAACACAATTAAGCGGAGCTGATTGCAACTCTAGAAATAGGGCGACGGAAATCTGCCGAATTAGAGTCAAATCTAATAAGGGAATCCATAGATCGAGTTAATGCGATAATAGGGTTTTAATTAGAAAGAGATTTCAATTAATCAACCTAGAGTCAGTTGTTTTTAGTCTTGAAAAAGATATTAACATAAATCAGGGATTTCCACGGATTAAGTCAAGTGAATAAATCATATGAATCAAAAGTAATAAGTGAAGTCTAGGTGGATTCTTCCTTGGGTATTGTCTTTATCATATAAGTTGTCTAAAAGTATTTTCCTAATTCATTTTTTGTCGTGTTTTTAATTAGTTTAGTTTAAAAATAAATCACTCCAAATCTTAGGCTAGATAATAAAAAAGATAGCAATCACCATAACTATACTATTGAACGATAGGTGCGCTTGCCTTTATTGTAATCATAGTTAGTTAGAGACACATCAAGTTTTTGGCGCCGTTGCCGGGGACTAAGATATTAGGAACACTAAATTTTTATTACTTTAGCCATTCTTATATTTATTTGCAATTTATTTTTATTTTATTTTAACTTGCTAATTTTTCTTTTATTTGCTTCTAGCAGGCAATTTTAGTTTATGACTAGAAGAAACCCGTCAGGACCCTTGCTTTTTGATAGTGATATAGAAGGTACCGCTCGCAGAAATCGTAGGGAGATAAGGCGAAGTCTACAATACATAGAAGAAGAGCAAGAGGACGAAACCAATATTACCGAAGAGATGGCTGATAATAATCCACTACCTCCGGTTGTTGCCGAAAATCCTGTTCCTCGTACTATGTATGATTATGCTAAACCTACTTTAACAGGAACTGCATCAAATATTGTTAGACCTGTTGTTGCTGCAAATAATTTTGAACTGAAACCTAACACTATTCAGATGATTCAGCAGTTTGTTCAGTTTGATGGTTTGCAAGATGATGATCCAAACAATCACTTGGCAAATTTTCTGGAATTCTGTGATACTTTAAAAATAAATGGCATTTCTAACGATGACATTCGCCTTCGGTTGTTTCCCTTCTCGTTGAGGAACAAAGCTAAATAGTGGTTGAACTTGATACCACGAGGATCAATCACTACATGAGAACAAATGACCGAAAAATTTTTACTTAAATATTTTCCGCTGGCTAAAACGGCTAAGTTGAGGAATGATATTTCTTCTTTTGTGTAGATGGATTTAGAAAAGATTACGTTGCATGGGAGAGATACAAGAACATAATGAGAATGTGCCCACACCATGGGTTACCTCTATGGCTACAGGTTCAAACTTTTTACAATGGTGTGAACCCCTCAACTAGGCAGTTGATTGATGCAGCCGTCGACAGTACACTTAACAACAAAACACCTAAGGCTGCTTACGAATTCATTGAAGAGATGTCACTGAATAACTATCGGTGAAATTATGAGGATGAAGCCAACGAAGGCAGCCAGTGTTTTCAACCTTGAAGCAGTGACCATGCTATCAAACCAGGTAGAGCTTTTAAGTAAGAAAATTGATGGTTTGTGTGGTTCTTTCCAGGTACATCCAGTTATGCAGTGCGATACGAATGGAGGAGGAATGAGTAATACAGAATATCCATCCTACAACCCTGGCATATAAAACGAACAGATGCACTATATGTGTAACATCCCGGTTTAGACCCTAGTCGGAACAGTGGTTCGAGACCACAAACCTGAGGTCGTAAAAATATTTTTAATATTATTTTCTGTGTGAATATTATATGATATCGTCTGTGTGAAAATTCTGTGTGATAATTTAATCGTTTATGTGTCGAATTAAGAGAAATGATTAAATCGCTAAAGAGTAAAAGCTGTGTGCTGATTTATAAATATCAAAGTGTTGATGTCTTTATATTGTGGAGGCCTTATATGGCAAATAAGGCATCTATGAGATAGTGGTTGATTGAATGACTATATAACCTTAGTATAAAATTTGTCTTATATGTTTAATGGATGGATAAAATGTTAAAATGTTTAATATGATATTATTAATGAAACAAATGAAAGAAAAGATGAATGTTATCATCTTTAGTTAGTGCCGAAAATACAAAAGAAAAGAAGGAAGAAAAGCATTGAAAATTTCGGCTAGAATTTGGCTTGATTAAGGTATGATTTTGAGTCGATTTTCGAATTTTTACGTTTTTGTAATTGTTGCTTTGTGCTCTAGCTAACCCATGTTGTAATTTCATGAATTGATGATGTTGTGTGAGATGCCATTGATGCTATGTTGAGCTTTGTGATGTTTTATGGTGTTAAATGAAAGATATGAGTTAGATGAACATGTGTTGTTCTTGAAATTTTGATTAATTTAGCTAATTAGGGCTAAATTGTGAAAATAGTAAATTAAAGGGTTAAAATGTGAAATAGGTGAAATGTGTGGGTTTGTATGGACAATAGTAAAATTCAGCCAAGCTTGTACTAGATGGAATTTGGTGAATTTGATGATTTTGTGAATTAAGGACTAAAGTGTCGAAATGTGAAAATGTGAGGACTATTATGCAAAATGCCTTAAATGTGTGTATGTGGACTAAATTGAATGAAATGATGATTGAATGGATTGAATTTAAATGTGTATAGACCAAGAGAGAGGAAGATTGGATCGAGATTGAGGCAAAGATAAAGTGCTCGATTAATCGACCGTATCGATAGTCGACGTTCGAGGTAAGTTCGGACATAATACCTGTATCTAGCTATGTTTAATGCTATGAAATAAATGGTCCGATATTATTACAAAATGAATTCTATGTGATAGATTGAGTTAAATGGCACTAAGTGTGCGTATTCGAAAATATGATCGGAAATTATAGCACTGTGTGTGCGGAGTAATATAAGCTTCGGCTTGGTGGTTGGCACTGTGTATGCGATGTCGATTTAAAATCGGTTTGGGATGGATGTACTAAGTGTACGATGCTAATTAAGCTCCGGCTAATTAATTATGCACTAAGTGTGCGAATGAATCGAGGAAGAAATGAGTGTGGATCGAAATGAATCATGATTATTGATTAGCAAAAGTATTTGACAACTAAGTGTTGGCTAAGGTACGCTCGGAATCTATGTGATTGGTGAAACTATGAATGTGGGTGTGGATAAGTTTATTGAACATATTGGTTGTGAATGGTATTATATTTGTGGTAGTAAACATTAGTCTATGTGATGCCATGTTGGTATTATGTATTATGTTATGAACTTACTAAGCTTTATAAAGCTTACTGTGTGATTTGTTTCTCTGCTTTACAGTGTCAGTAAAACTAGCTCGGATCAGGGGATCGTCATCTTCTCAGTCACACTATCGGCAATCTATTTTGGGGTATTTTGGAATGATGTACCTAGTTAAAATATGGCATGTATAGGCTGGTCTTTTGGTTCATGTTTAATGTTTGTAAGTAGCCATGAGATGTGGCTAGATATGTGCTAGTTTTAACATGAATGAACTTGGTATATGTGATGCATCTTTTGGTATGGTTTGTGGGTTGAGAAATTGATTATTGAATGGTAACTTTGTTGATCAAATGCTAGCATAAATTAGTGAAATTGAGAAGGAATGATGTTTGGTATTGAATGTATTATGCTTATGATGAGATAAGTTTTGCCATGGTTGGAATTAGTATTAAATGCTTTGATTGAATGGTCATTTTGGAAAGTTTTTGGCTGCCTTATGTGCATGATATGTTTTGGTATGTGTTGGTTGTAGGTTTGACCCTAAATGGGTGGAAATTTGGCCTTGTAAATGGCCTATAATGTCACACGGTTGTGGCACACGGGCGTGCCTAACGACCGTGGGTGAATTGTAGGATGCAGTTTAGCATCACACGATCTCGACACAAGTATGTCATCTGGCCGTGGTGTGCAAGTCAGTAGCTAACTAAAAAGTACACGGCCAAATACACGGGCGTGCTTGGTGGCCATGGTGGGGAAGTCAGTATATGACCTTGTAGTACACGGCCATGGCACACGGGCGTGCCTAATGATCGTGTTGGTATAGTCAGTATATAGACACAGATGGATACACAGGGGTGTCTAGAAGCCGTGGAGGGCACACGGTCTCCTCCCACGGGCGTGCCTCCCCTGTAGTTTAGTAAAGTTTTAAATTTTCCGAGAATTCTCTATGTGTTTCGATTTAGTCCCGACTTAAATTGTAAGCATGCTTAAGGTCTCGATGACTGATTTAAGGGACATTATGATTATTGTTAATGAATGTTGTATGAAATTTCTGTAAAGGTTTATTAAAGTATCCGATCTATCTGGTAATGCCCTTAACCCTAATCCGGCGACAGATACGGGATAGGGGTGTTACAATATGGGTAATAATTCTAGACCTCAGAATAATCCCTATAGTAACACTTACAATCGAGAATGGAGGAACCACCCAAACTTCTCATTGGGTGGTCAAGGAAATCAGAGAAAACAGCCCTCCCCTAGCTTTCAACAGCAACCCTACCTACAAGAGAAGAAGCCGAACCTTGAGAAGATGCTAACAAAATTCATCGCGGTGTCAGAAACCCGTTTCTAAAATACCGAAACAGCACTCAAAAATCAGCAAGCATCAATTCAAGGGCTCGAGAACCAAATAGGACAACTTGCTAAGCTGATCTCTAAACGACCACCAGGCAGCTTGCCAAGCAACACTGAAACTAACCCAAAGGAGCAAATGCTCACGATAGTGAAGGGTTAGACGAATCAAACCCGAGGCAAGAAAATGTGGTAGATAAAGGTAAGGTTGAGGTAAGCCATAATAAACCAAAACTGATAAGTACAGAACATAAACCTCGTGTGCCATACCCCAACGCGACGAAGAAAGACCGCACAGATGAACAATTCTGTAAATTTCTTAAACTTCTAAAAAATTTACATATTAACTTACCATTTATTGAAGCTCTTTCGCAGATGCCCAATTTAGTAAAATTTTTAAAAGAGATATTGATAAACAAACGGAAGTTAGACGATGCGTCGCATGTAGAGCTAAATGCAGTGTGCTCAGCAATTCTACAGAATAAACTACCCCGCAAATTAAAAGATCCAAGGAGTTTTACGATCCTTTGCTTAATTGGTGGTTTATCTGTTAATAATGCTTTAGCTGATTTAGGGGCAAGTATCAATGTTATGCCTTATAAAATATTTAAACAGCTAGGTCTTGGGAAACCTAAACAAACTAAGATGAGCATTCAATTGGCTGATAAAACCATTAGAGTTCCTAGGGGTATAATTGAGGATGTATTAGTAAAAATTGATAAATTCATATTCCCAGTAGACTTTGTTGTTTTAGACATGGATGATGATAGTAACATTCCTTTAATTTTAGGAAGACCCTTTTTAGCAACTGCTAGAACCATCATTGATGTTGATACAGGGGAGTTAATACTTCCTGTAGGTGATGACATGATTAAACTCCAAGCACGTGACTCTGTCAGAACATCTAGCGATCAAGATGATACAAGTACTGTTAATATAAATAAACTTAACGTTCAATCTTCTTTGCAGGAAACCCCTCGGGAAAAGATAACAGAGCCATGGTCTAGCTTTCATATTGAGAATAGAACTGTCCATGAGGAACAAAGGCTCCAGACCGAGGAACTAGATGAATGGCAAACACAGTGTAAAGGGAAATTAAAAGCACACGATAAACCAAAGCAAAGCCATGACGGGCCTAAAAACAAAACGAGTCAAATTAAGGTTGGAGACCGAGTCCTAATGGATAATACAGATCCTCGTATTGCCGCTTCTGAACCCAATGGAACAACCCCTTTCACGGTACTAAATATTTTCCCATACGATACAATCGAGGTAACTCATTCCAGATTTGGCACCTTCAAGGTAAATAGGACTCGTCTAAAACATTACTTTAACCAGGTTGATAGCAGGAATGAGGAGTTTCAACTCCTCGAACCACCATGATTATGCGAATGAAAGGTAAGTCTAGCTTAGGACTCTAAACAATCGCTTCTCGGGAGGCAATCCGAGCACTAACCCCATTAATGTCTATATTTTCGTTTTTTTAGCACGTAACTAAAAACTAACAAAATTAACAAGAGCAAGTTTTCCCTACCACACGGCCTTACACACGGGCGTGGCCGTGGCCGTGTTTATACCACGAGTAGGCACATCGGCATGGCAGAGACCGTACGAAAACAGGGCAAAAATTTTCCCAAAACACAGGCTGCGATAAAATGCCACTGTCGTGTGATGCGGTCGTGGTCGATACTGATTAAAGAACACAAGACTATGATAAACTAACACGGGCGTGCCTTAAAACTGTGGAAAATACTGAGTAAATGACACGGGCGTGCGACACGCCCGTGCCAAAAAGCCGTGGTTGAAACTAAGAAAGTCACACGGGCGTACGACACGCCCGTGCTTTTAGGCCGTGGTCGACACTAATTAAGCAACATGGGCGTGGAAACCCCTACACAGGCGTGGGAGAAACGAACAAAGTATCACATGGCCATGTGACCAAACACGCACAGGGCACACGGGTGTGGACCATGACTATGTGTCCCAATCTCTATTTAACCCCCTTCTCCTATTCACTTTCTTCCCCAAATCTTCTCCCCGAAAAACCCTAGCCATCGCACCCCTTTTCCGACCACCGCCCTTTCACTCCACTTACTCCACTTTCTCACTTCTTCTTCAGCTCGAAAACCCCATTTTTCCATTTTCTTTTCCCATTATCTTTTTCCCTTATTTTCCCTTTCCCCCTTTCCCTTATTCCTTCTTTACACCGCCACCACACCAACCACCATCCTTGCCACCGTACACAATGACTAATATTAAAGGCAAGACCAAAGCCACCATCCCCGTGTCAAAAAAGCCAAAGGATCCTGGCACGCTCTCCCCGTGCGCAAACACTCTACAGCAAATATACCACAACTACCTCTTAAGTTCATGCCAGCCGCTTCATTGCCTCGACAAGACAAGGATCTTTAAGTCCATTCATTTTTTCTTTTTCTTTTTCTTTTATTTTCATTTTTAAATTCTTTCCCTTTATCTTTCTTATCTTTAATTTATATTAGTATATTTTGATTTCTTTATATCTCTGGCTGTCTTTTATTAAGGAACGACCACACCACCGGAGTATCCTCCCTCACGTTCACCTCTGCCCAAATTTATCAAGTTTCTTTTAATTAATTCCATCCAAGATTCAGGAAGTTTCACTTCTCTCCCTATCTTATGATTTTATTACTATATTACTATTATTTATATTTGTACATTAAGGACAATGTACATCTTAAGTGTGGGGAGGTTAATTATAGTATTATTAGAAAAATCCCTAAATTATGCCTTGTCCTTAAATAATTTTCTCATATTACTATTAGAATGAAACTTCTATTGATTTATGATTTTCATTAATATGTTTTGGATTAAGTCGTAGGTAATTGTGCATTGATGGTCTAAACTTTAAGACATTAGAGAATCAAGCATAATAAGTCTATTTTCCGTATTAAAAGTTTATTAGGTTGTCCCCTAATTTTAAATATTACTTTGAAGTTTGAAATCTGCAAGGTTGACATCAAAAACCATAAATTTTGAGAGACTTTGAGCCTTTTAGAGCATATATTTTTCTTGCTCACTTTATTGTTGGTTATGAGTGTATCAATATTGATTTGTTATTCTAGAACTTGCTTCGATTATACATGTCGAGACCACGCCCTTGATTTGATATAATGAGATGATAAAGGCACCTAGGTTTTAACCCACTTATTCCATTAAAAGCCTACCTCCATAATTAACCCCTAGTGAACCCTTTTGATCCTAATAAACCATTTCTTGATTTACCCTAAATATTAACCCACAACCAAAATTTGCTTTTCCTACTTTATTGACTCCCCTTTTGTCGAGACTTGATTTGATCAGATTGCATAACTATTTTCCGTATTTCAGTTGTTAAATTCATCTTATATCGTGTTCTTATTCTTAAATAAAAAATGAAAAAACATTACCTAGTTCTATGATAATTGAGCTTAAATAGTTAATTTCACATTTTGAGAAGAAGCTCATGTTTATTGTAATTATTTAGAATTAGTCTATTTTTCTAGTTAGGTAAATTGTCAATTCCATCTCAATTCTAACCCTCTAATTCATCCTTTATCCATACCTTTAACCCAAGCCCCGTTACAACCCTTTTAAGACCTTTTGATTTGTGTATCATCTCATTTTATAGTGGTGGAGATTTAATTTTCATGCAAGCCTATGGGATTAACTTTTCATGTTTGACTTTTGAGTGCTTAATTTGAACTTTAAAAACTTTGAGTGATTTGAGTGAATCTTTAGTGAGGATGCTAATTCTTATCGGTTTTGAATCAAAGGTAATTATTTATATAAGGGGAAACACCTATACTTTTGTGCTATAAAAATTTATGACTTAGATTGTTTGAATATTTAAGACTCTTTTAGTTAAATTATCAATGTATGAATTATCTATGAATTATGATGAAACATTATTAATGCGAATTATGAATTGAGGAAGTTAATTTTAATTGTGAGTTGAGGATTTTGCTTGAGGGCAAGCAAATGCTTAAGTGTGGGGATATTTGATAAACCATAATTTACACATATTTTAACCCTATGCTTAGCTTATTTTTAGATGATTTTTCATTAGATTTGATGAATTCGATGCTCCTAATCCTTTAATTTCATGTTTTACACTCAAGAGAGCTTAGGGAGTCGAAAATAACGAGAAATGGGCCAAAAAGGGACAAAATGGGCCTACCTCAAAAATCAACACGGCCTGGACTTCCGCACACGGGCAGATCACACGGTCGTGTGTGACGAGTAGAATCAAGCACGGCCGAAGGAATCTACCACGGGCGTGTCCCTACCGAACCCAAGTTTAATTCTATTCGAAAAAGGCTACTTGTGGATCAGGAAAGGTGTCCCAAAGCCTATATAAACACCCTAGGGGGCAACCTAAAAGAGGACGCGAAGTAGAAGACAAAAAATACTCGAAGACAGCCGTCGGGAGCAGCTTGGAAGAAGGATCTCCTTCAAGACTGAAGATCTCCTATCAATTTCTCTTGAAGTTTTTGGGTTTTCTTATGTTTTGTGGTTTTCCTTATTTTAAGATGTTTCCTTTCATTATTATGAACTAAACCTCTTAAATACCTGAGGGGATGAAACCTAAGAAAGATCTTATTACTATTTGATTTATAAGATAAATACTTGTTTTTATTCTTAATTTTGAGTTCTTATTCTTGTTTTGATAATTCAGGTTATTAATTCAAGTCGAATATGCTTATTCAGAGGAGCAAATGTCCCTATTTAAGAGTAGATCAACACAATTAAGTGGAGTTGATTGCAACCCTAGAAATAGGGCGACGGAAATCTGCCGAATTAGAGTCAAATCTAATAAGGGAATCCATAGATCGAGTTAATGCGTCAATAGGGGTTTTAATTAGAAAGAGATTTCAATTAATCAACCTAGAGTCAGTTGTTTTTAGTCTTGAAAAGGATATTAACATAAATCAGGGATTTCTACGGATTAAGTCAAGTGAATAAATCATATGAATCAAAAGTAATAAGTGAAGTCTAGGTGGATTCTTCCTTGGGTATTGTCTTTATCATATAAGTTGTCTAAAAGTATTTTCCTAATTCATTCTTTGTCGTGCTTTTAATTAGTTTAGTTTAAAAAGAAATCACTCCAATTCTTAAGCTAGATAATAAAAAGATAATAATTACTAGTACTCTTGGTCATTGTGGATACGATATTACGGGTCTCACCATAACTATACTATTGAACGATAGGTGCGCTTGCCTTTATTGTGATCATAGTTAGTTAGAGACACATCAAATCCACAAGCATTTGCAGCCGTGTTGCATCTCAACTATTGGATGTACTAACGTCTAGAGTGTAAATATTGCAATAAAATGGAGAATTACAAGGCAGTATCCGTAAGTATACGAGTCGGGTTGTAATATAGATTTTACAACGAAGTAAGTGAGTACTCTGAAGATCGTACCCAAGGAAGGCGAATATTAAATCAATCTTAACCTAAACACTTAAAGATCTAATTAATACTTTTAAATCAGTTATAGTACGATAGTAAAATAAGAAATATTTTTTTAGGGTTTTTAAATTAATAAAAGAATTAAAATTGCAAGAGATAGAGAGAAATAAAGTGAATCAAATCTAAAGATGGGTTATTAGCTCGCTTTAGCAATTCAATCAACTGTCGTCTCAGGTTCTTCGTCAATCAACTAGTCACTACCCTACCAAGATATTCTGGTCTTCCACTAACATAATGAGTTAGCAAGAATTATTTATCTTCCGACCTTATAGTCCAGACTGGTTTGGGGTCAAGGTGTTCATGAATGGGCAATACTAATTTAGGGTTAATTCCCACCTTGATAACTTCCCAGGGTTGTCAGGCCTAGGGTTTGTTTCATGTTCTTCCTTTCCTAAACAATTGATCCATTGAATAACCCTACAAAACAGTTAAAAGATCATGCTTCCATTCATTAATCCCCCATAGAAGGATTAATTTCTTATGGCTTTCATAAACAACATAGAGTAGATAGAACAATTAATCATAATGAATGAATAGTAGAGAGTTTAAAAAAAGCCTAATCAATATTGATAATGAATGTGAATCCACAAGAGTTGATCTCTTTTACAACTCAGATCTCTTGAAAGAAAATAAAGAACAAAATAAACAAAACTCTGAAAACCTAAGAAAACAAAATTAAATCTAAAGAGAGAATCTCAAGTAATCAAATGGTGTCTATAATGTGTGCCAAAGGTGCCTATTTATAGTCTTCAGGTAGCCATCATCCTTAACCCTAGATTAGCTGACGTTCCCGAGCTTTAAGTTCGATTGTGCAGACCAAAACACCACTACTTTGTGTTTTATTCTCGTCATAGAGTCTATATATAGACACACTAGGACCTGTGTCGCGACATAGCAACCAGCCTACTCTTCTGCAACTGTCTTCAGGGGGATGTCGTGACACCCTTAGCTTGTGTCGCGACATTGAAGGCAGTTTCTTACTTTCTTCATTATGCTCTCTATGTTGCGACAAGTGATCTCCCATGTTGCGACATAACTTCCATGATTGGCCCAAAATGCCTTCTAATGGTCTCCTGCACACTCACGAAGTCTGTTAACTTCCCTTAAGCCTCATTCGGCCCTTAAGGTCAATAAAGATTTGCACATTTTATTGAATGTACAGAAAACTAAAGAAACTCAATTAAAACATAACGAAAATGCTTGTATTCAAGCTCCTTAAATGTGAGAACTAGTTTAATCTGCTACACCAAATTCGACAGATCAAGTACAACCATAAAGGCCCAAAAGCCCAAAAAGTTAGAACAATAAGTATAAAGGTAATCAAAGCCCAACCTAGTAAAGAGCAAACTTGTAACACCCCTAACCCGTATCCATCGCCGGAACAGGGTTATAGAGCATTACCGGAGTTTACAGTTTAATTGTAGTTAATTCATGTCATTTACTATTCATTTTCGAAAATCAATCATAATATCCCTCATATGGGTCCTCGAGGCCCAAAATACATATTAGAATCGAGTCAGGACTAAATTGGGATTATAGAATTTTTTTGCGAAATCTCAAAATTTTTCTTAGATGCAAGGAACACATGTCCGTGTGGCCAGGCCGTGTGATTGACACGCCCGTGTCTCAGGCCGTGTGGGCATTCGATGTGAGGCACACAACCGTGTTCCAGCCCGTGTCCTTACCCGTGTAACTCTCTAACTTGGGTCACACGGCCAGCCACACATGTGCTAGACTGTGTAGACAATTTAATTTTCGAAAATTAGGTGCAGGGGTTACACGGCCAGGACACACGCCCATGTGCTGGGCCATGTGTCTCACACAGCTGAGACAAACGTCCATGTGGATAGAATAAGGCCATTTTCAAAGCCTTATTTCTCACCCATTTTACCTTGCACCAACATAAACATTTCAATATATTCACCAACCAATTCAAAGCATATAAATCAATCTAATGATCAAGTTTTATGCATGACACATTTACTCATGCTTTCAAGTATCATCTTTACAATAAAATTATATACTTACCCAAACTTAATAGCATCTAATATATTAAACCAAACATATTCATATACTAAATATAATAAACCTCATGCATAAGTGTGCATTAAATTTACTATCACAAGCCATTCTGATGACTAGTTACAACCAAAACATTTACATACCCTCATTTATTATCATTAGCCTATACATGCCATTACACCAAGGTAAGATTCCTATTTATACCAAAACGAGCTGGAGGATAGTATGATGATGCTCCGACCAATCTCCAACCTTTACGAGCTTCCGAGTACTATAAAATAGAGAAAAGAAAACCTAGTAAGCATTTTATGCTTAGTAAGTTCTTATAACAAGAATTTAACTTACCAATCATGCTCATTTAACTAAACATGTATAACATGCATCCAAACATTTTTTACTAGTTGCCTAAACACAAGCTCTTATTAAACAAGTTAGTCATATGATTCATATGTATATCAAGATAATATAGATGAGCTCGTCGTATAATAATTTCTGAGTATTTCAGGGATATTCAAGAAATAAATCATGTTAATCTCATGTTTTCTTTTAAAAGAAGTTTTATCTGTTGAATCATTGAAATATCGATGGATACCCAAATAATATACTCGAGGTATACAAATCAATGATCCGTCAAATCATGTTTAGGGATACCCATAAGGGCACATAATCAAGAAGCACATTCTCGAGCCATATGTCAGGGTGCTCAGATGAGCCATGTAACAGGATGCTTATCCGGGCTAAACTGGAAACTCCTAAGAGTTTAGAACAGGAAGCTCATTAAGCTTAACATGTAACTCCGAAGAGTTATTAACAGGGAGCTCTAGATAACATAATAGGGAGTTCAAGCGAGCCATGTCAAGAAGCTCATAAGAGCTTATATCAGGACGCTCACGAAGAGCTACATTTGTGTCCGCAATAAATGCTAGATCACAACTGATCGAATTATGTAACAGGACGCTCACAAAGAGCTGCGGTAGTGCGCAACACATGCAAAATCACTACCGATCAGGATGCTCACAAGAACTATATAACATGACGCTTGAAATGGCTTATAATAGGATGCTCGTCCGAGCTATATTCTGTCCGCAACATATGTAGGACTACAACCAAGTCTGGAAATCCTGTATCCATCAAATTCTATTATTCAAACGGGATTTAATATTTATTGGGCTTTGTCAGATATGTAATCAATTTCATGTATATGGAAATTTATACAATTCACATACACAACATTCAATTCAAGCATATAAATATACACAATTTAGTTACATGAACTTACCTCGACACTTGTTCGTGTATGAAAATCTACTAATCCAATACCTTTTCTTCTCCTCGATCTAACTCTTTATTTGATCTTTTCGGATCTATATCAGTGAATTTAAAATCAATTTAATTCACTTTATACTCAATTGAATTCAATTCATATCTTAGGCAAAATTACCATTTTGCCCCTATACTTTTTATAAATGACAATTTCGTCCTTAAACTCGGAAAATGAAATCTATGCAATTTAAACCTTATTTCAAGCCTAACCAAATTTTACGTGTTACAATAACAGCCCATGAATTTCATAAAAATCAAAATTTTTCCATGGGTTTTACCATTTTTCAATTTGGGCCCTAAATCATGATTTCATCAAAATTCTCTTTGTAAAAGTTGTTCATCTATCAACAACCTTTCATTTTCTACCATAAATTTCAAAATTTCAGGATTTACATCCATGGCAAAATTTCTATACTTTGATATCTTTACAAATTAATCCCCAAAATACATAGATTAAATCTCGAAAATATAAAAATTATTAAAAACGAGATAAGATTACTTACCCAATTAAGCCAAGAGAGTTTGCTTTCTCTTTCCTAGGGTTTCCATGTATTTTTGGGGAAGATGATGATAATAATAATATGATATTTCTATTTAATTTATTATCATCCATTAATTTTTCAACATTCCAATTTAGTCCTTTTCTTTTTCTAATTTTTCATGGATGATTCATTAAAAATATCTACTAACTTTTCTTAATGGTCTAATTACCATATAAGGACCTCAAGTTTTGAATTCCATAGCTAATTAATCCTTATAGCTACTAGAATTTAACTTTTGCATTTTATGCAATTTGGTCCTTTAATCAAATTAGACATATAACCAGTAAAATTTCTTAACGAAATTTTCACACGATATTTCTATAATTCTGTAGATCATAAAATAATATTAAAATAAATTTCTCTTTCGGGATCAGATTTGTGGTCCCAAAACTAGGGGTGAGCAAAACTCGATTCGACTCGAAAAAAATTTGAATTTCGAGTTAAACGAATCGAGTTATTCGAGTCAATTCAAATTTTTTTTTGAATTTCTAGTTTGAATCGAGTTGAGTTTTCGAATTCGAATAACTCGAATAATTCGAATAATTCAAATATCAAACTATAATATTTTACATTTTACCCCAAACTTCCGAACTTTTTTACTTTTCCCACAAAACTTTTACTCCTTCCCACTTTCCCCCCAAAACTTTTACTCCCCTCCCATCCCAACCCCCCAATCTACCCAAAATCCATTTCCCACCAAAATTTTACTCTCCCATTTACTTTTTCTCAAAATTTTACTCCCAAAAATCCTCAAAAATTTTTATTTTCCCCTTAAAATTTTACTCCCCCCCACTTTCCCCCTAAAACTTTTACTCCATTTCGATCCCACCTCCCATCTACCCCAAACCCATCCCCCCCCAATTTTTTTTTTTAATATCTTCCCTCCAAAATTTTACTCCCTCTATTTACTTTCTCTCAAACTTTTAGTTTCCCCCTAAACTTTTACTTCTCACGTTTTACTCTCAAATAAAAAAACAAAATTATCCAAAAAAATCACTAAACATAAATAGTAATAGTTTTATTTATATCTACTATTTATATTATTAAATTAAATGCACATTTTATATTATTTATATTATTGAATTCTTTAGTCATATTGAATATTTATATTAAAATTGAATCATTAATGATGCCATAAAATATTAGTGTTAAAATTTTATATTGGTATCAATTTCACATTTTATTTTTAAAATAACTTTTATTAAAAAATCACATTTTTACATTTAATACATTTGTAACATCCTGAATTTTTGGGCCTATGCATTTAATGGGTGAATATGTGTAATGAGTTAATTTGAGCATTAGGGGTCCAAATTGGGCTCAGGATTGGGCTGAAGCCTTAGTTAAATTTTTGTTTGGGCACTATAGGGTTTAAAAGGTGATATCTGAGTTTAAAATATCAAAACGGGCTTGTGGCCCAGTGGTCAGTAGCGCCACTTAGGGAGCAAGGATGATGACGCCACAGAAGGGAGTAAGGGGCCCAAATTTAAGTTTCATTGTAACACCCCAAACCCGGCCCACAAGCCATGACCGGATCTGGTATGTCACGGAATAAAGGAAGTTTGAAAGGTTTGGATTAATGGTAGAAATTAAAAATTTTGCTAAGGGCATAAATCGGTGTTCGTTAAAACTCAAGTGGGTTGATTAGGTAAATTCGATTGAGTTGAAAATCCTTTCTTCCTTTAAAACCATTTGACCCCTTAATTTTAGAACAATAGAGTGATCGTTAGCTTAGAAAATTTCGTTACCCGATGGTAGCATTTTTGAAAACGCGTACAAGTACTTATTTTTGAAAACGTTACTTTTAACCGATTTGCATAACCGTTCGTAAGTTCATCAGTTATAAAGTAAAGTAAAAACAACTACCTAACCATCCAAAATAATAATAAGCGGCCATATTACAACCCAATCGAATTGTAGTGAATGATTAAACTTAAAACGGGGCAAAATAAAATTTCAAGTCCACAAAACCAACATGGCCGCCTCGAGCTCTCCTCGGCTCCGCATCCGTGCTCTACTCACCTGCAAGATGATATGGGAAGGGGTGAGTCACCAAGACTCAGTGTATAAATCCCCGACCCGAAAATAACACTCATACACAAGATATTAGTATGACATGCAATTATGCAACCCAACCTAGCCATCCATGCTCCTTTTCTACCCCGTGTGGTACCAAACCACTGGTGGTGCCAAACCACTGGTGACTTATAGTCACGGTATCCGTCAATACGTGTGGTGCCAAACCACTGGTGACCCGAAGTCACGATCAAATGATGGGGCCAACCCATCGTGTGATACCAAATCACTGGCGTCGATCCCGTATCTCAAATGTAGGGCCAACCCACGGTGGTACTAAGCCACAGGGACGAGACGCTATGAGGTGCCAAACCTCTGGAGGTACCCAACCTCTGGTGACCGTAGTCACAATGTGTTACCAAAACACTGGTGTCCGTCGACACGAATATTGCTCCCTCTCATCAATCCCACCATCATCATGCTCATATCACAAGTATCATGATCCCGTATATCATGCAATCGTATATAGCATAGTATTTCACAGCATATGATGGCATATACAACATATATCATAGATCGAGCAACAGGGGACTTACCTGAAAACCAAGCTTATGCCCACTAGGCAAAGTTACTACATGAGAGGTTATAATTATCATTAAATAACAATTTATATTAATAAAGTGTGTAAGAGCTTACACACCTAATTTATCGAAGGTCTACAAGAAATCCCGGATCTACGTGATATTTAAAAAGTCCCGAACTTGTCCTCGTATAGCCCCTATTATTTGGCCATCACGGTTTAGTATTTAGGGGTCTTATTAATAACTGATAAGTCCAAAGTTATTGGTCATAACATAATCAAAATGGGGCTCTAGGCCGAACCTTTATCAACGCAAAGCAAAGTGATCAAACTCGAACTTATGGTTTCTTGGCCGATTTGCTTCCTAAAATTATAGTATAAAATTTGGTTATCACTCAAGAATACCAAGAATGGCCTTTGGCCGAAAATGATTAATCACCTCCATGCTTACCGAAAACCCGAAGTGGTCACTTGTCTTTATCGAGCTTCCTATCAAAATATTTATTAGAAACGACATGCGCACCATAATCGTAAATAAGGCCTTGGCCGAATCTCCATGTCTCCTTACCTCGAAGAAATGAAGCCCGAAGGTATCTTCCAAGTCTCTAAGTATCGGCTACCTACAAAGGACACACCATTAATATGGCCTATACCCATTCGGCCTATCCGTACAAGGGCCTTAACTCGTGTTTTTGGCATGCATAAAGGGAGATAGGTTAAAATCAAAGGTTGAGAGAAAGCTCACCTACAAATAAATTCGGTTAGGCCCTTCAATGGACGATGGAGAGGTAGGCCACAAGAGGAGAGGATGACTTGTCTATGGTGTTCCCTTGAAGCATCAAGAAATGGAAAGAAGTGTAGGAGAGGTTTATGAAAGTTCGGCCTTGGTGTTATAGTGGTAAAGTTTCAACCAAATTTGTCTGAGGAAAGGTTTGAAAGGTTGATGGCCTCCAAGAATCCAAGGAGAGGGAGAAGGAAATGAAAAGTTTAGCATGCACCAAGGGCATGTCCAGCCGAATGCCTCTCTTTTGCCAAACTCCTTGGCCGGCCACCCCCCCAAGACATGCTTCCTTCTAATTTCAATTTCCCATCACTCCCCCCCCATTCTTTGATTAAACTAATAACTAGATACAATAATAGTTAAAATAAGGATAACTCCCATACCTCATAAAATATTACACCATACACTAATAATAATAATAATAATAAATAACACTACCCTTTCCCCCCCCCAAAGCCGTGCAGCACAAAGGAGACATGGGCAGCATGCTTTGCATGCGTGCGCCCCATGCCCATGCTGGCCACAAGAGAGAAGGAAAAAAAATAATCCCTCCCAGCTGCTGCCAGGTCTCGAACCCGAGACCTGGAGGGATGAGCCCGAGCGTCCTGCCAATCGTGCTAGAGCGACTTTCTTGACAATATTGTGTCGCAATACCTTTTAAGCCTTCCTTCCCGAGATTCCCCCATGTCATCACGCCCAGCAAAAATAAAAGTGCTCGCGCGTCCCTAACGGTACTCGAACGCGCGACCACGAGCTGCGACCTCCTGCTACGCCCCACACCACTCGGCCAGTTGACTTTCATGTCAAAAACACGCTGCGTATTTCTTTTAAATCCTTCCCCAAGGCTCCTTTAGCTTAAGCGCTAAAAGTAAAAAAAAATTTAAACGCCCTAAGTGTGACTCCCGTGACTCGAACGCAAGACCAGAAGGACTAATCCCAAGCCTCCAGCCATTCTTCTAACGTGCCGTTCGTAACCCGACTTGACAGCATTTTCCTTTTAGCTACTCCCTCACTTCAACGTCCAAAAATTAAAGCCTCCAAAAGCAGTTCCTACTGCTCGAACCTCCTCCCTCTAACCTCTCTCCCACGCTAATATGCCACTGAGCCAGCCTGACTTTTATGTCAAGGTCGCGCCTCATTTTTCTTTTAAACTTTCCTCCCTTAGCCTCCCATGTTCCCACGCAAAACAAAATAAAACGCACCCACACTACTGTTGGGACTCGAACGCGAGTCCCGTGGGGATAACCTCAAGCCTTCAGCCACCCAACCAAATTATTCCCCTATGCCAAGGTTCGCACCAAAATAAAAATAAGGTTCCCCCCCAGGAAATCAGTAAAAATAAAATACAAGCACCCTAGTTGCAGGATGTTACATTCATGGAGCCCAAATCTTTTAATTTAAGTTAGCTAATTTTCGGTATTAGGGTTAGGTGGAGTGGACAACAACAAGCTTCAAAAATAGGAGGATTTATATGAATAGGATAATGTAAATATTATAGTTGATAATATGGAAGATAAAAGGGGAAAAGATAGGAGCTATCTGCAAGGCTAGGTGTTGGTCGAAATTCCATCACCTAGAGGAGTGAAGAAATCGGTTTCTTTATGGCAAAGGGGTGCCAAATTTTCCCTTTTTATTTGCTTAATTTTTAGTTATCAGGAAGGGCACTTTCGGTTTTTGATAGGTAAGTGCCGAAATTTCTATAAATAGGGGGTAGCTCATCAATTTCGACATTTCTGTGCCGAAATTCTCAGTCTCTCCCTCTGTAATTTCTATTAACTTTCTTTCAAAAAGCCGAAAACTTTCTTAAGCCATCTTTCTCTTCTTACTTCTAAAAGCCGAAACCTCATAAACCTTTCTCTATATTTCTTTTGATCCTTGCTAAGGCCGAACCTACCCCTAGTCTGCTGAAATTCTCTTTTCTTCTTCCTGTCGATTTCTTCATTAAAAGCCGAATCTACATAGACTTCTTCCTATCATCTTCTCTTCTGATCTTCTCAAAAAGCCGGAATCTCTAAGGGGTAGTCGAATTCTTTGTGTTAAGGTAAGTGCCGATTTCCTTATCTCTTCACTTTCTCTTTCGGGTTTTGGAAGACAAAGCCGAAAAGCTAATGGTTTAATGGTTCTATGTATTCTCTTGTTGGGCGACATTCGGGAATTGAAGTAGATCTCTTAGATCTAAAAGCCAGAAACACTAGTCCCTGAATCTCATATCACTTTTCGGGATTTCAAGGCAGATAGCGGTGGTGTTGGCTACGGATATCGTCAACTTAGAGGGCCTCGTTCTAACGGTAATCAGGTGTGTAGATCTTTAACACACTATTAAATCTGTATGTGTATATATGTGTTGTGGGCTAAGAGCAGGAAAATAGGCTGTGTGAATAGTCGTATTACCCAGAAAGGGTAGGCAAAGGATGTCAGGTACGTAATCATAGAAATCTCTCTATGTGTATCGATGTATGCGATAAACTGAAATCTCTTAGGTAATACATTGTTTGATTTTGCATGTATGTATGCATGGGATGGGATTGATATGATGAAGGGGAAGAAGGTCGCATAACGATCGGTGGCTTTGCCACATAGGTCACATAGTGATCGGTCTTTATGACAGGCAGCTCAGCTGTCGAAATGCTACGATGTATTATTAAGGTCGCATGGCGATCGGTGGCTTTGCCACATAGGTCACACAGTGATCGGTCTTTAAGATGGGCAGCACAGCTGTCGATATGGTGTGTAGCGGTTGGCAGGTTGATTGTAGAAATCCCCAAGGTGTGATGGTTGGTACGAGTTGGTGTGTAGAGGATAGATTTCTAGGTTTGGGTTGGGCCATTCATCATTTATTATTTATCATGTAATTATAATTGTTGCCATTGTGTATGGGCTAAGGCCCATAATGTGTTTGTGGGCCCAAGCCTTTTATGTGTTTTCGGGATTTACACACTGAGTCTTGGTGACTCACCCTATTATTTTTTTCTACTCTTTCAGATGAGCAGTAGATCGTGGACATGGGAGCCGAGACGGACTCGAGGGGCCATCATATTTTTACCTTTATAGATTATTTCGGCTTTTCTTTAAGTTTTAATTTTTGGAATATTTATGTAATAAGGCCCCATAGTTTATATTTCACTGCTTAGTTTTTAATAATTGCAACTTATGAAATTTTGTCAAAAGGTTTAACTATTCAAAATAATAATAATACAAGGTTTTATTTTCAAAAGGTCACCTATTTATTCAAATATTGTCTAATTAACTTACGATTTCCGAAACCAACGAAGCAAAAGTTTTCAATGTACAACCCGTAGCATACCAGATCCGGTCGAAACTTATGGGCCGGGTTTGGGGTGTTACAATATTTTTTAATTCCAAAATACATAGTGACAAGAATCTGAAGATAATTGAAACAAGTAAGTGATAAACCGTAATATAAACATACTTTTAATCCCACATTTAGCATACTTTTGGATGGTTTAATCCCTGAATTGTGTAATTTGGTGCTCTTAATCCTTTGTTTTCATGTTTTGTACTCAGGAAAGCACCGGAGGATGAAAAGAACGAGAAACGGACCCAAAACGGAGTAAATGGGCCATATTACAAAATCGACACGGCCTGGGCCCAAGACCACACGGCCGTGCCTCATTAACGGGCCCAAACATGGCCTGGCCATGATTCACATGGGCGTGTGCCATGGGCGTGTCCCTGACGTGACAAAGAAGAGTTTCATTCGGATTAGGGTACTTAGAGGCAAAGAAAGCCATTCCAAAAGCCTATATAAACACCCTAGAGGCCAACCTTCAAGGGGGAGTCCAGTTAGGAGTCCAGTTAGGCTGAAGAGCCAAGCCGGAGAGGCCAAAATTGTGGAATTTACTCGAAGAAAGCCAGTTGATTCATCTCAAGAAGGCGGAGTTATACTCAAGACGGAAGATCTTCTCTTCAATTCCTTCAGGGGGTTTTAGGGTTTTTCTTATGTTTTGTTTTATATTTTCTTCTGAGATGTATTCTTTTATCATTATAAACTAAACCCCTCGAATAGCTGAGGGGGATGAAACCTAAGACGGATCTTGTTATTATTTGTTCTTAACTATGTGTTCATAATTCTTGTTTTGATATTCCAGGATATTGACTCAAGTATTGATGTGCTTAGGCAGTAGAGCAAAAATCCCTGTTTAAGAGTAGATCTAGCATAGTTAAGCGGAGTTGATCGCAACCCTAGAAATAGGATGACGAAAATCTGCCGGATTAGGGTCAAACCTAATATGGGAGTCCTAAGATCGAGTTAATGCAATTCTAGGGGTTTTAATTAGAAAGAGATTTCAATTAATCAACCTAGGGTTATACGTTAGTAGCCTCGAAAGAGGTATTAATATACATTAGGGAATCCTACAGATCAAGTCAAGTGAATAAATCATCTGGTTCAGAGTTAAATAACAAGTGAAGTCCAGGTGGATTCTTCCTCGGGTATTGTCTTAATCAATTGGTTTTTCCCACAAGTATTTTCCCCAATTCATTCTCTTTGTCTTTGCATCTTTAGCTTAATAGTTAGTTAATTTTAGATTAATTAATAAATCCTTTAATTTCTAGGCTAAATAATAAAAAGAAAGTTAGTATTAGTACTTTTGGTTCCTTTGGGTTCGACAATCCGGTCTTGCCACTAAACTATACTACTGTTCGATAGGTGCACTTGCCTTAATCGCTGTCATAGTTAGTTTCTAGGCTCGATCATTCTTTTTATAAATTTTTAAGACTCTGACACACGATCACTAAGCAAGCAAAGAAGCTAACCCGTATATAAAAGATTAATAAATAAATTATGAGGTGATGAAAGTTAATAAAAATTTTGATTAAGGTGGACAAATTTTATTACTATGGGTGACAGTGGTTACAAGGACCCAAAATTATTTTTTTAAATTTAACTCAAACAAATATATTCGATTCGATTCGAATCGAATTTCATCTACTTGACTTGATTCGAGAAAATTTCAAATCAAATTAGGATGATAAAATATGATTCATCAACTCAACTAATTCAAAATTTTTTCATTCGATTCGATCAAACACTCACCCCTACCCAAAACCACTGTTCCGATTAAACAAAAAATGGGCTGTTACAAAACCTTAGCCATCATTGTTCTCGACCGCCGTCGCTTGCAATAGGGGAGGCTAGATAGTGATTAGAGAAATCAACACCATCGGGGCTATTATACCCACGTCCAATAGATCCATCATTAGTGTTGACGCAATTTATGAGGACTGCTAAGGAACAGTGCCCACTGGTGTCTAGTATTGTTCAAATTTTTAACTTGACTTATTTGTTAGCATGCTTGACCAAAATATCTTGGTTATTTGCTTGCATCTTTTTGAGGATTTTGTGTAGACAATATTGTGTTTATTATTGAAGAAGAGATTGAATCAAACAAGATTATTTTTCAAGGATTCTTATATGATCTAGTTACCTTATATATAGGATAAGGGCTGACTTTATTTTCCTTTGTATCCCTATATAAATGGTAATTGTTTTGTTGAGATTCAGGAAGATCATTATGGTTTGAAGTTTTCTTAGTGGGGTTAGATTAGTGCTATAAATTTGGAACGTTTGTTCAACTTTGATAAATGTTTTATAGTTGAAATAGTTATGGTGAGTGCCTTGAGTAGTACCAAAGAAGTGCCTACTACTATCTGAAACTGCTTAGCTTCATAATTTGTCTTTTATGGAGTTGGCAATTTTCGTCCACAAAATCTTTAGGTTGTGATAGTTGTTGATTATATGGATGTGTGTAAGCCCATCAATGATGTCTAAACTTGTTATGGGAACATATCTTGAAGATTAGTTTGGATTGAATCAAGGAAATCGACTTCCCTACTTTGAAGAGATTAGATTAGATCAAGTAGCTTGGTAACATATCCTAAAGATTTAAAAACTTGCCCTAGTCATATTAAAGATATTATACATGTTGATTTTCTTTTTATTACGATGGGAAGATTGATGGTAATTGATATTTTTCTTAACATTCCTTAAACTCTTATATATTGAAAGGTTTATGTAGATAAAATGTGTGGAGCATTTGAGCACTTATTTTTTTATTTAGAACTTGTTTTTCAGAGTGTTTTTATAAGTAATCAAGTGAGTTACTCGGCTTACAAATTAAGTTTTGATCGTGTGTCAGAGTCTTAAAAATTTATAAAAAGAATGATCGAGCCTAGAAACTAACTATGACAACGATTGAGGCAAGTGCACCTATCGAACAATATTATATTTAAGTGGCAAGACCGGATTGTCGAACCCAAAGGAACTAAAAGTGCTAATACTAACTTTCTTTTTATTATTTAGCCTAAGAATAAAAGTGAATTATTAATTAACTAACAACTAAGCTAAAGATGTAAAGACAAAGAGAATGAATTGGGAAAAATACTTATGGGAAAAACCAATTGATTAGGACAATACCCGAGGAAGAATCCACCTAGACTTCACTTTTTTTTAACTCTGAACCAGACGATTTATTCACTTGACTTAATCCGTAGGATTCCCTAATGTATATTAATACCTCTCTCGAGACTACTAACATCTAACCCTAGGTTGATTAATTGAAATCTCTTTCTAATTAAAACCCCTAGAATTGCATTAACTCGATCTATGGACTCTCATATTAGGTTTGACCCTAATCCAGCAGATTTTCATCATCCTATGTCTAGGGTTGCGATCAACTCCGCTTAATTATGCTAGATTTACTCTTAAACATGGAATTTTGCTCCACTACCTAAGCACATCAATACTTGAATTAATATCCTGAAATATCAAAGCAAGAATTAAGAACACATAATTAAGAACAAATCAAGTATTTATCATATAGTTTAGAAAACAATAACAAGATCCGTCTTAGGTTTCATCCCCCTCAAGTGTTTGAGAGGTTTAGTTCATAATAATAAAAGAATACATCTCAGAAAAAAATATAAAACAAAACATAATAACAACCCTAAACCCCTTGAAGGAAATTGAAAGGAAGATCTTCCGTCTTGAGTATAACTCCGGCTTCTTGAGATGAATCAACTGGCTTTCTTCGAGTAAATTCCACAATTCTGGCCTCTCTGGCTTGGCTCTTTACCCTAACTGGACGCCTAACTCCACCCCCTTGAAGGTTGGCCTCTAGGGTGTTTATATAGTCTTTTGGAATTGCTTTCTTTGCCTCTAAGTACCCTAATCCGAATGAAACTCTTTTTTGTCACGGTAGGGACACGCCCATGGCTCACGCCCGTGTGAATCGTGGCCAGGCCGTGTTCGGGTCTGTTAATGAGGCACGGCCGTGTGGTCTTGGGCCCAGGCTGTGTCAATTTCGTGCTTTGGCCCATTTACTCCGTTTTAGGCCCGTTTCTCATTCTTTTCATCCTCCGATGCTTTCCTAAGTATAAAACATGAAAACAAAGGATTAAGAGCACCAAATTCCATAATTCAAGGCTTAAATCATCCAAAAGTATGTTAAATGTGGGATTAAAATATGTTTATATTACGGTTTATCAAGTTTTCAAGGGGAAAACTTAGAAGAGAGTAATCTAGATCTCGGGTGAAAAAGTTAGGTTGTTAATGTGATGAATGTTAGTGCTTGTAATCACTTGTTGTATGAGGTGTTAAGATAGTGAATTATCTCTCTAGGCAACACCCCACAGATGTATGGAAACTGAATTACGTAAACATATTATTGTGTTCATTTTTGTTCTTCACTAATGCCTGAAGCAATTGGCACTACTTGTAGCACTGCTGCTGGCACTGCTCAAGTTTACTTGCATTTATCATTTTTTTTTCTTTTAGCTAAGAAGGAGCTAATGCCAAATGTGAGTCCAAAAGGACCACCATCTCCCTCGTGGAGCTCGTCAGGGACATTGGTGACTATATATCCAAAACCTTTGAGAAGGAAATAGCATGCCCCCAAAAGGTAAAAGCAAAACATGCTCTTTATAAAAAATAACAAAACATGCGACATTGAATACTACCTACTTAAGATGGGAGGGCAAGTTATAGTCTACTTTCTACAAGTGGGTTCTTACTTGCAATTTCTTAGCTCTAAGGCTCACAAATCATTATTCAATATATTAAATTTGACTATCTTCTCTATCTTTCTTACAAATAATCACATTGAATATTGAAAATTAAAATTTTGGTAATGAGATGTACCGAGAGATTGATTATAATGTTTAGTACATCTATAAATAAACACAAAAAATAAAAGATTGGACAGATGAAGTTGTTAATGCAGTTCAACTTAACCTACGCCAGCAGTAACTTTTCCAAAGAATAACCTAGTGTCTATACTTGTTTAAGATGGAATATTCTTCATTAATGCAACCCTCTATGTTGGATCGAGCAAATTATGCTTATTGGAAAGCAAGAATGAAAACCTTTTTAAACCCTGTGGATAAGAAGTCTTAAAGATCAATTCCTAGTAGCTAGGAGCCCCCTACTATTGTTGATGTTGTTAGTGTCAAAACTTCCAAAGTTGAAACTAGTTGGATTGACACACCCGGAAATGTTAAAGGTTAAGTGTCACGACAATTATGGGTACTAAATTAGAAAAATATTCTGTTTAAACGGGTTCTAGTATGATTATGAGAATCTTGCGGACTGATTGGTAAATAATTAAAATTCAAGCTTAGTGTCGTTATATTAGAACCATGAGTTTTCTTTTAGTGGGAAACATTATGATTAAGGGTATTAATAGTACTGATCGACTTGGGATTAAGGGAAACGGTAGTGGAAACATTATATATGGAAGGATTCTTTCATTATGGTATTAAATTTTCTTTCATTCTGGTATTAATTTTTCTTTCTTCCATCTTCTACTCTAGTTTGTTCTCTAAGAGAGAAAAGTTAAGAAGCGATCTGCATTGAGGGAGAAAATAATGTATCAACTTAAGTGATTGAGGATTTAGTGAACTAGTAATTTTTCTAAGCTTTTCTATATCTTTTGTTTAAAGAAAAGGGAAGGAAAATTGAAGATTTCAGTTTAATTCATCGAGATTGTATTGAGATGTTTAGGGTTGTAACTAACCTTTAAATTTTCTCTGCATACAAATGAATTATGATTTTCTTACATCTAAATGTCTTCGTTTTGATCTTGATATGATTATTATGTTTAGCTAGTTGAGAAGAAGAAGGCTCGAATGATAAGGAAAAGCTAAGAAGGTGAAATCGGTACCAACTTTCAAGTATTTTGCTGGTGAATTTTTGAACTCCAACTCTCTGTGGTTGTTTTATATACATTATTATTTTGTTATTGTGTTTTATTTGACTTCATGTTCTACTAATGATGAGTTGAATTATTGTGGGTAGTTTGTTGTACATATGAAGTACGCAAAGTGATGATTTGCAAATGCATGTTTGATTGTACGTTTCAGTTCGTTGTTTAATAAACTTTTACTGGTAAAATAATTACTGAAGAAGTTACCATTGAAATGGTCTGATAGGTGATATGTTTGGTATGATCTTTTTTGTGTTATTAATAGGGGTGTTCAGTCGATTAACCGACCCAAAATAACATTAACCGAATTAACCGACCTTTCAAAATTTTTAACCGTTAACCGAACCGAATTTTTTTTCAAAACAATTAACCGAATCGAAATTTTTGGTTAAAAATTAACCGAATTAACCGAGTTAATCGAATTACCCGAATTACCCGAATTACCCGAATTTCTCGAATTACCCGAAATGAATCACTACATAATTAAAGAGATTACATAATTTTAGTTTTAGTTTTAGAATTTTATTTTTATTTATTAAATTATTTGTAATTTTTATGATTGGGTTGGATTGGGTAATTGGGTTGGGTTGGATATTTGGGTTTAGGGATTGGGTTTAGGTGAATAGTGGGCCTATTTATATATTATAATTTTATTTATTAATTCGATTTACCGACCGATTTAGAACCGAATTAACCGTTAATCAAAAAATCACAAAATAATTAACCAACCCCGAACCGAAAAAATTCGGTTAACCGGCCGATTAACCGAATTTTTTCAGTTTTACCCAAATTTTGCACACCCCTAGTTATTAATAGTATGCTCAGTTTAATGCTTGTTATATGAATGTAACACCCTATACTCGATTCGATGTCGGATTGAGGTACAAGATGATACAAAGACCCGACCAACTTTGCTATTACTCCTGAATCAAATCTTGTTACATTCTCAAGTGTTTAGATGACACCTTAGACTATTTATCATAGAAATATTTTAAAAGTCATTATCTTACAATCTTATTTAAAATTTTGAAGTAAACCTTTAAAATTTCATGACTCGACTAAACCCCTGAGGTGTAGTCTCTAGGTGTGCCCCCTCTATACGCATGTTATGACTATCACTCCTTTTTTCCTCAAATTGGCGAAGTCTGGCTTAACCCTCCACTCTATTCTAGGGTGAAAACTTTATCCTGCAATTAAGTAGCCCATTTGTAAGTTCAATAGAACTTAGTGAGATTCTACATAACAGCCATATAACATAATTCAGAACTTTAAGGAACGAATTTAAAAAAAAATTCAACTTGGTCATTCTTGGCCATTAACAGATTTTACCAATGAGTTCTGTGTCTCCTTTTTGCTGCAGCTCACCGTTGACTAATTTATTCTCTATTTGAAGTACACACGTGTTTCTTTAAGGTAAAGGTCTTCCAGAGATATATATATTTAATTACGCCTCAACCTAAATTTCTGTTCTTTGGTAACCTTAGAAGTGAAGCCTAATGTCTGCCATTGGTTATCTTACATTTACTTCCTTAGGTTTCCAATTCGTATCATCCATTGTTCCAAGAGGTCTGCCCGTCTCAGGTTAGTCCTTAGTAAACTCCTTCAATTAGTCTGGATGACTTCGCCTTCGTGTGGGTCTCAACGAACTATATCGCCTCTAGCTGTCCTTTCTTTGTGGACCTTTCGGTTCAGTTCAATCATCTGGTACAGCCTCTGTTACAGGGTCATTCGCCAAAGATCTGTAGTCTCGTACCCACGATTTCTTCATAACTTGACATGGTAAATCCTTGTAATGAGGTTTACCTTGTTTTATCAGCTTTAGAGTTCATCCCATTTGGCGATCTTTACCTATCACCATTGCCAAGCTATGATCTTACTCATTGTAGTCCCTTATTGAATGTCTTCATGGACTTTAACGGTTGTTAAAACTAAGCTAGGGTTTTACACCTTATAATTCTTGTGTTCACCGTACCGATGGATTCTTTATGATGCCATAGTCGAGTTATGATCTTACACTCTTTCACCCCATATTAAATGTCCCAGCGGACGTTCTCGTATTTTTTGTACCGACAGACTACCCCATGTTTACTGTCCTGACAGACTATATTGGTTGTCATAGTCGACGGTCTTACACATTAGACCATTTTTTAGGTGTCGCCTCGTAAGACCTTACCGCCGTCATGGTGCGCCCCATAGAGCATGTTGACTGCCATCACAGTTTTATCCTGAAAAACCTATTTCACATTTCACCTTAATGTTCAAACACCAAAATGTTCCATCCGCAAGGCCCAAAGCTTCGCACATCGCAGTTTACTCCCAACAACCCCGTATGGCGGAGTCTTAACAAAATTCCAATTTCCCGATTCCTCTGCCCATTCCTCCATTACGCATTTCCTAACATTAATGCTCGAACACCGTAGTGTCCCATCTACAAAGCCTAGAGCTTCGTACATCACAGTTTGCACTCAGTAATACCTTATGGCAGTATTTAACAGAGCCACCATTTTCCCATCTTAACTTCATCTAACTCGTTAATAATTTCCTCATTGCTAAGTGCATACAATAATCAAGCATATCGTACGATTTATCATTTAGCAAACATTACGCCGAATTATCTATCATTATCTACCATTCAACAATCAGTAGTCAATTGGCGAAAACTCACACAATATCAAACACAAGCACAAATTTCTCTTTCTTCAGGTTTAATGCACCATATCTTGTCAATGTTTTACATGCAAGTCACACAATATCACCTATCATCCAAAGGTAAGGTATAGAAACTCACTTGAATTCCCTTATCTTTATCAGTTTAGCTTGTCCAAACGCCAGGACCTTCTTTGTCCTGTCAGCTAAGCATGACAACCATTTATTGGTTAAACTAAAGGTTTTCAACCCTTTTAAAACCCATTCAAAAGCTTTGAGAGTTCTTACTCTACTTCTTTTCTTCAATCCACAAGTTCAGGGGAGGAACGAAAACTTACCAGTTCCCAATTTCTCTACTTCTAGATTCCAAATCACACAACGACTGCAACATGTAGAGCTTCCTTCAGCAACGTCATCTTCTTCTTCGGAGCGACTAAAGAAGACGATGTTTAGAGAGAGATTGGAAAATAGAATTGAGAAGAATTTTGTTTCCACCCACACCCATATATATATACTCCATTGGCATGGTCTCCACAGACCATTTCCACCATTCAATCCTAATTACTTTGTCTCTTACTATGGTAGCAGTCGGTTCCAATCTAACTCAATCATAATTGAATTCTAACATTTCCCAACCAACCACTTAAGTTTCTAAATATCTCATTAGAGCTCGCAAATTTCCATTTCTCTACAATTGGCTCCCCGACTCTTCTTTGAGAGAGAGTGTGTTTAGTATTGCTTCTAAGAAGCACTTTTGGAAAAAAAAACACTTTTGAGACAAAAACATTCCTAAACAAGCTATTTTTTGGGAGAAAAAGTGCTTCCCCCAAGCCAAAAATTGACCCCAAAGCACTTTTTTTATAAGTTGAAAATTTTAGCTTCTCTCCAAAAGTTTTTTTTTTCTCCAAAAGCACTTTTGAGAAGCATTCCTAAACTAAGCCAGAGTCCAATTTGCTCATTTTCAAAATTGACAGAAATCAAAAGGATATTTACATCAATCTGTTATTTGAATTATTCTAATTGTAAAGTTCAACTCGATTCGAACTCGAAATTCGAATTACTTATTCAAGTTGACGCGAATACTTAAAATTCAAATTTTTTTCGATTTTTTCGAATCTAATTTTGCTTACCCCTAACTATCATCGTAACTAAATTTTTATTATATAAACTTTTAATAAATGTTAATTATACAATTTTTTTTACCTTCACGTGCTGCAACATAATCTAATATTTTGTAAATAAAATCTTAGACATGCAATTGATAAATGACAGACATGTTAAAAGTATTTTTTTTTTATTTGAAAGCTTTCAAAATTAAATTCGTAGTCAAATAATTTAGACCATCAATTTTAAGCACAATTAATTTGATCGATTTATGGATAAATTATCAAAAGATCATATAAATATGTGCAATTAATATTTAGCTCCATTTAATTGTCGATTCAATCAATCTGTACTTATTAATGAGTTACCGGTTCAACTCCTTATTCTGTAGCTAAATTAGTTCACAATCAAGTTAAACAAACCAATTCTCCATTTAACTGAATCAATAAAGTATTTTATAAAAAATATGTAAGAGGAAAAGCAACATGACATAATATTGAATCAGATATATCTCTCGGAGAAGAAGCTTTTAAAAAAAAAAAAAAAAAACCTCCCTAATCACTAATTACGCGGGGGGGGGGGGGTAAAAAAAGACTACAGAACAGAGAATTATTGCCAAATGCTCAACATTGTTCTTAGCCTCCATCAATTGTCTAATCTCTTGCGGAAAAACCTTGGCAAGTGAAGAAATCAAAGAATTGCTGTTCACCAGTACCAGAGCCTTCTTGGTCGATACCGGCAGTAGTCTCACAAGAGATAGATGGAGTAATAATCGAAATTCCAGCAGAATTGGTTGAACCAAGTGGAGACATTAATGTTTCCTTTGTTTCTAAAAGTCCAGTTGGGTGCAAAGGGAACAGTTCCAAAGTCTCATGATTACTAATGTTGAGGAGGCCTTCAAAGTTTTCAGCATCTGGCAGCATCGTGTTGTAGTCCCGTTGCAGAGGCTTCCCCATTTTGGCAGGCCTTTCTCTCCTCTTATCTCCGCCAGGGAGAAGAACCTTGGGGCACTGAGTCTGAGGGTAAATTCCTAATTCAACTTGTGGTAGAAAATGTGGTCCACAAACAACTGTAATAAGGAAAAACAATATTCCAAGTTAAATGTTTAACAGTATAAGAGTGATGAACCCACTAAAATAAGCCAAAAAGATGAATATTTCTGAAAGGACCATTGATGCCATGAGGAGGAGGAGGAGGATAAACAGGTTGAGTCGTCCTATAAAGATAGCGATTGATATAAGCCAAATTTTGTTGCTTCTGTTTCTGCCTTTGCCTTGCTTTATGATTTTGAAACCAATAGAAGACGTTTTTCCCTTCAATGCTGCCATAAGCTTTAAGCCTGCTTGTTATCTGCTGTATCTGATCTGCGCTTGGCGTCCTTAACCCTTGCAAATACAAACTTTCAAGGATGCTTATTTGTTCCTTTGTTGGGTTCCACCTTGAATCCCCTGTAGTTCCGCCATCACCAGACGTGTCCATATTACCACCTTCCATTGTTTTGATTTTTTTTTGGCTTGTTTGAGGTTTCTGAGATTTTATAGGTTCTTCTAGATTTTACGATATATAAAGGAAAACAAAACAAAGAAAACATGGGGGGGGGGGGGGGAGAGAGAAGCATGCGTATTGTTTTTTGTGCTGAAAAAATCTCTGAAAACATGGCGAGTAGCGGCTGAAAGGAGGATTTGGCCTTTGGTGTCTCGTCGTCTTCTTCTTCTTCGTTAGAAGTGGAAAGACGAAATCACCCCCAAGATCGATGCTTTGTGGTTGACCAAGTAGATGCTTTATATTAGTTGTATCTCGGGAATGTAAGGATGAGATCATCGTGGGAGGGAAAAAAGCAAAACGCAAGATACGACATTGAAGAAGAAAAAACAGAAGCAAAGATAGAAATGTCAATGAAATTTCAAGGAAAAAGAGAACCCCTTCGATTTGTAAGGTGAAGGTAAAGGCTTGGCTTTGGGAATTGAAAAGCTGAGGAGATGAATGCATGCAGATTCAGATGAAGTTGAATAGTTATTTGTTGATTTTCAATCCATCAGAATGAAAATATTAATTTATATATAAATACCGTTGATTCACTCCTTAGTAAAAAAAAGTATATTACTTATTCTAAACATGAAAGTGATTCCGTACATTCAAGGAAACAAGTAGCATTAGAAATTAATTGATTTATTATATAATAACATGTTTGTTCCCTTGTAAACTAGGGAGGATTGGTAGATAGTGAATTTATTTCTCAATTTAATTACAGAAATAGTCTACTCTACAAATAAATACAATATTTTGCCATCAAAGCACAAATAATATTATTTGTAAGTATTAACCTTCTAATTGTATAATACTAAAAAAAAATAGAGTTTAATTTATTGATTATAAATTGAGTAAAGGAGTGTTTGGTGAGAAAGAAAATTGAGAAGAGGAGGATCTTGTCAAGGCGCCATTAATGGGCGCAGTCACTTGGTCAATCAATCAGGGAGCAAAAAAGCCGATACTAGGTTAGTGTAGCTCGTACACCAGTTGTTAAGGGTCATTTAAATTTGCTGACTCTTATGTATGCTTTGTTACCCTGCGCTGCCGCCTCGTGAAACTCAACCACCACCATCCTCCGCCACTACCTCCGCCCTATTCTCGGGTTCTTTTTTCTGTTGTCTCGGAAATCGATACAGATGTTTAAATAATCATCTCTTTCTCTTTTGATGGGGAAGCTTCCTTAACCAGCCGGTGCCAGCGTTGTAAAATATACCCAAACTCGAACATGCATGGAGGTTGAAACAGAGATTATGAAACAATATTTGGGTGTTTAGACCATTCTTCGTCATAACATATTAGTGTTGTTTCAGACAATTAGATTTATGTTCCCTGAATCAAAATATAGATTGCATGAATAGTTCGCAAATCTTTTCCTTTCTCTTAGAAACAATGCTTAGTACTGTCAGTAAAATTAAGCAAAAATGTTCACAGAAATCTAAATTTACTATCAGTAAGGAAAACAAAAAGGTTAATGGTAACATTATTACTATTTTAATTTTAATTTTGTTTTGGGTTAATGAGTAAATTTATTATTATACTATAGGTCTACTTTGTTTTCATTGATGTTTTTAGTTATATTTTGAAAATATAAATAAAATTTATGTAATTAAATATTACTATTAAACTTTGAATTTTATTAAATTTTGTAATTAAATTTAATTTTTAATTAAAATTTACCACTCAATATTAATTTTAATGCTTTGAAAACAAATTTTTTATTCTAAAAGTTAACAATAATTTAACTTATAAATATTAAAAATTAATAAATTAAATTAGAATTTCTATTTAATGAAATAAAAATTTGAAAAAAATAAAAAATACATATATCATAAAATAATTTTTTATTATAAATAACCATTTTTATTTAATTTTAAAATTACATTAACTAACTTATTATTTTTAAATATTAAAGTAAAATATAAAAAAAATATTGTCATTTAATTTTTTCTTCAAAGTATTTTAAATTTAAATTGAATAGAAAATCTTAATAAAAACTAATTTTAATGGCAAAATTCAATCAAATAAAAGTAAAATAATAAAATTCAAAATAGAGTTTATAGTAATAAATTTATTATTAGTTCACAAGTGGAATGGCAATTGGCAAATATGAATTAAAGTAATGGTAAGATACATCAGTTGTCCCTTAACTTTGGTCAATATTATATTTCGACCATCTAAGCTTTTTTACTTACGTAATAGTTATTACTGTTATCGATTTTTTTTTTTGCATTTTTGTCACTCATCTATTATTTTTAGTTAAAATAATTACGTGACACGCTAATTTAAAATGCTAATAATCAATTTCATCCCTGAAATATAAATGAAATATTAATTTGATATTTTTAATTAATTTCTTAATAATTATTCTATTTTTTAAAAAATATTAAAAATATTAAAATTACTAAAATATAAAATATATTATAAAAATTATAAATAATGATTACAAAAATTTTAAAAAATTATAGTAATATTAATATTAAATAAAATAAAAAAACTCTACCCCACCGCGGGTCCCCCCTCCTACCACCGTCTCTCCCACCTGCCCCTTTCAATTTCCACTTATAGTGGTAAATTTGCATATTAACCATTTAGTTTTTGTTTTTTCCCTCAATTTTTACTGTAATAATATAAGCCTCCATCCCGATTCTACCTTCATAGTCGAACACCCAAAGACAAGTCCACCTTGCCTCAATCTTTTATCACAAAAATGCCCAAAAGTTTCATTCTCCAACACTTGAAAAATCGAAGCATTACAACTTTTAAAAGAATTCAAATATTTTTGGGTAACTACAAATAATTACTCACCTTTTAAATTTTTTATTATTTTAGATACTAAAAATAAAAAATTTGTAATTTAAGCCCTCACGTCAATAGTTAAGTTATTTTCGTCATTCCCTTCAAATCATAAATCGCAAGCTAACATGGCACTAAAAAAATTAGTATAATAACAATTCTAACTCTTAACTTTTACATATTATATCAATTTAGTATAATTTTAAAAAAATAAACCCTCAAAATATGAAATATCCTTGATCCTAATTCTAATATTCAAAAATATATATTAAAAAACCCCTCCCCCACCACCGTTCATGTCAAGGTTTCTAACATCAACTCTCTATAGTCCACCTTGTTGCCATTGATTTCATGATCCACAATAGACTACATGATGCTTGTCCTCAGCCGATCATATGTGGGTAGCCTCTCGATAGCAGCCCATTTTAGAGCTTCTTCATCATCTTCCACACGGCTACTTCTTTTGGAACCTAAAAATACATCTTCCATATTCCAACTACTCTTGCTTAAGCTCCTCCCTGTGCTGCTATGCCATGTTCTTCTACTAGGATTTCAACTTCGAGCTCTTTCTAAACCATCCATA
This sequence comes from Gossypium australe, assembly GCA_005393395.2. Classification (NCBI taxonomy): domain Eukaryota; kingdom Viridiplantae; phylum Streptophyta; class Magnoliopsida; order Malvales; family Malvaceae; genus Gossypium; species Gossypium australe. Next base: position 94,073,982 of record CM016620.1, on the reverse strand, counting down.
TTTTTGGATGCTTCTTCTTCTTCTTTTTTTCTTTTTTTTCCCTCCTAATAATTCTTGAAAGCGAAAGAAAAATGTTCTCACACTCACTACAACAAAACAGGCCTACCATGACATTTTTTTTTACCTAAGATGACACAAAAAAGGTTGGCATAGGTTTCGTGACGCTTCTCCCGACGCTTCCAAAAAGATTGTCTATAGTACGGTTGGCGTAGGCTCCGCGACGCTTTTGAAAAAGCGTTGGCATAAGTCAACATAAGCCGACCTTTATTGAAGGGTTGGGAAAGACTTAGTCAAAGCCAACATTTTAAAAAAGTTGGAATAGACCAATCTAAGGCAACCTTTTAAAAAAGTTGGGATAGATCTTGTCTAAGGCAACCTTTAAAAAATGTTAGGATAGACCCGTATAAAGCAACCCTAAAAAGGTTGGGATAGACCCGTCTAAGGCAACCTTTAAAAAAAGTTGGAATAGACCCCATCTAAGGCAACCTTAAAAAATGTTGGGATAGATCTGTCTAATGTAACCTTAAAAAAGGTTGGGATAAACCCGTCTAAGACAACCTTAAAAAGGTTGGGATAGACAAGTCCAAAGTATTTTTTTCTATTTTTATTATTTCAATATTAATAGATTTTTATAAACATTTATAGTGAATAATGATATAAATTTTGTTTTAAATACAACTAAAAAATATAAAATTAAAATTTAATTAAAAGTTGAATATTCAATACAAAAATCGATCCAACAACCAAAATACACTAACAATTAGCCAAAATGTATATCACCCGCATTCAACCCAATGTAAAAAAGTAAACAAATAAAAAACACCTAAGACGATGGACATTGATATTGATATTGTACTACATAAAAGCTAATACAGTCTGAAACTGCAACTTCAATTCCAAGAAACTCTATTGATCTCTTATTTTTACAAGGGTAGCCTCAGGTAGTGAAACATCTTCAGATCCAAGTACACCATATACCCTAACAATCCATTTTGTTTACTACCTACTTGTAACATGAAGTCTTCTCTTTTCACCATTATTGCTTCCCGACTCTTCGCTATATTTAGCGTTATCCCTCAAGCCCCAGCCTTGCTATAAGCTAATTGCAGACCTCATTCAACCTCAAACTATTATAGTAAAATATAGCAATTTCAAAGGTGCATTAGATATGAAATAGCAAATCAAATGAAACATATCATTTTTCTTAAGCACAATGAGACAACTAAAATGCTCTATTGAGATTTGATGAAGATATAAATAAAGCCTTGTATGCAAACATGATTTTGTAGCTACATTAATGACTGACTACTATAAGATAATATTAGTACCAATAGTCATGTAATGATTATTTTTATTTTTATTTATTTATAAGCCACATACATTGTCCAGAACCTGCATTCAAGCTAGCCAATATTAGAACAATATATCTTAAAAGGTGTAGCATTTCTGCACCATCCAATCTTTTACTTCTAATGCCATGTATTCTTTTATTGCTAATGCCATAAAAATCAAATCTACTTTTGGCTAATGCCATGTGTTATTTTATTGCTAGGACTAAGCTCTATAGCATCATACTCTATAGATTCATTAACAATGTTCATTAACATATCAAAAGCAAAGGGAAAACATAGAAAAGAAAAAAAGTTCAATTTATCTTGAGAGAAAGTCTACTTATTGCTTCACACATTAGGCCATCATCAGGATTTGGTTCACTGAGCAATAGCCTTATATTTGTAAGCACTGTTGAAATGTTCAATGATGGTTGCCATGCCCCCTGTTAAGATGAGAACCATACTCTTCATGTCATATATCAGATACTTTAAAGAAACAAAACTTCCATTTTAGAAGTGAAATAGAAGAGAAATCAATGAGGCAAACATGGCTTTTTAGCATAAAATGTTTAGTGTCCTCTACTAACTAAATAAGAAATTTAAACATCAAACATAATCTATTCTTCATGTTTAATGGTCCCTGTAAATAATTGAAGAAAATGAAAAAATCCAGAAAAAAATACTATTTCCTATATGTTCGGAGATTTAAAGGAAGAAAGAAAGCTTTAATTCATGACATGATTGTTTTTGTATGCATTTATAGATGACAATCCTGCATTTCTCTGAAGATTGCTCCACTGATTGAAAAGCCTAAAATGAAATAACAACAAGAACCCTTCATACTTCTTAAATTCTAACTAGGTATTGTAGCCAAAACAGTTTATTATCCAAAATTGGGGCATGCCTAAAAATTTTATCAGATATTGCACAATAAATTGCTCCACTGCACAAAAATATTTTGTTTAAAGCACATCAGTGGAGCTCCTTATACGGTATATAATGAAAAATTAATAGTAAGTATTAATCAATTCAACGAAATAAGGAAACAACAAAAAAGGACCAGAAGAAGAAGAAATGGAAATGTAGGACTTAGCTTTAACAATATGAACAAATAAACTATATAATTATTAAACTTATTACTTGCCTTATCTTTCTCTTGGGTGTACATCTATTTACCCTTTCGCTCCCACCTCAAATATGCTTGAATCTGAACAAGATCTTCAGGTAATGAAATACTTGAAATCAATGTCTCCTTCCGAGGTAACTTTACATGAAAGTTCTGACCATTATTTTTTATCCTACAAATGGAAATAGAGAAGAAAAAGGGTGAAATCATTTTAAGTAGCCTTGTAAATGGCATGAACATAAAAAAAAGAAACAACAGATACTTGTGATCGTGTCTGAGAGTTTTAATATTTATATAATGAATGATCGAGCCTAGAAACTAACGATCACCATGATTGAGGCAAGCGCACCTATCGAACAGTAGTATAGCTTAGTGGCAAGACCGGAATGTCGAACCCAAGGGAACCAAAAGTACTAGTACTGACTTTCTTTTTATTATTTAGCCTAAAATAAAGGGGATTGATATTTATCTAACTAATTCCTAAGCTAAGGATGCAAAGACACAGATAATGAACTGGGGAAATACTTTTGAGAAAATCAATTGATTAAGACAATACCCGATGAAGAATCCACCTAGACTTCACTTGTTATTTAACTCTGAACCAGATGATTTATTCACTTAGCTTGATCCGTAGGATTCCCTAATTTATATTAATACCTCTTTCGAGGCTACTAACGTCTAACCCTAGGTTGATTAATTGAAATCTCTTTCTAATTAAAACCCCTAGTGTTGTATTAACTCGATTTATGGAGTCCCATATTAGGTTTGACCCTAATCTGGCAGATTTTCGTCGTCCTATCTCTAGGAGTGCGATCAAATACGCTTAATTATGCTAGATCTACTCTTAAACAGGGACTTTTGCTCCTTTGAATAAGCACATCAATACTTGAATCAATATCCTAGAATATTAAAGCAATAATTAAGAACACATAATTAAGAACAAATCAAGTATTTATCATACAATTTAGAAAATAATAACAAGATCCGTCTTAGGTTTCATCCCCCTCAAGTATTTAAGGGGTTTAGTTCATGTTTATAAAAGAATACATCTCAGAAGAAATTAAATAACAAAACATAAAGAGAAACCCTAAAACCCCTTGAAGGAAATTGAAGGGAAAATCCTCAGTCTTGAGCGTGATTCCGGCTTCTAAGATGGATCAACTGGCTTTCTTTGACTAATTCCCTATATTCAGCCCTCTCTGGTTTCGCTCCTCGTCAAAAGCCCTGACAGAAGCCTTCTGTCGAACTCCCCCTTTTAGGTTGCCCTCTAGGGTGTTTATATAGGCTTTCGGGATGCCTTGGCCCACAAGTATCCTATTCAGAGTGGAATTAAAATGGGTCACGGTAGGGACACGCCCGTGTGAATCAAGCCTAGGGTCGTGTTCAAGTATGCTAAAGTGGCACGGCCGTGTGGTGAACTCCAGGCCGTGTTGATTTCTTACTTTGGCCCATTTTTTCCTTTTTTGGCCCGTTTCTCGTTCTTTTCATCCTCCTATGCTCTCCTAAGTATAAAACATGAAATTAAAGTATTAGGAGCATTAAATTCCATAATTCAAGGGATAAATCATCGAAAAGTATGCCAAATGCGAGATTAAAATATGTATATATTACGGTTTATCAAATACCCCCACACTTAAGCTTTTGCTTGTCCTCAAGCAAAATCCTCAACTCACAATTAAAATTCATTCTTCTCAACTTATAACTCCTATCAATAATGTTTCGAAATAATCCATAGGTAATCATACATTGAGAATTCAACTAAAAGAACATCAAAGTTTCAAACAATCCAAGTTGAGCATTTTATTCATGAAAACATAGGTATTCCCCCTTATCTAAGTAATCACCTTTGATTCAAAATATCACAGAGTTAACATCCTCACTAAGGATTAACTCAAATCACTCGAAGTGTTTGAGGGATAATAAATTAAGCACTCAATAGTCAACATGAAAAGTTATTGCCATAGGCTTGCATGAAAATCAAATCTCCATCACTATAAATTGAGATGATACATCGATCAAAAGGTCTTTAAAAAGGGTTGTAACGTGGCTTGGTTAGGGGGCGTGGTCACAGGCTGAAAGAGGAGGTTAGAATTGAGATCGAATTGAAAAATTACCTAACTAGAAAAATAGACTAATAATGAATAATTACATTAATAATACGAGCTTCTTCTAAAGATGTGAAATATACTGTTTAAGCTCATAGAACTAATAATGGATATATTTTCAACTTTTTTTTAAGAACAAATCAAGTATAATAATAAGAATTTAACAACTGAAATGGAAAACATAGTTAGGCAACTTCTCAAATCAAATCTCGATAAAAAGGTTAATACAATAGGAAAAATTCTTAATGAATCAAAAAGAGTAAGTCTTGGGTTAATATTAAGGGTAAATCAATGAATGGTTTATTAGGATCAAAGGGGTTCACTAGGGTTTAATTATGAAGGTAGGCCTTTTGGGAAGTAAGTGGGTTAAATCCTAGGTGCCTTTATCATCTCAGTATATCAAATCAAAAGTGTGGTCTTGACATGCATAACCGAAGCAAGTTTTAGAATAACAAATCAATATTGACACACTCATAAACAATAAAAAAGTGAGCAAGAAAAAATATATGCTCTAAAAGGCTCAAGATCTCACAAAAATTATGGTTTTTGATGTCAACCCTGTGAACTTCAAACTTCAAGATAATACCTAAACTTGGGAAAACAACCTAGCAAATTTTTAATTTTCAAAAATCAACTCATAATGCTTGATTCTCTAAAGCCTTCAAGTTTAAACAATCAATGCACCACTGCCTATGTTTTAATTCAAGACATATCAATAAAAATCATAAATCAATCAGAATTTGTTCTAATAGTGATATGAGAAAGAAAAGACAAAATTCAAGGATTTGAGAATAATGCAAAAAGTTAGGAACTTTTAAAATTCACCCCCCACACTTAAGATGTACATTGCCCTCAATGTACAAAGATAGATATCTACAATATATAAAATCATAAGATAAGGAGAGAAGTGAACTTCCTGAATTTTGGATGAAGTCAAGGAAAAGAGACGGTAAGTTGGGCATAGATGAATGTGGTGGTGGTGTTTATGGTGGTGGTGTGGTGATTCCCAAGTAGCCTTTAGAACCTAAATCAAAGAAATCAAAATGTAATAATAAAAATTAAAGACAAGAAAGATAAAGGGAAGGAAAATAAAGGAGAAAAGAAAAGAAAAAAAAATTCAATGGACTCAAATGTCCTTGGCTTGTCGGATAAATGAAGCGGCCGTCATGAACTCATGTAGATCGGTCTCGCACGGGGAGACTGTGCTAGGGTCCTTTCGCTTCTTTGACATGGGAATGGTGGTATAAAGGAAGAATGGGGGAAAAGGGGGAAAGGAAAATGAAGGGAGAGAGATAATAGTTAAAGAAAAGGGTGTGGTGGCTAGGGTTTGATTGAAGAAGAAATTGGGGAGAAAGTGAGAAAAATGGGGGTTTGAATAGGAAATAAGGATCTGATGGCTTCCCACGCTTGTGTGCCATGGGGGTGTTGGGTTACACGGCCGTATTGCACGGTCGTGTTAAGCTTCGTTCGTTTCTCCCACGGTTGTGGAGAGATCGCCACGCCCATGTTGATAAATTAGTGTCGACCATGGTCGTATCGCACAGCCGTGGCATTTTATCACCGTCCGTGGTTTAGGGATTTTTCGTCCTTGGTTCATATGATCTCTGCCACGCCGGTGTGTAAATTCGTGGTGTCCACACGGCCACAGCCACGCCCGTGTGTAAGGCCGTGTGGTAGGGAAACCTATGTTTGGTTAGTTTGTAGTTAGGTGCTAAAAGTAAAAAAAAATGAAATTTAATGGGGTTAGTGTTCAGGTTGCCTCCCGAGAAGCGTTCGTTTAAAGTCTTAAGCTAGACTTACCTCTCATTAGCACATTCATGGTGGTTTGAGGAGTTGAAACTCCTCTCCCCTGCTATTAGTTTTATGATCATTATATAGTTCGAGTCGAGTAGTATTTAACTTAAAAGTGCCAAATTTAGGATTAGTTACCTCGACTGTTTCATATGAGAAGATATTCAGTACCTCAAAAGGGATTTCTTTGTTTGTATCAAGGTCTGAATTGGCGATCCGAGGGTCTGTTTTATTCAACAATACCTGATCTCCAATCTTAAATTGGTTTGGCTTATGGTGTTGCCTCAGTTTTGCTTCGTGTGTTCCTAATTTCTTTTTGAAATGCGTCTTCCACTCGTCTAGTTCATCGATCTGAAGCCTTCGTTCCTCATGAGTTATTTCCTTGTTGGAATGAGGTCTAGGATCTTGTAACATCCTAAAATTTGAGTATCATCTTGTTGATTGTGTTAGCTCGGATATGATTTTATTGTGTGCCTAATATAGTCTTGTGAAGGCTTGGAATTATTTGGATTTAGAATAATTTTTTTTAGTATGGGAAAATTTAGTGAAGTGAATCAAGTGAACCTGATACTTAAGTTAATTTAAGTGTTTAATGTTAGCATAAGTGAGTTAGTAGTAAAGTGGTGTTGGCGCATGAGTAATTGCATGAGGGAAGAGGTTCGAATCCCATGGATGGCAATAAGGTGACTTTTATTTTTGCATGTGTATGGCATGTGTCGGTCAACTCTAATTAAGATAAGGTTGGACTTTATCATTTATGGATAGTAGACTAAGGGAATAATGCAAGTTATTAGTTAAGGAATGGAATCAAGGTGTTATGGAAGGATAAGGGGACATAAGGCTTGATGTATGGGTGATGTTTTGGAAATTTTTTCATGGTCATTTTGACCATGAATGTGGACGGCTTAGGGGGCTAGGGGGTTGGCCGAATATTGTATGGGATTAGGGGGAAGATAGTTGGCCAAATTTTTGGTATTTTGTGCATCTTTTTCCCTTTTCTCCAAAATCTTTCTCCTTAGCCGAATTTGTCATGAGCATTAGGTGAAAATTATGTTTTGTTTTGGCTATCATCTTTGACCATATTGGTATTCTCTTTTTCTTCTTTTCCTCTCAAGCTTTTCTTTCTTTTGGTACCGAAATATTATTACTTTTGAAGGCATTTTTCCCTTCATTCTTTTTCTTCAAAACCGAATACCCCTCTCCCAAATCCCATCAATTGCCGATTCTCTCTAAGCCCATACTTTTCCTTTTCATCCTTGTTAAAGCCGAAACTCTCTGGTGCCCATCAAAAGCCAAAAGTTCACTTTATTGCCACCCCCTTTGAATCGATTTCTCCTGCAAGCTCTTTTGCCGATTTCTTGAAGTAGTGATTAATTGCGTCTTAGTCATCTTGTTGGTAAGGATCTCTCTAGCCGAACTCTTGTTCTTTTCTTCCTCTAATTGTCGAAAATCAGGGTACTAATCCCATTATTGCTTTAGTCGAAACCTTGAAGGATCTCTCGAGATTTTTGAAGTAGTCGACTACAAGGAAAGATCATCGGGATTTCAAGAATCCAAGGTAAGCTCTATGTGGTATTCGGCCAAAGGGCCATTTATTTGTGATTAAATGTTAGAATGGAATCTAACATAAACCTATAGGGATTTCGACATCTTCATAGCCAAAAGACTACTTTCGGGATTTAAAATCATAAGGTAAGTATATATGAACATTCGGCCAATGCCATATTTTAGTATTAGTGCCTAACCGATTTCACCTATGGGTATTAGGAAGGAGTGCAATCGGTTTTGGTAGATTTTCGGGATTCAGTGAACTCGCTAAGTAAACCAGGTGTGTAACCCCGCACTATTTCCTGATAGATTTATGGTTCTAATATTATGTGTATGTTAATAATAATATGGAAGTGGCCAAAGGTACCATACAAATGGTACAGAGTACTCAGGTACGTTATTCTCTAAAGTTATGTCAATAATAAGAATATCTGTTATGACACAAATGTGAAAATGTTATGAAAGTGAAATAATGCCTATGGCATGAGATTGCATGATATGTATGATATATGGGGCATATGGGTGATTATATTAAGGGGAAGTGATCTGGTGGTTTTATACGACAATATCTGAATGTGGTGACTTATGTCACAAAATTATTATTATCTGGTGGCTATGCCACGAATTTATAAGGGCGATGTGCCAGTCGACTGCAGCGACTGTCTTCGATAGTGTGTAGCGGATGGAGGGTCGACTTAGTAGTCCCACGGTGTGATGGTTGGTACGGGTGATGTGTAGCGGATGGTTTCTAGGTTTGGGTTCGGGATTGCATCATTATATTTAATTGCTATACGTATATGTATGGTCTGATATGCCTGAATTGTTGAGACTTAGTGTTGGTTGTTACACATTGAGTCTGTTTGACTCACCCCGTTGTGGGATATTTTTCAGGTGACGCTCAGTGATGGACCGGGTCGGCAGGAGCTTAGTGGTGGCCATGCGCAGCACGAAGTTTATTTTATTTGGACTTTCTATTTTTAAGTACTTTGAATTTATTTTGGGTTTTGTTTTTGATGTAATAAGGCCACTAGTATGAACTGTTTATGCATGCATTTTAATTATTTTATTATGGTACGAATTTTTATCAAATTAAACTTTAAGTAACTTTTCTTAAGAATAAATCTTAAAATATTTTTGACTTAATATTTTTTTTATAAAGTTTTAATAAAATCTAGACTTCAAGTCTAGACTTCAAAACCATCCAAAATTTTCCAAAGAAGCAAACAAGTTTTGAATCGTTTTACTCAAGGAACATACCAGATCCGGTCAAGGCTCGTGGGCCGGGTTTGGGGTGTTTCAGATCTGGTTCAGTTGTGTAATTCCGCGATGCTTCCTGAAAAGAAGATTTAACCGAATGGTCATTAATAGAGTTTATGTTCTCACTTTTATTACTTGATATCCTAGCCGAGTCAAGAGCTTGAAGAGTGATCATCTCGTCACCTACACGAAGTATAAGTTCTCCTGTACCAACATCAATTTTAGCTCTAGCAGTTGCTAAAAAGGGTCTTCCTAAAATTAAAGGAATATTGTTGTCTTCATCCATGTCTAAAACGAAAAAGTCTACCGAAAATATAAATTTATCAATTTTCACGAGGACATCTTCAATTATACCCCTAGGAATTCTAATAGTTTTATCAGCTAATTGAATGCTCATCCTAGTTTGTTTGGGTTTCCCAAGACCTAGCTGTTTAAACATTTTATAAGGCATAACATTTATGCTTGCCCCTAAATCAGCTAAAGCATTATCAACAGATAAACTACCAATTAAGCACGGAATTGTAAAACTCCCAGGATCTTTTAATTTTTGTGGTAGTTTATTTTGTAGAATTGCTGAGCACACTGCATTTAGCTCCACATGCGACGTATCATCTAACCTCCGTTTGTTTGTCAAAAGCTCTTTTAAAAATTTCCTTGAATCTGGCATCTGCGAAAGAACTTCAAGAAACGGTAAGTTAATATTTAATTTCTTTAGAAGTTTAAGAAATTTACCGAATTGTTCATCTGTGTGGTCTTTCTTCATTGCATTGGGGTATGGCACACGAGGTTGGTACTCTGTAATTACCGGTTTTGGTTTATCATGGCTTACCTCAACCTTACCTTCCTCTACCACATTCTCTTGCCTCAATTTTGGTTCATCTAACCGTTCACTATCGTGAGCAGTTATGGCTTGAAGTTGCTCCTTTGGGTTAGTTTCGGTGTTGCTTGGCAAGCTACCTTGTGGTCGTTCAGATATGATCTGAGCAAGTTGTCCTAATTGGTTCTTGATTGATGCTTCTTGATTTTTGAGTGCTGTTTCAGTATTTTGGAAACATGTTTCTGACACCACGATAAATTTTGTTAGCATCTCCTCAAGGTTCGGCTTCTTTTCTTGTGGGTAGGGTTGCTGTTGAAAGCCTAGGAGGGGTTGTTGTCTCTGATTTCCTTGGCCACCCCATGAGAAGTTGGGGTGATTCCTCCAACCTGAATTATAAGTGTTACTATAAGGATTATTTTGAGGACTAGAATTATTACCCATGTAACAGTCCGATTTTGGACCTAATTGGAATGGTGGTTTCGGGACCACGAATCCGAGTCAAAAAATATTTTAATATTATTTTCCGTGTTAATTATGTATGATTGAGCATGTGTTAAAGTTTCGTAAGTTAATTTGTCCGTTTGTGTGTTTAATTTAAGAAAAATGACTAAATCGCGTAAAAGGTAAAAGTAGTCTTCTATTTGATTGAATGGCTTAATTGTTGTGTCTTCTTATATAGAAGGATTTATGTTGCAATTTGGCCGAAAATTAAGGTTAGTGGACGGCAATATGCATGAATTTTGCTTTTATATGTTTATATTATAAGTTAATAATAAAAACAACCATGCATTTTTTTTATGGTTGTTCATCTTTTTATTACCGAAACTAAAAAGAAAAAGAAAAGAAAAACATTTCATAGGGTTCGGCCTTGTTTAAGCTTGATTAAGGTATGTGCTTAGCTCGGTTTTTAATAATTTTTATGTTTTTGAGATCGCTGCTTTGTGTTTTAGCTAGCCCATGTTTGAGTTTTTGAATTGGTTGTGTATTTCGTGAGTTGCCATTTAAGAAAGCTTGTTGTTCTTGTTGTTTGATGATGAAATATTAATTATATGTGATAGATTAACAAGTGTTGTTCTTGAATTTTTGATGAAATTGAGTGATTTGGATTAAATTGCAAAAATAAATTTTTGAGGGACTAAAATGCAAAATAAATGAAATATATGGACTTGTATGAGCATGAGTAACATTTGGCCTAAGCATGGTGTGTACAAATTTTGCAAATTTTGTGTTTTATGCTATAGGGACTAAATTGCAAAAAGTATAAAATGTCAGGGGTAAAATTGTAAATTGCCCGATTATGTATTTTTTTTGACTAAATTGAATGAAAATATGTTGAATAAGCTTAATTTGAAACTTATCTAGATCAAGAACAAAAAGGATCAGGAGTGGATCGGGGAAAGGCGAAGTTAATCGAATAGTCGGGAAACAAAGTCCGTCGATATTCGAGGTAAGTTTTTAAGCAATTGGGTAAAATTGAAATTTTATCTATATTGATGTGCATGTATTAAATAGAAGTAAGTATGTATAATATCTTAATGCCGAATGTGATATTGATTAAGCTATGTATTAGCCGGATGTGAGGTTGATATATAAGCCTTTGATTCAATTGAGTAGCATGTATATATATTAAGATATAGCTAAATGTGGTATTGAATTGGGAGAGAGTTGTATCTGAATAGGGTGTGTTTATATATGTATTGAATATTGCTGAATGTGATGATGTTTTATAAGATGAAAGGGTTGATTTGAATATATATATATATATATGAATGGAGATAAGATTATATGTGTTTGTATGAATGGAGAGTAATTCGGATATTTAGCACTAAGTGTGCAAATTTAACTTCCAAGCACTAAGTGTGATAAATCGGATATTTAGCACTAAATGTGCGAATTTAACTTCCGAGCACTAAGTGTGCGAAATCAGATATTTAGTACTAAGTGTGCGAATTTAAATTCCGAGCACTGAGTGTGCGAAATCGGATAGTGAGCACTAATTGTGCGACTTTAACTTCCGAGCACTAAGTGTGCGAAATTCGATAAATATCTTTAAGTGCATAAATTGAACTACAAAACATTTGGATGCAAAAAAATTCGGTTATGAGCATTTAAAGGGTAAATGTGAATTTAAAGATTTAATTCGGTAAGTTTTGGTGTTATGAGAGATTATCTTTTGAATGGTAAGTACAAATTTGGTAAGTAGTATATGTATAGAAAATAAATTGCTAAATGTATGTATAATCAGTTTTTGGAGCTATGAAATGTGATAGTTAATTATGCATTAGTTTAAAAGTGAGTAATGGATTATATATCTATGTGAAATCTATCATTGAATGTTGGGATATTCGGACTAAGGACCATGAAATGTGTAAATTTTCTAATTTAATGTTTTAAGGCACGGTTATGTAATTTCTTATAACTTACTAAGCTAAGATAGCTTACCTTATGTGGTCGTTGTGTGGTTTATTAGGTTTTGAAGTCCAGACTCGAGCTCGGGGATCATCGTCAAGTCTATCACACTATCAACTAACTTTGGGACTTTATAAGTAGTACTTCTTTGAAACTATGGCATGTATAGGCTAAGATACTTTTGAGTTGAATTCAAATGGTGTGTATGTGTATTTATGACATGCGAAAATGGCTAAATTGTGGTAATTTGGTCTTATGTGAATTCGACCATGATGTTAGCTTATTATGAAAGTACAATTTCTAATGTGTTTGTGCTTGATGTATGAAAATGTGGCTTGTGTCGTAACCATTTTTTAACAAAACGGGAATCGACTTGGTTTTGAAAATAAAACGGGAGTCACCACCGATCTTTTATTAGATGTGATCGGATCACCTTTGTTTTAATAAAACATTTTGATTTACTAAAACAGTGGTTTTGGTCTACGAAATTTGAGAAAACGGGTTCGGGAGTCGGTTACATGCGAGGAAGGGTTAGCACCCTCGTCATGCCCAAAATTGGTACCAAATTGATTAACTAATGTCCCAATGTCGAAAGTTTGAAAATTTTAAAAGAATTTAAAAATCTGATCTCTTTTGGAAACATTTGAATTTTCTCGAATGGAATATTAAGATTTTCTCACTCCGAAGGAATAAAATATCACATCCAGTACGTTAGGACACGATAATTTGAATCCTCGAATTTAAGATCATCTCATAATTCCTGAGTTCCATGCGTTAAAAAATATCAAAAGGATATTCAAATATTTAGCCAAACGAAAGAATGGAAACCCAACATGTAGGGCACGACTTTTCGAATTTCCAAACATAGAATATTGCCTTATTTTAAAAAAACTTTTGCTTTTGGATAAAATTTATAAAAGATTTTAGGTTAGGTTTTAAAGAAACATGATTCAAAGCACGAATGGAATTACGCGACGAAGAGAACGATAATGTAACATGAATTTGGCGCCATACATGTAACACATAACCTTGGAATCTTTAACCTAAAATATTAACATGCATGAATAACAATAACGATAATAGAACAATAATACGTGAGCACGAAATTACATATAATGAACTATAATAACATGACAATACAAATAAATGAATTATGGCACATGCAAAAGCAATAATTAAACAATATACGTCATCTAAGAAATAGCATTAATAAACAAAGACCAATGAATTAAACAATTTAAAGAAAGATAATACATGAATCAATTTTAAATGATTAACAAAATAATTTTAAATAAAGAATATATAACAAAAAAAATATATGAGATAATTTTAGAAAGGTGTCAAAAGGGAAATAAAAATAAAAATTTAAAGTAACAATACAATTTAATAAAGATAACATACAAACTCCAGACAAATAATAATAATAACAATAATAATAAGATAAAATAATACAACACAGTATAATACTAAATATAATGTAGTAAATGAGGCTAAACGATTGTACAGAAATAGATAACGATATCAAAAGGGACTAAAATTGAATCAAAATAGGATATCGGGGTCAATTTAGGATAAAAAGGGAAGGAAGGGCCTCATTGTGATACGCTAAAAGGCCGAGGGACCAGGTGAGTAAATATCCGGAGTCCCCTATGCGCTGCGTTTTGATGTGGACCAAGTTAAAAGGTAAATGAGATAACCGGGTAAAATTTAAAAAAGGAGAAAATGCTAAAGAGGGCTAGATCAAATGGCGCCAGAAAAGAAAGGGGATCAATCGCGCAATTATCTATTTTAGGGGATATGCGTAGTCTCCCTTAGACAAAACGGCGCCGTTTCGTTCCATATTAAAAGACCCAACCCCCTTTTTTAAGAAAACAGAATAGATTTAACCCTAAAAAACGCAGCAGCCACCATTTAAGCAGATTCTCTCCGCCTCTCTTCTCTCACACCCGACGATTGGGTTTCCTTGGCTCTCCGTCGTACCACCATCGTGTTCAGTGGCCGGAGTCGCACAGAGATGAGTTTTTGATGCTCGTCCGAAGCCCCTATTTCGAAGCCGATGGGGACGATGGAACGAGCTCTCTGGCGACGCGTCTCGGTTCAGGTAAGGCCCCTTCCTCTTATTATTTTGTTAATGATCTTTGTATTAGGTTTCGAAAACAGTAAATAAAAAAAATAAAAGGAGTTCTAGGAACGGAAAATAAAACAGGGACAATAAAATACAACCTTTCAATATGTTTCCTTGATTTCTGATAGATTTTTTCGTAAAAAACCGAAGAAGACTTTTCGTTTACAAAGGTTTCGATTTTATATCTGATCTACCCAGGATTCGTTTCTGCTTTTTCTTTCTTTTCTATTTGTTTCTTTGTCCTTTTGTTGTTCTCTTCTCTTTGCAGGTATGGGTGATGGCATGCGAACACCGACCGAGGCATGATGGGGGTTGGCAGAGGCGTGGGCGCATGGGGTGATGTTGGCTGGTGTACGTAGTGGCCATGGGTGCGGGTACCGACGCGCGTGGAGGCCGAGGCGCGTGGTGGCAGACGAGGGGTCGGTGCGCGTGGTGGCAGGCGAGGAGTCGGCGGCGCACAGCTTTGGGACTCTTTAGGGTTTCTGAAACCCTAAGTGTTTTGGGTCAGTTAGGCCGATTGGGCCCTTGTGATTGGGCTCAGGAAGATTGGGCTATTGTTTATAATTTTTGGGCATTTATTTGTATTAAACTTGGGTCTGGTATTGATTTTGTAATTGGACTGTTATTCCTGAATTGGGTTTTAAAATTAGTCTTGTAAAGAAAAAAATTGGACTTTAACATTTGGTTTTGGTTATAATTTTGTCTTGGACCTGTTTTTAGTTGGGCTGACTAGGCTGTATATTTGTATTAAATCATTGGGTTTGTATTTGGACCTTGTTGTAAATAAGGACTATGGATTTTGTATTTTTATTTGGTCTTGTTTTTAGCTTGGTATGGGGCTTTAATGGGCCGGACAAATTTGGTTATTACAGTTGCCCCTCGTTGCTCATTGTCGTGGAACGAGAATAGAGCAAAGACAATAGAAGAACCAATTTTGCCCGGTCTTGGCTAAGCCTTGATTCCTTGGTCCTCGTCTTCTTCAAACATCTTCGAACCCCGTTGTTTTGCTTTGTTCTGCCACTACTTCCGCGAGATATGACCCGTAGCTTCAATTCGCTTTCCCTCAATCTCCAATGTAGCTTCGATTTGCTCCTGCTCAATCTTGTTTATTTTTCAATTTGCCCCAATATGACTTTAGGACACGAAGAGATTTGTAGCTTTGATCTAATTGCTCTACTGGGACTTCGATGAAATCTGAACTTTTCAAACTGCTTCCTTATTCTCGCAATATGAGTCGACCCCCTTTTTTCTTTTTCCCTTCTTTTTTTTTTGAAAAACAGAAATTGAAAAACAGAAATTGAGAATACCTCGGGATGTGACCCGAGGCTCAACTCACCTCTCGTATTATGAGTTGATTTTTGAACAGAAATTGAAAAACACCTCAGCGTGTGACCTGAGGCTCAACTCACCTCTCGTATTATGAGTTGATATTTGAACAGAAATTGAAAAACACCTCAGCGTGTGACCCGAGGCTCAACTCTGACCTACCCAGGATTCGTTTCTGCTTTTTCTTTCTTTTCTATTTGTTTCTTTGTCCTTTTGTTGTTCTCTTCTCTTTGCAGGTATGGGTGATGGCATGCGAACACCGACCGAGGCATGATGGGGGTTGGCAGAGGCGTGGGCGCATGGGGTGATGTTGGCTGGTGTACGTAGTGGCCATGGGTGAGGGTACCGACGCGCGTGGAGGCCGAGGCGCGTGGTGGCAGACGAGGGGTCGGTGCGCGTGGTGGCAGGCGAGGAGTCGGCGGTGCACAGCTTTGGGACTCTTTAGGGTTTCTGAAACCCTAAGTGTTTTGGGTCAGTTAGGCCGATTGGGCCCTTGTGATTGGGCTCAGGTAGATTGGGCTATTGTTTATAATTTTTGGGCATTTATTTGTATTAAACTTGGGTCTGGTATTGATTTTGTAATTGGACTGTTATTCCTGAATTGGGTTTTAAAATTAGTCTTGTAAAGAAAAAAACTGGACTTTAACATTTGGTTTTGGTTTTAATTTTGTCTTGGACCTGTTTTTAGTTGGGCTGACTAGGCTGTATATTTGTATTAAATCATTGGGTTTGTATTTGGACCTTGTTGTAAATAAGGACTATGGATTTTGTATTTTTATTTGGTCTTGTTTTTAGCTTGGTATGGGGCTTTAATGGGCCGGACAAATTTGGTTATTACAGCTGCCCCTCGTTGCTCATTGTCGTGGAACGAGAATAGAGCAAAGACAATAGAAGAACCAATTTTGCCCGGTCTTGGCTAAGCCTTGATTCCTTGGTCCTCGTCTTCTTCAAACATCTTCGAACCCCGTTGTTTTGCTTTTCTCTGCCACTACTTCCGCGAGATATGACCCGTAGCTTCAATTCGCTTTCCCTCAATCTCCAATGTAGCTTCGATTTGCTCCTGCTCAATCTTGTTTATTTTTCAATTTGCCCCAATATGACTTTAGGACACGAAGAGATTTGTAGCTTTGATCTAATTGCTCTACTGGGACTTCGATGAAATCTGAACTTTTCAAACTGCTTCCTTATTCTCGCAATATGAGTCGACCCCCTTTTTTCTTTTTCCCTTCTTTTTTTTTTGAAAAACAGAAACTGAAAAACAGAAATTGAGAATACCTCGGGATGTGACCCGAGGCTCAACTCACCTCTCGTATTATGAGTTGATTTTTGAACAGAAATTGAAAAACACCTCAGCGTGTGACCTGAGGCTCAACTCACCTCTCGTATTATGAGTTGATATTTGAACAGAAATTGAAAAACACCTCAGCGTGTGACCCAAGGCTCAACTCTGATCTACCCAGGATTGGTTTTGGTTTTAATTTTGTCTTGGACCTGTTTTTAGTTGGGCTGACTGGGCTGTATATTTGTATTAAATCACTGGGTTTGTATTTGGACCTTGTTGTAAATAAGGACTATGGATTTTGTATTTTTATTTGGTCTTGTTTTTAGCTTGGTATTGGGCTTTAATGGGCCGGGCAAATTTGGTTATTACAGCTGCCCCTCTTTGCTCATTTTCGTGGAACGAGAATAGAGCAAAGACAATAGAAGAACCAATTTTGCCCGGTCTTGGCTAAGCCTTGACTCCTTGGTCCTCGTCTTCTTCAAACATCTTCAAACCTCGTTGTTTTGCTTTGTTCTGCCACTACTTCCGCGAGATATGACCCGTAGCTTCAATTCGCTTTCCCTCAATCTCCAATGTAGCTTCGATTTGCTCCTGCTCAATCTTGTTTATTTTTCAATTTGCCCCAATATGACTTCAGGACACGAAAAGATTTGTAGCTTTGATCTAATTGCTCTACTGGGACTTCGATGAAATCTGAACTTTTCAAACTGCTTCCTTATTCTCGCAATATGAGTCGACCCCCTTTTTTCTTTTTCCCTTCTTTTTTTTTTGAAAAACAGAAACTAAAAAACAGAAATTGAGAATACCTCGGGATGTGACCCGAGGCTCAACTCACCTCTCGTATTATGAGTTAATTTTTGAACAGAAATTGAAAAACACCTCAGCGTGTGACCTGAGGCTCAACTCACCTCTCGTATTATGAGTTGATATTTGAACAGAAATTGAAAAACACCTCAGCGTGTGACCCGAGGCTCAACTCACCTCTCGCATTATGAGTTGATTTTTGAACAGAAATTGAAAAATAGAAATTGAAAAACACCTCAGCGTGTGACCTGAGGCTCAACTCACCTCTCGTATTATGAGTTGATTTTTGAACAGAAATTGAAAAACACCTCAGCGTGTGACCTGAGGCTCAACTCACCTCTCGTATTATGAGTTGATATTTGAACAGAAATTGAAAAACACCTCAGCGCGTGACCTGAGGCTCAACTCACCTCTCGTATTATGAGTTGATTTTTTTGAAAAACAGTAATTGAAAACGTGTCATTTGGTGGAACTCGGATGTCTTCTTTCTCCTTGGTTCGGTAGAGTTATCGTTAAAACTTCGTGCTCCACTGGTGTACCTGTATGTGTCATGCGTGATGTTATCATGATATGCACGTGTTTGTCTTAAATGCTTTTATGCCTACATGATTATGCCATGCGCCCTGGGCTTGTTTGTCATATATCTCTTTTCGGCATTACTTTCATGATGACCTGTATTCATTGCTTTGATTTTTTGACTTTTCTTTCAGGTTTTACACCCGTCCTTGAGTTTTATGAGTGATCTGCATCTCTCGTATATCACCCTTTTGCCCCTTGTTGAACCTTGTCCTTGCTTTGAGGCTTTTGTACTTACCAAATTCTCATCCAAGTAATGCTCAATATTCTTTTTGTTTAGAGTGTGTAATTTCACTATTTATCACTTAAATGAACCAAACATGAGATGCATGAAAATGGGAAAGTAAGTACGAAAGAAATACCTCACATTCGTATTTATTTCAAAGCAACAAGCAAAGAAAGTTGACAAGGAACAATTCAATAAAGAAAATGTTATAGAAAGGAAAATGAGTTCAATTGTCACGAATGCTCTCCAACGCCTGAACTTTTCCACGTTTCTTCATCCTGGATCTCTTCGAGCAAAGCTTCTTGTGTAGAAGATTTTGAGCTTCTGAGTCCGCTTCAAATATTGTAATCTCGCCACATGACTCCCTGTTTGAATCGTCTCGCTCTTTAAGCCGAACCCCCTTCATTAGGATGCCCTTTTAGGTTTTCATCTTGATCCTTTTGTTTATCAAGACGCCCTTTTCGGGTTTTCGTCTTGATCTCTTTTTTTTTTACATCAAGACGCCTTTTCAGGTTTTCATCCTGATCGCTCTTTCCTTTTTCTTTCTTCTTATTCTTCTTCTTCTTCTTCCTTTTTTTTATGCATAATATTTCTTCACAGCATCCGAGTTCACTGGATTTGGTAACTCCTTCCCATCCATCTCAGTGAGAATCAAAGCTCCACCTGAGAAAGCTCTCTTTACGACGTATCGTCCTTCGCAATTCGGTGCCCATTTTCCTCGGAAGTCTTTTTGTATTGGGAGAATCTTTCTCAGCACGAGTTCTCCTTCGCGAAATTCCCTTGGCCGTACCTTCTTGTCATGGGCTGTGATCATTCTCTTCTGGTACATCTGTCCATGACAGATTGCTTTTATGCGTTTTTCTTCGATCAGATTTAGTTGGTCATATCGAGCCCGAACCCATTCCGATTCTTCTAGTTTTGACTCCATTAAGACTCGCAGGGAGGGGATCTCAACCTCAATGGGCAGCACAGCTTCCATTCCATAGACCAGAGAGAAAGGAGTTGCCCCCGTAGAGGTCCGCACACACATGCGATATGCATATAGAGCAAATGGTAGCTTCTCGTGCCAGTCTTTATATGTCTCAGTCATTTTCCCAATAATCTTTTTAATATTCTTGTTAGCAGCTTCTACCGCTCCATTCATTTTTGGACGATAGGGTGAGGAATTATGATGCTTTATTCGAAATTGCTCACACACTTCCTTCATCATCTTGTTGTTCAGATTCAAGGCATTATCTGAGATGATTCTCTCAGGCAAACCGTATCGACATATGATCTCCTTTTTTAAGAACTTGTAAACTGCGATCTTTGTCACATTAGCAAACGAAGCGGCATCTACCCATTTCGTGAAGTAATCTATGACCACAAAAATGAATCGATGTCCATTAGAAGCCTTTGGGGAAATTGGCCCTATAACATCCATGCCCCATATAGAAAAAGGCCACGGAGAAGTCATGACGTGAAGGGGCGAAGGTGCTGCATAAATTTTATCACCGTAAACTTGACATTTGTGGCACTTTCGTGCGTAACTAATGCAGTCGTTTTCCATCGTCAGCCAGTAGTAACCGAGTCTCATAATCTGCCTGGCCGTAGTGAAACCATTGGCGTGCGCTCCACAAACTCCTTCATGGATATCTTCGAGTATTTTCCTTGCTTCAACAGCATCCACGCATCTGAGGAGCACTTGATCTTTTCCTCTTTTGTACAGGATGTCCCAATCAAGAACAAATCTCACTGCCATTCTTCTGATTGTTCTTTTGTCGTTCTCATTTGCTTGTTCAGGATACCTTTGATTCTTGACATATTCTAAGATATCACGGAACCATGGCTGTTCGTCTGCATCTTTTTCAATGCTAAAACAATGCGCAGGGGCCTCATATATGCTCATCTGGAGAGGCATTATTTCCGTTTCTCGGTTTGCTTTGAACATTGAAGCCAAAGTGGCTAAGGCATCAGCCAATTGGTTTTCTTCTCGTGGGAAGTAATTAAAGGTTACTTCTTCGAATTCTTTGATCAACTCTGTCATGAGATCGCGATATTTAACTAACTTTGAATCTCTCACTTCCCAAGCTCCACGGATTTGGTAAACCACCAGTGTTGAATCTCCGTATACCTCTAAGATTTCGATGTTTCGTTCAATAGCTGCACAAAGTCCCATGATGCAAGCCTCGTATTCCTCTATGTTATTGGTACAGAAGAAATTCAATCTGGCAGTGAATGGGTAATGATTCCTTTCTGGTGACATTAAGACTGCTCCAATCCCATGCCCCAATGCATTTGATGCTCCATCAAAGCTTATCTTCCATGATTTCTCTTTCGACGACTCACTTTTTTTTTTCCGTAATGCACATCAAGTCTTCATCTGGGAAGTCAAATCTTAATGGCTCGTATTCCTCTGTCGTTCGAGTTGCTAGAAAGTCAGCTATCGCGCTCCCTTTTATCGACTTTTGGTTCACATAGATGATGTCATACTCTAATAGTAGGATTTGCCATCATGCCATTCTTCCTGAGAGTGCAGGTGATTCCATCATGTACTTTAGTGGGTCCAATTTTGAAATCAACCACGTCGTATGATACAGCATATATTGTCTGAGCCTTCGAACTACCCAGACCAAAGCACAACAGAATTTTTCAATTGACGAATACTTCGCTTCACACCCTGTGAATTTCTTACTGAGGTAGCAAATCGCCTTTTCTCTTTTCCCAGACTCATCACGTTGTCCCAGTACACAACCCATTGAATTTTCGAACACAGTCAGATACAATATTAACAGTCTCCCGAGAGTTGGTGGTACCAGCACCGGAGGACTAGACAAATATTATTTTATCTTGTCAAAAGTCACTTGGCACTCCTCATTCCATTCTCCAGGATTGTGTTTTCGAAGGAGTCGAAAAATCGGGTCACACTGGTTGGTAAGTTGAGCAATGAATCGAGCGATGTAGTTCAACCTTCCTAAGAATCCCCTGACTTCCTTTTGTGTGCGCGGAGGCGGTAGTTCTTGTATGGCTTTTATCTTATCTGGATCAACTTCAATACCTCTCTCGCTGACGATGAAGCCCAGTAATTTCCCCGAGGTTGCTCCAAATGTGCACTTGGCTGGATTAAGCTTCAGCTGGAATTTTCTTAGTCTTTCGAACAATTTCTTGAGGTTCCCAACATGCTCTCTTTCCCCCCGAGATTTAGCGATCATATCATCGACGTAGACTTCTATTTCTTTATGCATCATGTCATGGAACAATGTCACCATAGCTCTCTGATATGTTGCACCGGCATTCTTTAATCCAAATGGCATCACTTTGTAGCAGAATGTTCCCCACATCGTCACGAATGTAGTTTTCTCCATATCCTCGGGAGCCATCTTTATTTGATTATAACCCGAAAATCCATCCATGAAGGAGAATAACGAATGTTTTGCCTTGTTATCCACCAACGTATCGATGTGTGGCAAGGGGAAATTATCTTTAGGGCTTGCTCGATTCAAATCGCGATAATCTACACACATTCGCACCTTACCGTCTTTCTTCGGCACCAGGACTATATTAGCCACCCATTCTGGATATTTAGAGACTTGTAGGAAGCCATCATCAAATTGTTTCTTGACTTCTTCTTTTATCTTTAAAAGTATTTCAGGCCTCATTCGTCTTAACTTCTATTGAATAGGTTTGTATTCTAGTTTCAGTGGGAGTCTATGAACCGCTACGTCCTCGTTCAAACCTGGCATGTCCTGATACGACCATGCGAATACGTCTTTGTATTCATGAAGCAAGGCAATCAAATCGTGTTTGGTGTTCTCTGAAATGGAGGTCCCAATTTTCACTTCTTGCCTCTTTTCTTCACTTCCCAAATTTACTGTCTCAACGGATTCTTGATAGGGCAGAATCTGCTTATCTTCTTGTTCTACCATTCTTAGTAAGTCAGGGGACGAGACATAGTTTTCAGCATTTTCCTCAGCTTCGTATTCTCCTAAACAAATAGCTTTCTCGAAATTGACTTTAGGACTTGTAATGGGCTTGTTCACGTCGTTGATATCTGAGCACCTGAAAGGTGAATGGAAAAGAAGACTATAGAGGAGCATCAAGGTATTGAAACCTTTAAACGTAATACTATGGCATGATATGAGATATATGTAAGGACAGGCTATGAGAAGAGGGAATAAATATGAAGCCAATGAGAATGAAAAGATCATGACGAAATGCATCTTCATTAATGTTCATTTAAAAGCTAAATAGCCAACATAAGTTCTTATAACAGATTCCCCTATAACTTAGGGGCATACAAAAAGGTCAGCATTGAGCATTACTTTGGAGAGGACTTAGAAACTACGAGAAGATCCACGGCAGTCTAATTGTTCAAAACGAATCCAGGGGGACTAGGGCGTATCGTTGAAATATCTTCAACTGCATCATCCACTTTGTCAATGACGTTTATACTGAAGTTCTGAAGACCCCTTTCAATCAATAACGTGCTTTGTGAATTACCCCTCCCCGGGTACATCATTCTTGCAGATGTAAATGTTTTCGACAAGGGCGGATACATTATGGGCTCCTATTCCACTTCCCGACCTGAGGCTCTTGCAATCCTCCTTTCTTGCTCTTTCTGTAACTGTTTCCTTCTTTGTCGCACATCGGGCTTGAATCCTAAACCGCATCGAGCCTTGTGGTGTACTGGCTTTAGTGCTCTGACTATCCCTTACTGACATCTCCCCAAACCTTTCTTCGCTCGGGCCCCTTTTCCCACAGTCAGCTTGATTCCCATCTTGGTATTCCTCGACAACTTGGGCGTGGGGGCTTTGCTTCCTTCAGCGACAAATGTAGTATTGATAAATTTGAAGGAATGGAAGGAACATTCTTCTGCTTCTTTATTTACTTCAATGTAAGGCGTGTCAGTAGAGATGGACGCAACAATGTCTTCTTCACCAGCGACCGTGATCAAGCGGTCATCCATGACAAACTTGACCTTTTGATGGAGAGATGAAGGAACTGCCCCGGCGGAATGGATCCAAGGCCTCCCTAAGAGGCAGTTACACGAAGGTGCGATATCCATGACCTGAAACTCAATATCATACATACACGGACCCACTTCTAGAGGAATCTCAATCTTTCCCATGACCTCTTGTCGTGTTCCATCAAACGCCCTTACTGTGGAATGACAAGGCCTTAGGTAAGACATATCAACTGGCATCCTGGACAGTGTAGCCAAAGGCATGACGTTGAGTGCAGACCCGTTGTCAATAAGCATATTCGGTATTATGTAGCCCTTGCAACCGGTTGTGATGTGCAATGCTTTTACAGAGCCCTACCGTTTGGTGGTATTTCGTCATCACTGAAAGAGATGAAATTATCCGCATTTAAATTGTTCACCCACCTATCAAGCTTTTTGACGGGTATGTTGCTCGGTACATACGCTTGGTTTAACACTTTCAGTAAAGCGTTTCGATGTGGTTCCGAGCTCAACAGTAGAGATAACACTGAGATTCTCGCTGGTTGTTTGTTCAACTGTTCCACGATGTTATATTCACTATGCTTGATAAACTTTAAGAATTCATGTGCTTCCTTCTCGTTCACGGGTCTTTTAATTTCTTGCTCAGATTGTATTTCAACATCAACCTCAGTACTACGCATCGGCGCCTTTCCTTTCTGATTCGTGTCAACGGCTTCCTTTTTTGGTTCATCCACTTCAGGGGAATAACATCTCCCGCTGCGGGTAAAATGCCCCACCTCGCTAACACTTCTAGTCGTAGCTTCGGGTATGGTGATGTTGACATTGTATTTCCATGGCATTGCCTTGTCGTCCTTGTAAGGGAAAGGAGATGGTACTTTGATTATCATCTTTGGTTTGACTTCCTTCTTCTTGGCCTCATAATAAATCACCAGAGGTCGATCGGCACTATAAGGGGTGGGTGATGGTTGATTATCATAGGCGCATATTTCCCTTTCCTCGGCCTCGTCCGTTTTATTAAAGATCTTGACCTCCTTGTTGTTCATCATGTCTTGAAGTAATTTTTTGAATTCCCCACAAGACTGGATGTTATGCCCTTCTATGCCATGAAAGACGCAAAAACTTTGACCCTTTGTACTTTCCTCCTTGAAACTTTTCTTAAACAAACCCTTCTCAGTCATTATTTCCCATACTTTCCTCAAAGGTGTCTTTATTTCAGAGACGCGATTTTTAGCTCGCCACCTGTCTTCCTTCGTCACCACACTCACGTTCTCTTCAGCATGGTTAGGGAGTGGATTTCCAGCCATATTATTAATACCATCAAATCGTAAAATGCCCGCATCAATAAGACCTTGAACCTTTTTTTTGAAAGCTAGGCAATTTTCTGTAGAATGCCCCCGGTTTCCCGCATGGTACATGTAACTAGCGTTAGGATCGTAACATTTTGGGTATGGAGGTTTCAGGGGTGCCATATAATGTGGGGATATTAATTGTTTTTCCAGTAATTTCGGGCACAGCTCTCCATACGACACAGGGATAGGGGTGAATTGAAGTTTTTCAGGATTGGGTTTTGCTGGTCTTTGTTCATTTTTTATCTGACTTTGAGCAGGTGTAATACTTGGCGGGAATATAGTGAATGGTCTTTGGTTATCAGTGGCATAGACGGGGTAAGGAGGAGGTGTTTGATAGTAAGGGTTTTGAGGAGGAAAATAGAAGTTCAGAAGTGGGCGAAATTGTGGTCGTGGTTGGGTTGGGTACGAATTAGAAGTATAGCGGCTCCCAGTCCCCACCATGTGAGTTTCAGGCTATTTTTTCTTCATGGGTACTGGCCTTTTCGAACTCTCAGGACCTTCCATCCTACCACTCTTGATGCCATTTTCAATGAGTTCCTCAGACATTACGATATCGGCGAAGTCTTTTGTGGCGTTTCCCACCAGTTTGTCATAAAATGGCGCTTTCAAAGTGTTGATAAAGAGGACTGTTATCTCACTTTTAGTCAGTGGGGGTTCTACTTGGGCTGAGATATCCCTCCACCTTTGAGCGTATTGTCTAAAAGTCTCTGTTGGCCTCTTTTCCATCATCTGCAGCGTTAGTTGATCGGGCGCCATATCGGAGACATGCTTGTACTGTTCGCAAAATGCAGATGCTAGGTCCTTCCATGATTGGATCCTCTCTCTGCTGAGTTGATTATACCATCGGAGGGCTGATCCGATCAAACTATCTTGAAAACAATGTATTAACAATTTGTCTTCATTCACATAACCAGCCATCTTCTGAAAACATGATAAGATGCGCCTTTGGGCATCTCATTCCATCGTATTTTTCAAAGTCTGGCGCTTTAAATTTTGGAGGCAGGACCAGATCGGGAACCAAACTGAGCTCTTTGGCGCTCAGTGCGGAGAAGACTCCAGTACCCTCTATTGCCTTGAGTCTTTCTTCCAAACTCTTATACTTGTCCTGAGCATCATGATCCTTCATTCTCAGCTTGGCTATTTCTATCGGATCATCCAAATCCGGAACTATTGGATTAGCGGAATTATCTCCGGAGTTCGATGCGAACATACCTTGCCCTAGATGAGCAGGTGGTGCGGGTCGTTGCTCTAGGCCTACCGGTTCCCCTTGAGGATATCCTCTTTGCGTTGCGTGGGCGTGGGGTGGTGTGAATCCTGGGAGATAGAGCGGATCCTGATTAACTCTCGAATCAGGTTCTGTAATATCAGGATTTTCTGCGGGTCCTTTTCCTTTGACCAGAGTTGCCATCATCTCCATCATTTTGGCCATTTGATCCTTCTGCTCAAGCGATTCTTCTCGGGATCTTATCATCAAATCCTTTGCTTCTTGCTGCGACTTGGCCAACTGCTCTTGTAACTCTTTCTGGATTCTTTCCATTCTTTCGATTCTTTCATTGAGTTCAGCATCCATAGCTCTAGTTCTTAGACGTGTCCTATAAGGATGACGTGATTCCAGGTTCGTAGTGTCGCAACTGTGGATTATATGATTTTAGCCTCAGTAAATGATTAGGGTGATATGATGCTACTGCATACAATGTAATGCAAATGCATGGTATGAATGCAAAAAGGTGTTGATTTGATTCAATTCCATTAGATAAACTTTACTAGAAAACAAATTTCCTTTCATAAAACGGACGATTACAGATACGACTTTGCCCTAATGCCTAAATCCTTAACTTTCCTAAGAAGCCAAGCTAATTTTTGGCCTCGATCCGGCGCTGACTCTATTCTAGACTTAATACATCAGCTTGAGTAGCCAAAGTTTGTAAATGGTCGACCACCTCTCGGACTTGAACCACAGCTTCACCCATCACATAGTCTCTATCTCTGATCTGTCCTTGAGAATGGTGGAGCTACTCTTTCCAGTGTTCATTGTTCGCCTCAAGGAGCTCAACTCGAATTTTACTATCTTGTAATGCAGTCTCGAGCTCTCCTATCCTCCCTTTCATCTCCTCAATCTTGTTCTGGCTGGCTCTTAATTCAATTACCGAGTTGCGGCTACGGTGCAGATGTAGTGACTTTTCTAATTCTGCTATTCAGGCACGTAACCTCTCCTTCTCATTTTGACTTTCCGACAGGCTCTTTTTCAAAACGTCTTTCCGTACTCGAGCACCTCGGAACTTCTTTTCCCACTGATTGGCTCTGGATTTTTCTTCTTCAATTTCCTGCCGCCATTGCTCTGATGTTTTACCTAGACCAGCGGTTCTGATGGACATGCGCAGCTTCTTGTAGTCTGTCTTTAAGCTATCCAAATCCTCTTCGGCTTTATTTTTTCCTTTTTTCAATTTCCTGGCTTCGAGCTTGTGGATGTCGACATCTAACCCTAACTGCATCTTTTCCTCCTCTAGCTGCTTTATCCTCTTTCCCAATTCCCGACTCCTTCTCTCGAAATCTTGCTTGATAATCTCTAATTCGGATGGAATTACTTGTAATTGCTCCTTTGTTGGCCGAACGTCTCCTTGGCTTGGCCTTGGGATATTGTCATTGATTCTTTTGCCCCACCACAGATCATACTCGGGGGTCGTCATTGGCCCTATGGCGAATCTCTTCATTTTCCGGGTTTGAGTCCACGCATCTGATATCTAGCGAACTCTCTTCTTATAGTTATCATCCTTGTATGAAAACTCACACTGGGCTAATCCATGTGTCGCAGGTATGAACTGCATTGATCGATACTGCCTCATCATTAGTAATGGGGCATACCCAACAGCTCCCCATATCCCGAGTAAAAGGACCCAGTCAAACTATTCGCACCGATACAAGATCTCGTCGGGGATCATCCACGGAGCCTTCCATTCTACATCTTCCACTTGCAAATTTTGGAGAATCACTATCCATTTCTCTCTAGATAGGTCGTCCCGCCTTGGTGTATCCGCTAATTCCTTTAGAGGAGAATAGTTTTCAAAAAAGACTTTGCATGAGACCTTTTCTATCTTCCAAAAAGGGCAATGGAACCATGATAGCAAAAGTTGTGTACATCCCATGAACCTCCCTCCGCCCGCTCTTCGGCAAGCATTCAATGATCTGAAGGTTTCGGCTAAGATTGCAGGGACAGGTGTGACTCCCTTGTCCAGTTTATCAAATAGGTCTGAAACCGCTTCCTCTATATGCCCCAACGCCTTGGGAAAGATGACCAAACCATAGATGCTTAAAACGAAGACGTCGACCCTCTTTTTCTTATCAGGATGCGCCAAGATCAGATCCTTCAAGTGTTTCCAAGGGATGCACTTATAATCTCCTTTTTGCTTGATCCGAGCTGTAATCCATTGCTCGCTCATCCTTGTAATGTTCATTAGCCTTTTTAAGAATGTTGGCACATTAGCAAACCTTGAATAAGCCTTATCAGTTTGGATTCTCGGGCATCGGAACAAAGCTGTGTACTCCTCTATGGTAGGCACCAAATCCACTTTTCCAAAAGTGAAGCAACTGTAAGCGGGGTTCCAAAACTGGGTAATAGCTCGGAGTAGGTACTCGTCTACCTTGATATCCAGCAGATAGTGCAAATCACCGTAATTATAGTAGAATAGTTGTTTGACCTCGTTGCCCCACGAATCCCATATTTCCTTTAATTCTCGCAGGTCATTTTGAGTCACGCTAATGCGAGTGAAATCCCACAACTCTGATTCGTATCCCGCTGTCAGGCTGTCTCCTTTCTCTTGCTGTATCCTTTTGGACCATGTTTGAACAGCCGCATTATCCTCCACTCTATCGAGAAACCCCTTTTCCATGTTAAGCTTTTCTATCTAGTAACCGAATGAATCAACACCTTTTATGATGAAATGCTATGCAATGAAAGCAAAACACAACAAGTTAGTATCATGTACAAAAAGAACTTAAACGAGCAGGAAATAATCGAACCCCTATTTAAGGTAACAACTAGGGTTTACACTGCTCTACCTACAATGGGCTCTTAGGTCTCTCTATATGTGGTTCGGTTCTAAAGTAAGGGTACCTGAACCAGCAAATTCCTCGATCCTCACCCATTATTGGCTCATATGGACCGAGTTCGGTTCAGGGGAATACATTTCCCTATGGCTGCACGGAGATAAAAATCTCACGAAGACATAGGTACGAATGTATCCCGAAAGTGATCCACTATCTTGCACGGAGGTAAAAACCTCACGATAGAGTAGCTTCTCACTCCCACTTAGAGGGTGTGACTACAACGGTCATGTAGTGCAATGCCAAAGTATTTTATAAGACTCAACATTATTGGAATTATAATATCAGCAAATGCATCAAAAGAAACATGATTTCAAAATCAATTTCCAACTTTCGGACAAAAGGACAAAGAATAATCAATTTTACGGCCTGACTCTCTTATTATTCCCCAGTGGAGTCGCCAAGCTGTCGTAACCATTTTTTGACAAAACGGGAATCGACTTGGTTTTGAAAATAAAACGGGAGTCACCACCGATCTTTTATTAGACGTGATCGGATCACCTTTGTTTTAATAAAACATTTTGATTTACTAAAACAGTGGTTTTGGTCTATGAAATTTGAGAAAACGGATTCGGGAGTCGGTTACGTGCAAGGAAGGGTTAGCACCCTCGTTACGCCCAAAATTGGTACCAAATTGATTAACTAATGTCCCAATGTCGAAAGTTTGAAAATTTTAAAAGAATTTAAAAATCTGATCTCTTTTGGAAACATTTGAATTTTCTCGAATGGAATATTAAGATTTTCTCACTCCGAAGGAATAAAATATCACATCCAGTACGTTAGGACACGATAATTTGAATCCTCGAATTTAAGATCATCTCATAATTCCTGAGTTCCATGCGTTAAAAAATATCAAAAGGATATTCAAATATTTAGCCAAACGAAAGAACCGAAACCCAACATGTAGGGCACGACTTTTCGAATTTCCAAACATAGAATATTGCCTTATTTTAAAAAAACTTTTGCTTTTGGATAAAATTTATAAAAGATTTTAGGTTAGGTTTTAAAGAAACATGATTCAAAGCGCGAATGGAATTACGCGACGAAGAGAACGATAATGTAACATGAATTTGGCGTCATACATGTAACACATAACCTTGGAATCTTTAACCTAAAATATTAACATGCATGAATAGCAATAACAATAATAGAACAATAATACGTGAGCACGAAATTACATATAATGAACTATAATAACATGACAATACAAATAAATGAATTATGGCACATGCAAAAGCAATAATTAAACAATATACGTCATCTAAGAAATAGCATTAATAAATAAAGACCAACGAATTAAACAATTTATAGAAAGATAATACATGAATCAATTTTAAATGATTAACAAAATAATTTTAAATAAAGAATATATAAAAAAAAATATATGAGATAATTTTAAAAAGGTGTCAAAAGGGAAATAAAAATAAAAATTTAAAGTAACAATACAGTTTAATAAAGATAACATACAAACTCCAGACAAATAATAATAATAACAATAATAATAAGATAAAATAATACAACATAGTATAATACTAAATATAATGTAGTAAATGAGGCTAAACGATTGTAAAGAAATAGATGACGATATCAAAAGGGACTAAAATTGAATCAAAATAGGATATCGGGGTCAATTTAGGATAAAAAGGGAAGGAAGGGCCTCATTGTGATACGCTAAAAGGCCGAGGGACCAGGTGAGTAAATATCCGAAGTCCCCTATGCACTGCGTTTTGATGTGGACCAAGTTAAAAGGTAAATGAGATAACCGGGTAAAATTTAAAAAAGGAGAAAATGCTGAAGAGGGCTTGATCAAATGGCGCCAGAAAAGAAAGGGGATCAATCGCGCAATTATCCCTTTTAGGGGATATGCGCAGTCTCCCTTAGACAAAACGGCGCCGTTTCGTTCCATATTAAAAGACCTAACCCCCTTTTTTAAGAAAACAGAATAGATTTAACCCTAAAAAACACAGCAGCCACCATTTAAGCAGATTCTCTCCGCCTCTCTTCTCTCACACCCGATGATTGGGTTTCCCTGGCTCTCCGTCGTACCACCATCGTGTTCAGTGGCCGGAGTCGTACAGAGATGAGTTTTTGATGCTCGTCCGAAGCCCCTATTTCGAAGCCGATGGTGATGACGGAACGAGCTCTTCGGCGACGCGTCTCGGTTCAGGTAAGGCCCCTTCCTCTTATTGTTTTGTTAATGATCTTTGTATTAGGTTTCGAAAACAGTAAATAAAAAAATAAAAGGAGTCCCAGGAACGGAAAATAAAACAGGGACAATAAAATACAACCTTTTAATATGTTTCCTTGATTTCTGATAGATTTTTTCGTAAAAAGCCGAAGAAGACTTTTCGTTTACAAAGGTTTTGATTTTATATCTGATCTACCCAGGATTCGTTTCTGCTTTTTCTTTCTTTTCTATTTGTTTCTTTGTCCTTTTGTTATTCTCTTCTCTTTGCAGGTATGGGTAATGGCATGCGAACACCGACCGAGGCATGATGGGGGTTGGCAGAGGCGTGGGCGCATGGGGTGATGTTGGCTGGTGTGCGTAGTGGCCATGGGTGCGGGTACCGGCGCGCGTAGAGGTCGAGGCGCGTGGTGGCAGACGAGGGGTCGGTGCGCGTGATGGCAGGCGAGGAGTCGGCGGCGCACAGCTTTGGGACTCCTTAGGGTTTCTGAAACCCTAAGTGTTTTGGGTCAGTCAGGCCGATTGGGCCCTTGTGATTGGGCTCAGGTAGATTGGGCTATTGTTTATAATTTTTGGGCATTTATTTGTATTAAACTTGGGTCTGGTATTGATTTTGTAATTGGACTGTTATTCCTGAATTGGGTTTTAAAATTAGTCTTGTAAAAAAAAAAACTGGACTTTAACATTTGGTTTTGGTTTTAATTTTGTCTTGGACCTATTTTTAGTTGGGGTGACTGGGCTGTATATTTGTATTAAATCATTGGGTTTGTATTTGGACCTTGTTGTAAATAAGGACTATGGATTTTGTATTTTTATTTGGTCTTGTTTTTAGCTTGGTATTGGGCTTTAATGGGCCGGGCAAATTTGGTTATTACAGCTTGAATGATCATTGAGTTAAAATTTTAGTTGGTAATGTCGAACATGGTGTTTGTATAATTTGGTAAATAATATTTCATGATAGGTATGGATAATGTTATAGAATATATATATTTTGGATGTAATAAATTTGTCATGAAATACATATATATAAGTAATGAGCTTGATTTTATATGATTTTAGGTCATGTATAAGATATGTTTGGTTTTGGATAATTTGGCTAAGTTAATTATAAGAGATTGATCGATAATAGGGTTGGATGCTTTCGGCAATTGGTATTGTTTTTGGTATGTCCTAGATTCGGTTAAGTAAGGTTTTGGCATATATATATATATTTGGCTTTAATGTTTGATACTTTGTTAGTAAAGTGATTATAGGCAGTGTGCATATTCGGCCATTATAACCTATTGACCAAATGAATAGTAACTTTTACTATTTGATCAAAACTACTTTTATGTGTAATTGGCAATATAGATTTGTGATACATTCATAAATGTTTAAGTATACAATGAAAGTATATCTTTATTCATGGTACACTCGGTTATGACCATTTGAATGATAGATTGCTATGTTAAATTGATTTTGTCTGCTAATGTTTAATAAATGTTAAGTATATGTTTGAACTTGAAAGCATAGATTGTTTATGCATTACTAGTAATAAAATGATTTATATGAGTATGCTAATTTGTGGTTGTCTAGAAATGCCTCGTAACCCTAATTTGGCGATAGATACGGGTTAGGGGTGTTAGATTTTATTGGTATCAGAGTTACGATTTAGTCGGTTCTTGGACTAACGTAGCACGTGTGAGTCTAGATATACATGCCATAATTTTTACTGTGATAGTGTGATGACTTTTGACCGTGAAATGTGTTTTCTACTTTTGTATAGTAAATGGATCTTGATCCCGAGCGAGCCGTAGTCGATGATGTCGAGAGTGTGGCGCCTGCTCCCGCGCAAGGTACTGTGCCGGTTGAATCTCGACCAGCTAGAGTAACCAAGATGAGGGGGCTAAACAATCCTTCTTTAGTATAATGAATGATTGGTTTAATCAGTACATCCGGACCAATCTGACAGTTCAACAACCCCCGAATCTGAATAATCCACCTGTAGTGCCTGTGGTACCTCCGATCATTAATCCCGAGAGATTAAACAAGCCTTCGGTTGACAGAATCAGAAAATACGAAGCTCAAGAGTTTAGAGCTGTAGCAGATGATGATACTGAACGAGCTGAATTTTGGCTCGATAATACAATTCGTGTTTTTGATGAACTATCCTGTACGCCTGATGAGTGCCTGAAATGTGCTATATCTTTATTACGAGATTCTGCCTATTACTAGTGGAACACTCTGGTTTCGATGGTTCCAAAGGAATGGGTCACTTGGGATTTCTTTCAGACGGAGTTTCGCAAGAAATACATTAGCCAGTGATTCACAGATCAGAAACACAAGGAATTTCTCGAGCTTAAACAAGGTCGTATGGTCGTATCCGAATATGAACGCAAGTTTGTGAGACTCAGCCGATACGCCCACGAGTGTGTTTCATCTGAGGCTGCTATGTGCAGAAGATTTGAAGAGGGGTTAAACGAAGACATAAAATTACTGGTTGGTATGCTTGAAATAAATAAATTCGTGGCACTTGTTGAGCGAGCTTGCAAAGCCGAAGAACTAGGAAAAGAAAAACGAAAAACCGAGTTCGAAGCTAAAGACTTTCGTAAGAGATCAGCGGGTAAAATTTCTCAATAGGCCTCAAAGAAGTTCAGAAATGACAGTAGCTGATTTAAGGCTAATACTGGGATCTCCATACGAGAACGACCACCAGTGAGTTCACGAGCCACCTCAATTGCAAGTGTTGGAAATACTCAACCGGATAAACCCGAGTGTCAGTAGTGTGGTAGGCGATATTTTGGTGAGTGTTAGGGCAAGTTCAACAATCGAGTTTGTTACAAGTGTGGTTCGCAGGATCATTTCATTCGGGATTGCCCGGAGTTAGCTGAGAAGGATAATGCTCAGTGTGCGAGACCGAAGGGTGCTTTAGCTAGGGGTAGACCACCTCGAAATGTGGAAGGTAGAAGCGGTACCAGAGAGGGACTTCAGATACAGCTGTTTGATCCAAAGCTCGTACGCCTGAGAGGAAGCATCATCTCTAGATGTTATCACTGGTATAGTTACTCTCTTTAATACTAGTGTAGTTGCTCCAATTGATCCCGGTTCAACTCATTCCTATGTGTGTGAAACATTAGTATCCAGTGAGACTCTACCTGTTGAGTCTACTTGTAACACCCCAAACCCGGCCCACAAGCCTTGACCAGATCTGGTATGTCACGGAGTAAAATGTTTGAAAGATTCGGGTTAATATTTGGAAATCTGAGATTATTGCGGAAATTGTAAAACAACGTTTGCTAAAACTAAGATGGTTTGGTTTGATAACCACGATGGAGTTGAAAACTTTTTCTTTTCCTTTGAAACCATTTGATCATTTAGATTTTTAGAAGTATCGGGGTTATTGATAACTTGGTAAAATTTTGCTACCCGATGGTAACATCTTTGAAAACGCGTACGAGTATTAATTTTGAAAACGTTGCCTTTACCGATTTGCTTAACAATTCATAAGTTCGTTAGAAATAAGGTAAAACTACTACTTAATCATACGAATAATAATAAAAATAATAAACGGCCATATTACAACCCAATCGAATTTAGCAAATAGTAAGCTTTAATGGTGCGAAATAAAACTTCAAAACCGAGGAACAAGCATGGCCACCTCGAGTCCTCTCCGGCTCCGTCTCCGCGATCGACTCACCTGAAAAGATAGGGAAAGGGGTGAGTCACCAAGACTCAGTGCATAGCTATAACACATGTCCCCACATATGGGCTTGGCCCATATTCACACAGTCCATACACATGAATATGTAATTATGAAGTGAGTATGCAATTATGAAACCCAACCTAGCCATCCATACTCCATTTTCTACCCCGTGTGGTACCAAACCACTGGTGGTGCCAAACCACTGGTGACTCGAAGTCACAATGTCCGTCAATACGTGTGGTGCCAAACCACTGGTGACTTAAAGTCACAATATCCGTCAATACGTGTGGTGCCAAACCACTGGTGACGTAAAGTCACAATATCCGTCAATACGTGTGGTGCCAAACCACTGGTGACTTAAAGTCACAATATCCGTCAATACTTGTGGTGCCAAACCACTGGTGGTGCCAAACCACTGGTGACCGAGGTCACAAATGTGATACCAAATCACTGGAGGTGCCAAACCTCTGGTGTCCGAAGACACAAATGGAATGATGGGGCCAACCCATCGTGTGATACCAAATCACTGGCGTCGATCCCGTATCTCATAGTGGGGCCAACCCACGGTGGTACTAAGCCACAGGGACGAGACGCTATGAGGTGCCAAACCTCTGGAGGTACCAAACCTCTGGTGACCGTAGTCACAATGTGTTACCAAAACACTGGTGTCCGTCGACACGAATATCACTGCCCCCTCCACTCATTTATCCCACATCATCATGCTCACATAATAAGTATCATGATCCCATATATCATGCATTTTTATATAGCATATGATGGCATACACAACATATAACATAGATCGAGTATTAGGGGACTTACCCGAAAACCAAGCTCATGCCCACAAGGCAAAATTACTACATGATAGGTGATAAAACATCATTTTAATAACAATTTTATACTAATAAAGTGTGTAAGAGCTTACACACCTGATTAAACGATCACCCAACTTGGGTATCCAACATCTCAGCCCTTATTTCGGCTAATCATGCACAACATGTACATTTACAATAACATACATGAACAAGCAAGAGAACAGTGCGATAACTACGCACCTGATTTTAGCGAGATTCTGATTTATCAATCTAATATCAACTAAAGTCCCGAAAGCTTCTGTTTCTTTTATTGATTAGCCCCTAGAACACATAACCGAAATCGGTTACACTTAATACCAATAACAAGGTCTTAGGCCGGATATCAAGGGTTATATACCTAGCTTATTTCGATCCCGAGACATCACTGGATCTTGTCAATTTGTTCTCGAAGTCATCGAATGTCCTATAAAATATTGTTAGAATCGGTTTAACACACAAAACCATAAAATTGGCCCTTGGCCGAATACTATAAACCCCTTTACCTTGATCTCCACAATCCCAAAAGCTTCTCCTTTAATATTTGACGATTTTGCCCCTCACTGAAGCCCGAGAACTAAAACTTGACCTTCGAGTGGTCGAAAATCCTACATAAACCATGTATTAAAATCGGCTATTACACTATACCAAGAATAATGACTCTTGACCGAAATCGTACTTACCACATACCTAACTTATTTCGATCCCGAACTTGCTTGCTCCTATTTCCTTGAATAGTCGAGACCAATAGGCTCCTTTATGCTTCTTAACACTAGCTACACACAAACAGAGCACATTATTAAAGCCTTATTCACATTCGGCCACCTCTTTAACCCAAGGTCAACATTCGGTTATTTCAAGGCCCAAATATAGATTATGGCCGAAAATCAACAATTTCTTACCTTTAAAGATTCGGCTATGGTTCCAGTGTAAAAGAAGCAAAGCATGCGGTTAACAATCAAAGCAAGCAACTCTTGCTAGCCAAAATACTCTCTCTAGCTTCTTCAATACCTAAGCCCAACTTGTTCTATCTCTTTCTCTCTCGGTCAAGAACACAAAAAGGGAAGAAAGAAAATAAAACAAGCAATAGCCACCCCCTTGTTTCTTGTAAATCGAATATGCTAGGCCTTGAAACAAGCTCAAATCGGCCATGCAACCATGTAGTAAAAAGGAGAGCAAGCAGGGAGATTCGGCGCTCCTTAATCACTTTTCATAGCCGAAATCCCACACTAAAGGGTCCTATAATCGGCCAAGCACAACCGGGAAGAAAGGAAAGCAAAACAAGGCAAAAGTCACCTCCCTAGCTAATTCAAAACCGAGAATGAAAGCTTCTAGGAGGGCCACATTCGGCCATGCTCAAAATGGGAGGGAAAGCAAGGCAAAACCA